>BPLQ01000482.1:0-402500 GCA_021605075.1 Caerostris darwini | reverse complement strand
TTTTCAGTTAAAATAACTCCTTTTGAAGATCTCGTTTGAAAGGTTTTTGTAGAGATTTTCAGCTACAATAATTGCAAGTGCAAATCTCAGTATGCCTAAAATGGCAGAACATATGAGTAATTAATTACTTTCGTTAGAAAAAATATTCACTGAGTTATTTTAATGTCTACTGAAAACAATTTCTACTGATTTCTCTTAAAGAACAATTTCTACTTATATGGACTGATATGGCCCTTTTCAGCATTATCCACATTACTTACCCACGTTAATCGGTATATGGAAAATACTCTTGATGCCATAGTTATCCAAGTTACTCCGGATACCGTAATTATTCAGTTTATTGATACCTGAGCTATTCAAATTATTAAATATATGATAGTTACCTAAGTTATAAGTATACCAGAAATATCCACGTTATTCAGTATATCAGAATTAATCAAGAAGCCAGCACTATCCAGATTACTCAAGATACCACTATTAACCAAATTACTCGAGATATCCGTTTTTCAGATTATCAGTATTATCCAAGTTACTCAGTATGACATAACTATTCTGGTTACTCTACCAGCCTTATCCTAAATAATAAATATATCAGCGTTATCTTAGTTATTCGCTATACCAGCATTATCTACGTTATTCACTATTTCAAAATTAATCAGGAAGCCAGCATTATCCAGATTATTCACAAAATCACTATTGACCATATTACTCGAGGTATCCATTTTCCAGATTACCAGCATTATCCAAGTTACTCAGTATGCCCTAATTATTCAGGTTACTCAGGGTACCAAAGTTTTCAAAATTAATAAATATATCAGCCTTATCTAAGTTACTCAGTATACCAGCAATACTACATTTTTTTAGGATGCCAGCGTTACCCAGCTTGCTCAGAATGCCAGTGTTATCCAATTTTCTCAGAATTATTAACATTACCTAAGTGACATAGGATATAAGTATTTACCAGGTTACAAAGGATACCAATTTTTTTAAGATTGATATAGTACAGGTCACTAAATAAAATTTCTTTCATTAGCTGCATCGTGTAGGATAAAATGAACAGAGTTGTGATGCACTTACTTCAAATCGGTATTAAAAAAATGTGGGGCATTTTTTTGCCGTTAAAATAACTCTCTTTGAAGATATCGTTTCAAATGTTTTTGTAGAGATTTCAGCTACAATAATTACAAGTGAAACTTTCAGTATACCTAAAATGATTATTATATGAGTAATTAGTTTCGTTAGAAAAGATATGGGCTGAGTAATTTTAATATCCAACACTTGGGTGGAGAACATCTTATACTGATAAGGCACATTTACAGTACATTTAGCAATATCCACATTGCTCAGTATGCCATCATTATCCACATTAATTAGAATATCAAAATTCTTCTGGGTGCCAACTTTATCCGGGTTATTCGGGATGCCATAATTATTCAGATTACTCAAGATACCAGCGTTATCCAAATTAATAAATATATGAGAATTATTTAAGCTACTCAGTATACCAGTATTATCCATGCCATTCAGGTTATCAAAATTACTTTGGCAGCGTTATTCAGGTTATTCAGGATGCCATAATTATTCCGGCTACTCGGAATACCAGCGCTATCCAAATTAACAAAGATATCAGCGTTATCTAAGTTCATATATCAGCATTATTCACGTTATTCAGAGCATCAAAATTTATCAGGCAGCCAGAATTATCCAGATTACTCAGGATACCACCATTGTTCACATTAAGATACCAGCGTTTTCCAGATTTACCACTTATACCACATTACTCAGGAGGTCAGCATTATCCAGTTTACTCAGAATGCCCGTATTATCCAGTTTACTCAGGATTATTAACATTACTTAGGTGATTCAGGATACAAGTGTTTTCCAGACAAAGGAAACCAGTTTTTTAAGACTGATATATTACAGGTCTCCTTGAGGAATTCTACATTTAAATTTATAGATATTATCATGATTAAATGCAAATATATTTTGTCCACTCTTTGTCCATTAGTAATATGCCTTGCAAAAATGGCCATTGTGCAATTTTTGCTTCTACCATCGAGTTAATAAGAAAATAATAAAAAATTTAATAAAAAAATAAAATCATAGAATCTCACTAAGTAAGTTTAAAAAAAAAATAACTCAGCATATTATTGGCTGCTATTAACCGATAAAAACACTGGGAAAACAGATAAATAATTAAATCAACAGTTTGTGAAAAAGGCGAAATGCAATGTGTTTAAATCAAATTCTTTAAGTTAAACCAGTCAATCTTAAAATGGATGTTCCGACCGAGGGAATAATAAAAGGGTTTTGTGAGTCACGAAGAAAAATAGGAAGAATTATATGTTTTAAATTTTTTTTTGCAATGTTGTTTATTTCATTTATATAGGATGGATACAGCCTTTGTGGGACAAACTTTAAGGGATGGTATAGCTGACTAAAACATACTTTTTTTGTATAGGAGTTTATAGTCGGAAGCGATCCATTGAGGAACGAGCACACTTTCAAGTGAATTTCTCGCAACAAAAGGCCCCAACTAATACTCGTCACGTGAGGAGTTTGTGGCTAGAAATCCTGATGCTCACTTTACACTCAAGAGACAAAACATTATGTTTCTAATGTGCTGAGTTTCTACACCCCTACATTTTTCAATGAACTCGCCTGGATGAAGTGGAATGCACGTGATCAGGTGGAAGTGGTATTTAACTGGTATTAAGTGGTGGTATTAATCCATGCCAAGGCAGGTTGACGCTGTGTTGCGCGCCAAAGGTGGGCCAACTCGTTATTGACAGGTGGTCATAATGTTTTGGCTCTTGAGTGTATTTTATTCTTACTCTATGTATATAACTATGTTTTCATTTACGAAACTGCAGTTCACTCAATTGAGGACCTAGTTGCTCGACAATCCATTGCTGTTGCAAAATGTCTGGCATCTTTAGAGCTGTTCGTCAATCACTCCTTCGACGCTGCCAAGCACGTATGATTGTTGATGGTAGCAATTTTCAGTATTGTATTCAAAACATTGAATCAAAGAAGCATTTTGCAATGAAGTTGTAAATAAGCAATGTTTTTCTTTTCATACCACATTTTCTGTGTTCGTGCCACAGCATGCCATTTCTGACCCTACATTGCTATACAAAACATGTGTATTTTAGTAAACTGTACCACCCCTCCAAGTTTGTTCTATGACCGTCGAATCAGCCAGCAATAAACTAAAAACGTTTTTGCAATGCTGTTATGATATTCAGCATATTGATGATGATGATTGTTGGAATTTTTTTAAATTTCAAAACGGGATAGGAGATCAAAAAAAGTCCAAGTGTCCCTGAGTTAAAAATAAATAATAAGTGTTTATATTTCTAATGTGCTGAGTTTCTACGCCATTAATTTTCTTCAATAGGGAAGGACTCCATGGATACGCGGTACGGAAAAGAATAGGTTAAAAATCTTTGTATACACTTCGTTCGCACAAGACAGCCCTTTATTAAGATGCAAAAGAGCTGCGTGTACATTGAGGAATTACAGGATGGATTTTGACACCATGAATTGAATACAGGATGGATTTAAATGCATTGAGGAATTACAGGAGGGATTTTGACACCATGAATTGAATACAGGATGGATTTAAATACATTGAGGAATTACAGGATGGATTTTGACACCATGAATTGAACACAGGACGGATTTAAATACATTGTGAAATTACAGGCTGTATTTAGACATCCTGTAGAAATACAGGGTGGATTTAGAAACGATGAATGATTTAGAGGATGGATTTAGACACCATGGAGGAGGGATTTAGATATCTGGGTAAAAATACAGGGTGGATTCAGACACGATGAATGAATTACAGGATGGATTTAGACACCATGGATAGCATATAGGAAAGGTTTAGACATCCTGGAGGAAATACAGGATTAGTTTAGAAACTATGGAAGGATAACAGGATGGAATTTGATACCATAGATGAAATATAGGATAGATTTAGTTATCATAGAGGGATTACAGGATATATTTAGACACCATGCTTCTTCTACTGTCGCATACTATATGTACTTATCACTTTCTATCAGGGCTGTTAATTCTTCCACAAAATCTTGAGCTTTTAATTTAGTCTTTTGTTTTTGGTTTTTATTTAAAAAAATATAGGAAATCGTGATTTTTTTTGAGAAAAAAAGACATAATAATTATTATATCGTAAAAAATATATCTAAGCTATGTTATAATTTTAATAGAATTAGTAAATTAATTAAACATTCTCCTTTACGTCTAATGTAGAAGTCTCAATTACGCTCTTCACAATGATGCCAGTTTGCCAAATATACTATAGCTAAACTTGATACTGCCATGCCAAATATACTATAGCTAAACTTGATACTGCCATGCCAAATATACTATAGCTAAACTTGATTTTACAATGTGCACGTTAGGAAGGCAATCCATGGATAAGCGGTACAGAAAAGAATAGGTTAAAAATCTTTGTTTATCCACTCCGTTCACACAACAAGACACCCTTGATTAAGATGCAAAAGAGGTGCGTGTCAAATTCGCTTTGGATATCAAAATTCTTTCCGATGAACATTATCTCCCCGTTTTGAAATGAATCTCGAGCTTAACAAATGCACCAGAGTATTGAATCATTGCTCAGAACATAAAGAATTAAAAAAAAAGTGTGGAATAGTTTCGAACAACACCAAAGTCTTTCTGCAGGAGGTATGCATGCGGGGATTATTTCCTGCCCAGATAAGGAAGGAGTGTCTAATTAATCATTGTCAGGCTTTCGCCTTTTATTTCCCGGATTTCTAAGCACAGTGCGATGTGAATATTCAGGCAGCATCGGGCTTTTGCAATAAGGCTTTGTGTTGTTGGCATCCACATTCATTTGGCTTTGAATGTCTGACAGAACTGCATCTTTGATGATATCGGATGTGTTATTTTGAAGGCTTAGTTAAGATCCTTTGACGTGTTTGTTCGCTTTATGAGTAGTTTTTGCTTTTCAGAGGTTTGTAGGGTGACACTTTAATTAATTTTGACATTTAGCGCAAACTTGTATTTATAGTTGAGTGACATAATATAAATGGATGCTACTTATTTCTGTTGCTTATCGTAAATGGTATGGAAACTTTTAGTAACAAACAATTGAAGTCGATAAATATGTATTTTTTCGGTTTAAGGTAACAGACCCCATTCAGAACCAAAACTTTTAAATAGTGTTTTACGGAAATTTTTTGGATGCTATTGTTAAATTAGTTATAGAATATTCATAAACACATTAAAATATATGCATGTGTGAAAGGGGGCAATTGGCATATTTATGAGTCCAAATTATGTATCCAAATTACGTGCAAATTATGTATCAAATAATGTATTTATTGAATAAGTTACATACTGACATACATACTGTAATATTCAACCACACAAGAACAGTTCTTAGTTATTACTGAGAAAGTTCTTTATAGAGGATGCAGAAGATGTTCAAACATATACGAAAAGAGCGGTTTGCATATAAATATATATTTTTTTTATCAGAAATTTAAAAAAAATTTATTTTTTTACACTACATTACTAAAAGAATATGTAAAACATATCATATTGATTTAAGTATATAACTAAATAAGAATATACTGGAATAAAATATATACTATATATATATATATATAAGATTAAAATTATATAAAGTTTACCAATTCTATAAGGTTTAATGATAGAGCAAAAATTCGATTTAGAAATTTTTAAAAATACAACGATTGAAAATAACAAAACGTAATTAATCAAAGATTTAAAAATTAAAGTTTTATTAAGTTTAGGTTTTTAAGAAATCTTTTAATTCTATCTGGTCCAAAAAAAATTAATACATGAAAAATTAATATCCAGATAGGTGCAATATTTAAGTACTATAGCTGACATTATTAACTTAAAAAATACAACACTTTGTACTAAATTGTAATTAAAGTCCACATTTTTAAAGCACTTTTTAAAGCATTTCTCATTTTACACTCATAAGCAATGATTTTTAAAACACAAACTTTTAATTACTTACTTCTTGAAAAATGAATTTGCTTGTTTTTAAATCTAACATTCTTTTAAAACCCATGTAAGAATAACCTATACAAAATTTAAGTACTTCTTGAAAAATACTTCCTTGTTTTTAAATCTAACATTTTTTAAAAACATGTTAAGAATAACATGTACAAAATTTTAAGTACATAACAAAAACCGAATTTTAAGTACATAAACAAAATATTAAGCACTTCTTGAAAAATGGATTTGCTTGTTTTTAAATCTAACATAATTTTAAAAAACATGTTAAGAATAGCATGTACAATATTTAAATATATAACTAAAACATAATTTTAAGTACATAAACAAAATTTTAAGTACTTCTTGAAAAATGGGTTTGCTTGTTTTTAAATCAAACATCATTTTTAAAAAAATGTAATAATACCATGTGCAAAATTTTAAGTACACAGCAAAAACAAAATTTTAAGTACTTCTTGAAAAATGGATTTGCTAGTGTTTAAATCTAACATCATTTTGAAAAACATGTTAGGAATAACATGTATAAAATTTTAAGTACTTCTTGAAAAATGGATTTGCTAGTGTTTAAATCTAAGATCATTTTGAAAAACTTGTTAGGAATAACGTGTACAAAATTTTAAGTACTTCTTGAAAAATGGATTTGCTAGTGTTTAAATCTAAGATCATTTTTAAAAACATGTTAGGAATAACTTGTACAAAATTTTAAGTACTTCTTGAGAAATGGATTTGCTTGTTTTTTAAACTAACATAATTTTTAAAAACATGTTAAGAATAACATGTACAAAATTTTAAGTACTTCTTGAAAAATGGATTTGCTAGTGTTTAAATCTAATATCATTTTTAAAAACATGTTAAGAATAACATGTACAAAATTTTAAGTACTAACATGAACTTGCTTATTTTTAAATCTAACATCATTTTTAAAAACATATTTAGTTGTCCTCTATCCATTGTTAGTGTTAATGCCCTATGTTAATGCCTATGCCTATACAGTTCAAACTGTGTAGATATTGATCAATCAATAGCACACATCGGAAACCTACCCTGAATCAATGCAACACAGTTGAACTTTTTAATAAAAGAAACACGACTCCCCTCTGCTAGATTCAAACCATTATTCTCTCCCTCGCAGCGCTTCCAAAAACTTCCTTTTTCCTTTTCTAATTAAAAAGCGGGCGCCGGAGTCAAAATGAAGAGCTTCGCATTAATGACTCATTTCTGGATTCTGAGTCATTTGAGTCGGTCTCATCTTCCCAATTGCCGCTCTCCTTTCTTCCTGGGGATTTTCCCCCGCCCAAACTTTTCTCATTCATGGGCTGCTCATGAAAGAGAGACAAAGGACGTGAATGGCAAAACATCCCTGTCGTTGGGGATCCCAGGGAAATTAAGGCTCTTTTTGTAAGGGCATATGATTTGTTTCCCCTTCATTAATTCTTTGAGATTGCTTGGCATCGTTACAGAATGATTCTCTTGATGAAGATAACCGCGTAGAAATCACAAAAATTTTGAATAATGTTGTATGGAAATTTTTTTCGATGCTATTGTTCAAGTAGATTACAAAACATAGAGAAACATGAAAATTAAAATTTTTAAAAGAATATTTTTTGTTAAAATTTGACAACAATTGACCAAAAAAATGCATTTTTTTTTTACTTTATGTAAACACTCCTAATTAAAAGAGCGACCTGATGGCCAATTGGCTTAACGCTCTGTCCTTTGGTTTCAGGTTCGAATCCTGGCAGTGGTATGGATGTTTGTTAGTGTAAAAAATAAATACATTTACTTGCTTAAATGTAGACATACCCATTATGCTTATATTGAACTTTAAAGAAGCAAGATATTCTAAAGTATAACTGAATTAAGAGCCAATAGAGCCATTGTGAGCAAAAACACCAGACAAAATAATAGTTTTAATAAAAATGTCAATAACTCATCTCTAAATGAATATAATTAGAACATTCTACTTCAATGCATACATAACATCATTAAAAAATACAGGTAATTTGATTTTGAAATATTGCTATAATAGTTATGACTGTTATAGCAATATTTCAAAATCAAATTACCTGTATGAATTTATTTACCTTAAAATAAATTCATATAATATACAACTATGGCCAATAATCAAAAAAAATATAATGATTACAATAAATAAAAAATTGATTATGTTCATGCTGTCTCATTTTAAACTGAGATTATTAAAAATAATATTGACTTACTCTCGGAAAAACTTACTTAAACTGTAGATCTTTTTTCAAAAAGGACGCGCATTTATATTTTCTTTTTATTGCTATAAAAATATTTATCTGCTCCTCTTTCCCGCATTCAGTATGAGGCAGCCTTTAAAAAGGAGTTTACCTCAAAAATATGCTTTTGTAAATAATTGTCAGTTAACTTTTAACTGACAGTTAACTTTTGTTTAACTTTCTACAGAAAAATAAATGCTAAGTGAGGATTAAAAAGTAAATATTGACTATGCTGAAGAATTTCCTCAATCAAAAGATCTAAAAGAATTGAAATTCACTAGCCAAATAAAAAAAATAAATATCAGATAGATAAATAGAAAATAATATTAATAAAAAAAGAAAGAAATAGAACAGTAGCTGAGAGTTAATAAACAAATAAATTAGTCGTGAATTAAAATGTTCTTTTAATAATTCAGAACTCATAGTATGGATAAATTAACTGAATCACATGATGGTTCTTATGATGATTTTAATGCATGGTGTCTTTGGTTAATGAATTGTTTCATTAATGCCCTCTCCTTGGCTAGGCGATAGCTATTGATTTAAGTCGAAGATTAAGTGTAGCGCTGGTAGGAGCAATGTCTGTTCAGAGTTTTGAATTTTGATTAAGTAAAATTATATTTTTTTGTAATTGTTTTTAAATAGCCACCCTGATTATTCATAAAGGAATAAATACGTTACAGTGAGACACTTTGATCAATAAAGCAAAAGTAATAGAAGAAAACTGGAATGATCATGAGAACTGGTAAACGATAACCCAACCAAAGTAAAATGCTAAAATTAGAAATTTAACACGAAAAATAGAAAATAAATAAGTAAAATATGACATATGAAACAAAGTAATCAAGAAACGCTCAACTCCGATTTCGCGTAAGTCGGAGTTGAACTTCTACTGGAAAATTTTTTTAGAAAAAAAAAAAACGCAGTTGGCTCATTAATTAATATTTAAAATTAAAAACTCTTCGCAATTCAATGACAAAATTTCCTTAAGTATCTATTTCCTAATGAACCAATTGTAAGTATAGTATAATTTAAGTCATAATCATCGCGCCACGGGGAGTTAAGAGTACGTAAGGATAAAAACCCATCTACTAAGTTGAAAAGAGTTTAAAAAAAAACAAGATCATATCCCTTCAAAACCTCGTTTTATAGTACAACTTTCTGGTGTTGCCACCGGAGAAAGGTTTCAGACGAAAGGCAATTCTCAAAAAAAAAAAAAAAAAAAAACCCTCTACCAAGAAGAATCCTCGTTACTTCCGGTCACGCGCCTTTTTTCTGTGACGTCACTTTCGTCCCCTATAGTGTAACGTCTACTATTCATAATAATACTTTTATTTTCGTCAGAAACCTTATGCACGTGTTATATACATGTGCTTAACGTATTTTTTCCATAAAAGAGCCGCTAAAATATAGAGAAAATATTGCCTTCTGGAAAGATTTTCAGATTAACTATCTCGCATTCATATGCCTCATAAATAGTTTACGAGTAGTTAACCATAAATAGTTAATTAACAGTTAACCACTTCCGGTTGCGTGCGCTTTTTGTGTGACGTCACTTTCGTCCCCTATCGGGACATGTCTACTACTAATAATAATATATTTGCATTCATCAGAAATCTTATGTATATGTATTATACATGTGCTTAATATATTTTTCCATAAAAATACGTACATGAGGTACATGAAATTTTGTCATTGAATTGCGAAGAGTTTTGAGGTTTGCATATTAATTAATGAGCTAACTGCTGTTTGTTTTCTTCTTTTCCTAAATGTAGATAAAATATTGCCTTCTGGAAAGATTTTCCGGGTAACTATCTCACATTCATAATATCATATGCATCTAAATCATTTACGAGTGGAAATGGTTTAACTACTATATAAAGTAAAAAGCTTTTTTTTTTTTTACATTTTATTGAATGTTATTTTGTTCTTCATAGACACAAAACAAACAACTATAGTTTACTTATTTAAAGACAATCCTTTTATTTTTATGAAAAATGAATAAATTATCTATGAAATAGAATATTTTTTTATAAAAATAATAAACGCATGACCAGAAAAATCGGACTGAATACTAATTCACTTTACTAATGTATCAAATTCCCTTCGATTATCTATCTATTCCTTGTCCGAGGCCATAGATATTCTTCCGAATATTTTCGAAATTTTTCCCCTCCCTTCTTCTTTAAATTCTCTTTTTTAAACATTCCCATCATATATTCCTTTTTTTGCAAAGAGTCCACATTCCCATTCTACAGTCGTTAAGCAAGTCGGAGAAAACCATTTGCTGTCATTAAAGTATTCCATACCAGACGTTAAATTGCACCCCGAAGTTATGCAGCCGAGGATGGGAAAAGAGAGAGAGAAAAAAAGTAGAATAGATTTGTCGATTCATGGCTTCCATTTGTAACTGGATAGCGGCGGCCGATTTAGGTTTGATATTCGTCACCAGATGTCGTTACTGCTGCTTTTGTTCGTTTTGAATCTATTTTTGCTTAGAATGAACGGTAAGCGGAAAGGGATTTTTCCCCGTGCAAATTGCTTCTTTTTTTTTCTTTTTTCGAATCCTTCCTACCTTCCCCCCTCTCTTATTTATTTATTTTTTTATACATCATTTGTGATTATTTTCGGAAAGGAAAACGTTTGTCAGAAAGTGCATTCATTTATTTATAGAAAATATAAATAGTAAAGTCAATTTATAGATCGAAATAAGTTGTTGTTTTCGTATTGCCAATTAAATTGAATATTTTTTTTATTTATTTGCTTTAATTGGCAAATTTTTTATTTATTTTCTTTAACTGGCAAATCAATTAATTTATATTCATAAAAAATTATATTTTATGGTAACTTAAAGTTAAAAAATTGCATTTGGTGTTTTTATATGGGGGATTTTTGGGGGGGTTATTGTATGGGGAATTGACTCGTTGATGAACGAGTACGCTTTCAAAGGAATTTCTCGCAACAGTCAGGCACAATACGCCAAATGATACCTGTCACGTGACAAGTTTTAACTTTTCAGGCTGGCAGCGGTCTGATGGATCGGCTAGCACTCTGTCATTGCACCACACGTCATCCACGTTAAACTGTAGATCTATGTCTAACTAGTCCAAAGTGTGCACAAAATGAACGTAGAGTAACAAACCAAACCAAATCTATGGCTGACAATCCCCCTACGCACTCTATTATATTTTTACTTTGTATAACTTTAATAATATATCATATTTTAAAATTTTTATCTTTTAATATATATTTACTTCTTTTTTATACATATATATATATGCAAGGTGATTCAAAGGGACAAACGTTAAGAGGCGGTACAGATTATTAAAACATACATTTTCTGTATAGGAATGGTAGGCTTGGAAACGACGGGTTGATGAACGAGCACACTTTCAATCAGGCACAATGCCCTAAATCAGGGGTCTCCAAACTTTTCAGCATTCGGGCCATACTGTTTACTCCAGTAAGTACCGAGGGCCAAAACCGTTTTAATTTTTCTGCCATTATCTATAATTTCTAGACCAGTCGCCGAGTACGCGCTCTGAGCGAGCACACGCTTGCTAAATTCGCTTCATTCTCCAAAATGAAGTACACAGAGAATGTTTATAGATCTAAGTTAACCGATGAGCATCTTAAATCTCTTTTAATAATTGGTACAAGTAAAATTGATCCACTATTGTCAGTGAAAAATTACAATTACATAAATCTCATTAGTATTTTTTTACAAGTGGATGATACCCCGTGGTTTCATTCGCGTTCATTTAGCTTTTCCGTTCCTGAGCGATTTTCAGGATAAAAATCATATGTTTGATTCAGGATACATACATTCCAAACGTCGACATACATACATATGCGATCCTCTTTACCCCAACATAAATACCGAGGGTAACCGCGGGATGTTCACTGGTTTATAATGTTAGTGGGATTCATTTCAATTACTTGTTAGTTGTTATGCTTAAGTTAACTTTTCTGCGTATTATGCTTGTCATTAAGCTTTACCTAGCGAGTCAATAAACCGAGTTATTATCATTCTGTGTTTTTTATCCAACTTATTACAGCAACAATATGCTATTTGCTGTCGCGGGCCGGATTGATAACACTGCCGTGCCGGATTTGGCCCGCGGACGTAGTTTGGAGACCCCTGCTCTAAATGATACCCTTCACGTGATGATTTGCAAGTCCTCTGGCTGGCAACCCCATTTCGCACTCTAATTTATTCTTACTCTGTGCTTGCAATTATGTTTTCATTTGCGAAACTCCAGTTGACTCAATGGTGGACCTCGTTGCTTGGCTGTCCGTTACGGCTGCAAGTATGTGTGAAATGCCTGGCATCTTTGGAACTCTTCGCAAATCACTCCTTCACGAGAGCAAATGCGAACATTTCATGGACTAACAAAAATTAAAAATTTTTTTTTTTTTTAAATTACAAGATATAGACAAACTGTGTTGTTTCGTTTATTTATTTCAGTTTCAGAATTAAGAAACATCTTTGGTAATCTCAATTAAATCATTAGCAGAAAAGCAGCCTGTAACTGTAACAATCTAATAGTAGTTTTTGGAATCGAATGTGTGTGTCTTGCTATTTAAATAAGCTGTACTAAGAATAGAAAATAGTCAAGGGATACTTTTAAGTAAAACTAGAAGTAAATTAACAAATAAATATATATATATTCATTTGACGAAAGAAAATTCAAATTTTAGAAAAATTAGGGTTTTTTTAACCCCAAATAGTTGAACAGTTTTGTAACCACTACTACTTTTAATACCTGTAACTAGTTTGTACTGTATTATTAATTTTAATAATAGATAAAAATGTTTTTGATTTTTTAATGTGAAAGTCCATACGCTTTTTTACATTATGTGGTTCATTATTTTGCAATTTTAGTTTAGCTTTCAGTTGTATGCCAAAGCATTTATAAATAAATTCAATATATAGCAATAATATGTTTTAATTGATTTAATATGAATTTATTTATTTACTTCTTTGTTGTAGACCATGGCTTGGCCATATGATAATAAAGTATGAACTGCTGTTATTGAACGAATCCGAAAAACTCAAATCGGGCAATTCGTCAACTTATGAAAGATACTTTATGTCAGTATCCCCCGAGTCTATTAATTTTTTTTTAAATCGTAACTATGATATCCATTTCCAAAGATTCGAATCTGAAACAATCTCCTACCTAACATTTGTTACAGCTAAGCCATTGTTACAGTTGGCTTTCTTAGAAGCCACGTAGAGAAATAAGGGATACCACGAGGAGCCCATGATCTATAATACTCTGATTCCTAATGAAACAAAAATGTGCCAAAGTCACGCATCAAATACCAGTTCATTCCTTAGCTGTCACATCTTGTCTGATACCATTGTATTTAATAAACATTTTGGCTAAAAAAAAAAAAAAAGAAAAAGAAACAGAAGAAAGGAGAACAAAAGTGGGTGATTGGCAATAAAAAATGTCAATTGTGGCAACGAAAATTTGAGAAAAACATTATTTTAAAATTCGTTATGAATATATTATCCCTCTTTGATTAATTTTTTGTGGGAGAAAATGTTTTTGCATGCATAAATGAAAGACAACAAGTTTGTTCAAATAAAAAATCGAAATGCTACAGAAAACATTTGTTAGAAATCCATTACATACATTACGATTCTGCTAGAATGGCACTGGGTTCCTTCCGTATTCCATGAAATTCGTACTCTCTCTCAAAATCATTCTGATAAACAACACGGGAAAGTCCATGGCGATTGGTAATTCCTGGCGTCTGTGAAATATTCCAGACATTTTTATAATCCTTAGAAATGTAATAAATTGCTTGAATTTCCTTCAAAAGGATGAAGGAGATTTTGATTTCATTCATTTATTATATCCTTCAAAAGACAAGTGACACACTCTTTACAATTTTTTTTAAGAAATCGGAGATTTACTGGAACAAGTTCCGAAATTGTAAAACCCACATCATAATTACTGGCTCTATAAATTCGCACGAGTATAAGAAGAATGCTTTGCAGAGTTCTTGGTAAAATTTTGGTATGTATCTTGCTCTTCAGAACTATTCGATACACACTGGATGCCAGTAAATGGAACATACCTTCCTTGTAAATCTAATTGTTGACGGTGGAACTTAATTCGTTCGACTATTATGGATTTGGTTTGTCGCTCTACGCTTTGTCGCTCTTGTACACACTTTGGGCTAAATAGACCGGGACCTACAGTTTAACGTGGATTCCGAACCACTGACATCCATGCAACCACCAAGATTCGAACCTGAAGCCTGGGATACTATTATGGAGTTCTGGGTGATTTAAACAAAGTACTTTGGCTGCGGAGCAACCACACACTTTTATCTTGGAGTTGGAGAAGCGTTGCGTTAGGTCAATTCACATTGAAATAACTTCCCAAAGCTTCTTCTTCCAATCTGTTAGCTTCAGAGGTTCATTCCATGACTTTAGCCAGAGTGAATACCTCTTGGAGGTCGCCACCAATTCATGCATGGTACGCCGCTAAATATCCTGGTATGTCCATACAGTGCTCCTGTCCTAGACCTGCTCAGACGGTTTTAGCTAGACTAAGGACTGGCCACATTAAGAGTTTGACCTTCAATGGAGACGAGAAGACATATGCCCTTTGTCATTGTTCGACCATCGCATCTCCCTCTCATCTCATAGATTGTATTGGTGCCTCTGTGAGGCAACTGTTGAATGAGGGGAGGACAGTTTACGATCTATTGATGCAGCATGATCTACTGGACTTGGTTTAGGATTCTAAATCAAGGGGATAAGCAACAACAACAACATTGAAATTTTATGCAACCCATTTTATATCTAGAAATATATAATTAATAAAAAATAAGAGAAAGGTAATAGTATAAATTAAGAAAGAGAATTTTTATTTTTTATTTTGAAGACTTTAAAAATAAAATGTATAAATATGAAATGAAAAGAAACTATAACATTAGAAGGAGGCCCACCATCCGGTGGGTCTTGCAGCGATGGCACTTCAGTTGAAGGAATGAGGGGGAAAAAACAACGGATTAAATGTTAAGAACAGTACGAGGTCTTTTTCTATTTTTTAACAAAGAAATATCACACCTAGGAAGAGAATTTAAAACCGAAATGCAAGTGTGAGGAAGATTATTGTAGAAATTGTTAGAAATTTTAACTATAAATTGGCGAATGTCAAGACAAAGAAGCACTTATATCTTTGGTGAATATAGGTGTCTTTTTTTTTTAAAAAAAAAGGAGCATTCTCCATCCAACGTAGGATGTAGAAATCTTATTCAATCCCTTCTATTAGCTCACACTCTCACTATATATAACTTGTTCAAATTTTCAATCGTTCATAAAATACTTTTTATGCATCCACTCAAGTTCAAATGCATTTTTTTTTTAACTTGTAGTGGATGACACTGGATGTTAATAAAGTTTTTTCAAATATTAATTTATTCATTAAATTTAAGTAATTAATTTTAATTTTTTTTTAGATTTAAGTTGCATATATCTACCAATAGATGGCACCAGATGAACTTAAAAAAATGAATGACAATAGAGTGAAAAAAAAAGTAGTAATTGACTTTAAAATTTTTTTTTTTTTATATTACTTGTTATAATTGATTATAAAAATGCTGATTATAATTGTTTCTTCTAGAATCAGCAATTTTTATTTTTTTGCTGTTGTTCATGATATAAATAGTTTTGAGTGAAAGCCAACCGATCCACTTATTAATAAATGAACGTAAATAGATTTATTTATTCCAATAAAATTATTACTTTACATAAAACCATCAACGATACTTTTTTCTACTCTTTTAAGAAATCAGAATCTCGCCTTCCAATTAATTAGAATCTGCTTCCATCTCAAGTTAACAGTAATTATCGCAAATTAATTCTACTCTTTTATGTGTTAAAAAGAATTATCTTCAAGCACGTTTCGGCACTATATTTTTTTGCTTACGTTCACACTCACAGAAAAAAAAGAAGATAAAAAAAAAAAAAAAAAAAAAAGAGACAGAGATAAAAATCACTCCTTTGTGATCCAGATTTCTTAACTCATCTTCTAAGGAAACAGGGAGGAAACCAAAAAATAAATAAATAAACGTCACAGCTTAAGTTAATCATCACATTATATATTCGTTACACAATTATAAGACAGCACAAAAGACCGCTTCGACATTCTTTTGCCAATTAGGACAGAGTTAAAAAAAAAAAAGAAGATAGACTCTTCTTCCCAAATTAGAGTAATGGATGATATAATCTATCCAGAAAAATTAGCCCGGAGCATCTTTCGGCACCCTCGCTGCCTGCTAATGGAGTTAACTGCTTTCAATGCAGCCCGGAATTTTTCTTTTGCCCAACGATTTTGCAAGTTATGGCGCCATTGATTAGTCTAATGAACAGCCCGAAGCGGTGCTTAAAAGACCTTCAGTTGCGCGAATCGTCTGAGCGATTTCCAATGCTATTAGAAGCACTTCGGGAAGGATTTGTTAATTGATTGTGAAATTGAAACTAATTTTATTCGAAGACAAGCAGGCTGTGTTCCTGCGGATTGGAACGAAATCGATCCGAGCCTTTAAGTATTTTTAGATTAAATTTATTGCATTCCAAATCTAATCCAATTTCTGCAACTGTTCTTGAAATCTCCGTCTTAGCAGTTGACTAGAAAACTGCTTAAATGAAGAGGTGGGGGGCCAGAGTTGGGTGTGGGAGTCAGTTTAAAAATGCGACTACCGACTCAATTCCGGGAACTAATGTTCTAATTCCTAATTAGAACATTTTTTATTCTAATCCCTAAATGTTAAGCAGGCAAGTCAATTGAATATTTCAGTTATGTTATTGTTACTAATCCCCCTGGTGCAGGAAAGCCTACACCAGGTCCTCAAAAACCAGTCGCAGAGCACAGGTCCATGGCTAAGGGCAATATGCAGCTTCACTTTAGCGAGGAACCACGAGGGCTGAAGACTGACTAAACCTCAAGACAACTCTCTATGATCTTATTAGACCGGGATCTACGGTTTAAAGGGGATTCCGAACCACTACAAACATCCATGGTTCCACCGGGACTCGAATCAGGCCGCAACTACCAACAAAGACAGTTCTTGCTTCGGCAGCAAACCGAGTAGGTGTTGAGATACTTTTGTCAGCACTGAGGCTTATCAAAAACTATCGTGGATTAACCATAGAAAAGAGAAATTTTATAATTAAGAAAAATAAGATGTAATACCTTACATCTTTGTACTTAAAAAGTATAATTTCCTTTTGCTTGACTTAAGCTATTCTATAATACGTTAGTACCTGCTAATTAGGTATTATTATTTTTATAGGATATAAGTATTTTTTCGCAAGCAAATTTAGAGAATAGGAATGTCTTTTAAGTGACTGCAAATACTGCCAAGTACCGATGAGTCATGATACCCTTGATTAGTCTAATGAATAGCCCGAAGCGGTGCTTAAAAGACCTTCAGTTGCACGAATCGTTTGAGCGATTTCAAATGCTGTTAGAAGCACTTCGGGAAGGATTTGTTAATTGATTGTGAAATTGAAACTAATTTTATTCGAAGACAAGCAGGGTGTGTTCCTGAGGATTGGAACGAAATCAATCCAAGCCTTTAAGTATTTTTAGATTAAATTTATTGCATTCCAAATCTAATCCAATTGCTGCAACTGTACTTGAAATCTCCGTCTTAGCAGTTGACAAGAAAACTGCTTAAAAGCAGAGGAGGGAGACGGCCATGGCAGTTCTAGGAATTATTATTCTAATTCCTAATTAGAACATTAATTCCTCGAACATTTTTTCTTCTAATTTTTAAATGTTAAGGAGGCAGTTTAATTGAATATTTCAATAATACAACCACTAGCAAGTTTGGTTTGTCATCTTGTGCACACGAGGGCTAAACAGACCGGGACCTACAGTTTAAAGTGGATTCCGAACCACTAAAAAACATCCATGACTTGAACCTGAAGTTCGTGATACCAAAGGCCAGAGAGCTAACCACTTGGCCACCAGGCCGCAACCACTAGCAAAAACAGTTCTTGCTTCAGCAGCAAATCGAGTAAGTGTTGAGAGACCTTTGTCAACACTGAGGCTTATAAAAGCTATCTTGGATCACAAATGAAAAAAATATCTTGTATAAGTTATTCTATTATTAAGAAAAACAAGATGTAATACTTTATATCTTTGTATTTAAAATGAATATATATATATTTTGTTTATCTTAAGCTATTCTATAACACTTTATTACCTGCTAATTTGGTACTGTTATTTTTATAGGCTATTATAAGTATTTTTTCGTAAGCAAATTGAGAGAATAGTAATGTCTTTTAAATGATTGCATATACTATACAGTTAGCATAGCAAATACTACACAGTTAAATTTATTGCATTCCTAATCTAATCCAATTCCTGCAATTATTCTTGAAATCTTCGTCTTAGCAGTTGACTAGTAGCAGCAGAAGTGGGGGCCAGAGTCGGGCGTGAGAGTCAGTTTAAAAATACGACTCTCGACTCAATTCTAGGAATTAATATTCTAATTCCTAATTAGAACATTAATTCTTAGAATATAATTCATATTTTCTAATGTTTAAATGTTTAAGGTGGCAATTCGTTTGTATCAATAATGCAACCACTAGCAAAGACAGATATTGCTTCCGCAGGATACCGAGTAAGTTTAAGATAGCTTTTTATAAGCCTCGGTGTTGAGAAAAGTATCTTGGATCTCCAATGAAAAACAAGATATTTTATGTTATTCTATTGTAAAGAAAAAATAAAATTTAATGTATTACAAATAGAGCATATTTATACTTAAAATGTACCATTTTCTTTTGCTTGTCTTAAGCTATTCTATAATGCTTTAGTATCTGCTAATTTGATACGCTTGTTTTTCTAAGATATAAATATATTTTCATAAGCAAATTTAAAGAATAAGAATGTCTTATAAATTTGGTATATTCCCTACTAATGAAAAAAAGTAGTGCGTTTTTTGAGAGATTAGCAGATTCGTATATAAACCGACCACATAATGCAGCTTTAGAAAAAAAAAATCTAACGATTCTCGGCTTATACTTGGAAATATATGACTCATATATTTTTTCAGATTATTTTTTCTTTAATAATGCACAAAATTTGTTAGCATATTAATTGATGCGATGTCCACCTTAAGAAACCTCATACACCACAAGGGATAATTATGTTTCTAGCCTAAAACTAGAGGTTCGTGAGAATTCATGAGGACATCATTTATACAAACAGCCTAAAGCAAAATATGTTATCAAAATGTATAGTAATTCAACATTTTGAATAGTATTACTTAAGTGGAGATAAAAATTTAATCTATAATTTTTAATTTCCTCCACTCAATACTCTAATAGTCATAGCTGAATATATTCCTTTGTTAACTCATTATTTCCTAAAACCATATATTCCTTTGTTAACTCATAAATAATATATCATAGATTAGTGAAGAAAATGATGCATTAACATCCTGTTGGATTCAGATTTGATAGACTTTTGTTTTAATTATTGCTTCTAATGAAATAAATATGGTTTCTACAATTTATTATATGCTGTTTTACTTGTTAATATGGAGATAAGGCATTTTGTTTGCATTCTTTATTAATCAATCTTAAAGGCCTTATCTACTTGTAAACAAAAATTTCATATGCACATATTTTCATATGGACATATGCCAAAGCTAATTATTCATTATTTCTTTATTAAATATGAATAATCAGCAGAAAATGTTGTGGAACTTTAGTGTTTTTCATAATTGCCTTAATTAATTATTGATCTCATATCAAGTTAATACTTATGAATATTATCAAGTTATACTTATGAATATTATTAGAAGATATTTTAAGTCCTCCCGAAAGGCACTGCCCTCCTTCTTCAGCGACACGGAGCCAAGTCAGACTTCAATCAAGGGTGCTTGATCACAAATGAAGCTATCCCACCCCTTCCTTCCATAACACACAGAGTTCATTGACTTGATCTAGATGTTGCTGTTGACCAAGTGGGATAAGAAACAATAGAAGAGATTTTAGATATTGAATAAAATTTTCTATGTCAACGTAAGTTAAACAGATCGAATATCTATCTATAGATATATATAGAGAGAGAGAGTGAGAGAGAGATCCATAAGTTACTCCATACAAACTTACTTAATTTCAAGTTTTATATATATATATATTATTTGCATATACACTCAAGAGCCAAAACATTATGACCACCTGTCACCTTTCACTTACTTCTGTGTGTGTTCCCATTACACACAGAAGTAAGTGAAAGAATGATTCTTCAGACTCTCCAGCAGCAGTTAAATACCACTTCCACCTGATCACGTGCCTTCTACGTCATCCAGGCGAGTTCATTGCAAAATGTAGGAGTGGTCATAATGTTTCGGCTCTTGAGTGTATATAGTACTTCACACATAACTTCAAGTTTATATTTTTCAAAGAGTTATTTGAGATATACAATACAATACCTTCATTTTTTGGTAACATGTAGGTAATTGCATCCTTTATTTTAGAATCATAGTTTTGTCAGTATGAATATACTATTTGAGTTTAAAGTTTCATTCAGGTTCATGATTTTAAAATGCAATTTTAATGAAACATTAAAATGCAATGCAGTTTCAGATTTTACCTTAGTATTTAAATTTTTAAAAATAATGCATTGTGTTTTGGAAAAGAAAATTCTCTTTTGAAAAAACAATTGTAAAATGTTTGTTCTTCAAAATCTTCATAAACATTTTAATAATATATATTTTTCAATGAATTATTTCAGATCTACACTGCACAATTGCTCTTTTTTATAAAAAAACTAAAAAATTTTTCTCTCTAAAAATAAACAATTGAAATTCAAAATTTTTACTACTAAAATACATTATTACTATTATTACTATTAAAAGACATTAACTTTTTATGCCCCCCAAGCTAATTCAGAAAATTATTTTCTGATAGTTATGTTTATGTGTATCATTTCTTTAGTTATAAGAAATACATACACAGAAATTATCTTTCACTTATGACTAGAAACAGCAATAAATAAAAACGGCAGAGCCATGTAATGAGGTACTCTAATAAGTCTCAGGTTCTTATAGTTTTAATAATTTTAGCAAAAAAATACTTAACAGTTTTATAAAAATAATGAGGGAAAATGCAAATTTTAGCATTTTGTTTATTTTTAATACATTTATTATTTAATTTTGTTTATAATTAGCAGTTCCCAAAAGGCAACTGTCTCGATTAAACTCTCTATAAATATAAATTTTCAATAAAAAAACTCTACATATTTTTAACAAATCAAGTTAATTTTTTCTCATTCAGAATATGTGATATAACATTATTTCTAATAAACTGCAATGTAAAAAAAATTAGCACATGTATTTTAAAAAATGCAACAAACAAACAAAATTATTATTAAGTCGATTTTAAATCTAACTATCATTGGAGTAATAGTAAAATGTACAAATATGAAGGAGGAAAAAAGAAAAAAATTAATCAAAATTAAAAACTGAGAAGGAAAAAATGAAGATTTAAAAATTTCCTTCAGTATGTTTCACCAATATAAATCAGAAAATACGTTTTAATTTTTCATAAACTTTAATTAGTCATTTGTACTTTTTATTACAGGAGAAAGGAAAATAAACTCTTTCCAGACTAAAAAGTATACAGAAGAAAAGAATTCAAATGTGTAGAAAGTAAATATTTTAAATATACATTGATTTTGTTTACAAATGTATGTAATAAATACATGTATCCTTCTCACAAAACTTGTGGATTGTTGAAATCCATCTAACTTGCAGTAAAATAATTTCTTTATATACATATATGCAACAACACCCATTTTCTGCCCTTAACATTACAAATTCAATTGCTGCACTAACACTGCATTCAATTTTTTCGATCTAATAATTGCTTCTTGTCTTATATAGCTCTCTTTATAGATGTTCTCCATTTCTTCATTACCCTTGCCTTGAAGATATGCTTTATCATAAGAACTTTATTTTTAAGCATAATAATAATAAAAAAAGAACATAACATATATATTAAAAATGTTTTAATATATATGTTATATATGAGACATAAAAGTAAGTATTTTTGTAAAGTTTTACATTTTATGTTTAAAAATGTAAAACTTTACAAAAAAATATAGCAAATTTTATTTAAAATGTTTAATCAAAACAAAAGCATTAACAAAATATAACAATTCTTCATATACTATAAACAAAATCATTTTTAATGATTTGTTTTGATTACCATTTTGTCTCTTACTGTCAAATGCAAAACAACTTTTGCCAATTTCGGAATGCATCTCTCGCTTTCCCTTCAGCTGGATCTCAATTTAATTCTTTAAATTCCCTTCAATGTTAATAAAATGGTAAAAGATGTTCATTTCTTCGCTAATTCCATTAAAGGTCTTGCTTTGCACCAGCCTCTAGCATGGCTACACACATATGAATAGCATAAGAAATTTTATTTTAAGCATTTTTAATATATATGTCATAATATATATTGTTACAGAAATATTATGACATATATATATATATTAAAAATGTTTTATTTTAACAAATGAACTTAAAAAAAATATAACAACAAAATTAAATAGTTTTAATTAAAAAAAAAATTTTTTTTTTTTGAAAATTAAAACAAAAGCACTAACAAAATACAACAAATACCTTTCAAAATATTGCTTGAAAGAAAGCATTTGTTAAATAATGAATTTAAAAATTAATCCCAAAATTAGAACACTAATAAAAACCAGTGGTAGAAATTACCTGAATAATATAACTTCAGTTAGACAAAATTATGATTAATAATTTTGTTTATGAATTAAACATTTTTGAAAGCTTATCAAATTAAATAAAAATATAAAATAATATAATTTTATATCTAATATGCACCAGAAGAATCAAAATTTCCTCCACCACCACCACTGCCTCTTCTTTTGTGACCACCACCCTTGGGACCTCTGTTCCTGTTTTGTCCTCCCTGTCGACCACCACCTCCTCGATAATACCCTAAAAAAAATATATTTTATAAACTGACTTTTTAATTTTTGAAATCCATTTTATTTTTCTGTATATTGTCAACAATTATCAAATATTTCAGATTGAATAAAAAAAAGGTATTAGGTAACAAAAAATGTAATTTTTTTTCTATGTATTTTCATACTTTTAAACACCCATTAAGAAAAGAAAAATTGACAGGCCGTTCAAACTATGAAGTTCTGAAACAAACAATTACATTTCATGCTACTTAATTTGAAGAAGAAAAAAAAACAGATTAGAATTAATATTTACATTATTATTCAAAAAGAGCTAACAATAGAAAGAAAGATATAAATAAATAAAGAATACCAAACATCATTACTGTTCTAAAATAACTGCAAAATTAAAATCACTATCAATTTGTTAAAAACAAATTATCAATGTAACCAATATTATTTTTAAATGACAACATTATTAATAAAATGATTTATAGCCTATAAAAAATTTATATTTAACATAAATGTACTTTTTTTCAAAATCTTCTTTTTAAAATAAGGTAGATATTAAACATTTTATCACGAAAAAAACTGCTTACATATTTCAATTATATTTATGGTTCTTTTCAAGTGATAAATGAATAACAAAGATTATATTTATATACACTTTTAAAAATGCAACAAATTTTGTAGCCCAAATGAAATATTACATTAGTGATTGGATTTGAACCTCGATAATAGACATTGTTTCTTAAATCATAAAGAACATGTTAGTCATTACATTGCAAAAACTCAATCAGTCAGTATGGTTTTCAAAATTTTCTTGGTAGTGCACTTAGGTGAACTATTTAAAACTTCAATTCAGCAAAGTTTAACAACACTACCTTCATTGATGAATATTTACAATGATAATATTAAATAAAACACCCTGGAACATTTACATGCACCGGCCAACACTCAAAAACTTCACTGACCTTCTCAAACCTCTTCTGTCCTTAAGACCACACAACCTCCTCTTGCACTAAGCCAGAAATCTCCAATTAGGAACTCAACTTTTTTGGCCATGCCCATCGTTTTTGTTCTTTTGCCTAATTCAGTCCTCAATTCTTGTTTTTTTCCTGTTTGTCTTCTTTCCTATATGGCATTTGTTTGTGCTTTCTTTCGTGCCTTACATTCTTGTTGGTTTCTCCTCTTGCAAACATAGGAGTCATACGAAGAGAATTCAGATTTAGATAGCAAAAGAGCTTCGGAGGAGATCATGAAGTTGACAGGACCATTTGAAAGGGCCTGATGGTGTTTCAGGTGGTTTTGTTTAATCTATATATCATTATTAATATTCATCCATATAGGTGTCGTTGTAAAAACTTTTTGTTTTAAAACTTTGAATATTGTGTCAAAGTCCACTATAGAGGAAAGAGACAGATATGTCAATGTTTTAGTATATGATTAATTAGCATCATAATCAGATCACTATATATTCTAGTTAAGGTTGCCTACAATGACAATAAAAAAAAGAGTAGGTTTTTCTTCAAAAGTCTATAAATATGCCCCTTCATCAGATGAAAGCTTGAGACCATGTGCTGTTAAAGGGAAAGATTTATAATACTTTTATTACTACAATGACTTCTAACTGTATGTCTAAGTGCCCTTTGCATACTTTTAAGATTTTAAGCAAAAGTTACCTAATAATGTGTATATAAAAATATATATTCCATATTATGATTTAAAACACAGTATTAATAACTTTTGTAATTCATTACAACGATATATAAAAAATAATTTAGTTAGTACTAATTAAAAATTTTACATATTATTTTCATGAATTCCAAATTTTAATGCAATTATTTATTAATAGAACAATAAATACATTTTGTGTTAAATGAAAGCAAAAAATGTTTTATTAAAAAAAAGTATTTTATTCCTAATAGAGCCTTAAAATATTTTTCTCTAATTTACACTTTACAAATCATATAAGTCTTATAAATCTATGAATCTTTAAAATTAACTACAAATATTGTTATCGATTTAAAATAATTTATTAATCATTGAAATTCAACAAAAATGAATAAGTTTTATAAGAAATCAAACTTAATAACCTCTTCCTCCACCACCAGATGATCTCCTACTCCAGCCCGGCATTTCAACAGGTGGCATTTGTTCTTTAGGACGACCTCCTCTATCAGGAACCTAAAATATTCAAAAATAGTTTGTTCAACAATACATATGAATTCTTAAATCCCATTATTTCAAATACAATAATGCAGCATGACATATTTATAATATATCATTATATAGAAATATTTCTTATTCAAAGCTAGTTATAAATGAGGCCATTGATTTTAAGTAACAAAAGAAATTATTATATTTAAATAATGACCTAATACTATAAAACATCAAGGCCAATAAGACAATACATCTTTCAGTGGATCATCAGATCCACACACAGTGGATTCCCTCCCATGTCGACCTTGAGGGGAATGAAATGGCAGATGCATTGGCCAAAGCGGGTGCTAGTGAGTTATTGGTTCCACTTGAGCCCCTTATCTACACAGAGATTTACTCCCAAGCTATGTTAAATGGAAAAACTATTTGGTCTACTCCCCCAGTGCACCAGTGGTGTTAGGGCATCAACCTGGTGGTACTTTGGCACTTAATTGTGACAGGCAGGGACAAACAGCAATCACCCGTGTGCTCAGTGGACACCTCAGAACTATGACTTTCTCAGATGGTTTGAAAGATTTCGACAATTGCACCAAGTGCTCCTCTGAGCAGGCTTTACCCTCTCACATCTTGGCGTGCCTGGAGCTCAGATGTCAGAATCTCCTTGACAGTCTGTTGATGGTCTTGGACTTTCTTTGGATATTTGGATTCATGGACCTAGTCTAGCCCCGCTGGACTTTGGGGATAGGCGAAGAAGGCCAATAAGAATGCGTCCTATGGCAATTGAAAAATATTACAGTTTTGATTCTTTTACTCTTTGTGATAAAAGTATGCAATTTTCGTTATAATATTTTGATATCTATTAATATGATACTTTTCTTTTTATAAGATAAACATAATTTTCCAATGGCAATTGAAAAATATTACAGTTTTGATTCTTTTACTCTTTGTGATAAAAGTTTGCAATTTTCGTTATAATACTTTGATATCTATTAATATGATACTTTTCTTTTTATAAGATAAACGTAATTTTTGTAAGCATATTTAGAGTAAAAGAATGTATACTACACCTTTACTGTTGTAAAAAGTACTTGAAACAAAAAAAAAATTTGTATAGATGTATAAGTTTAATAAAGGTTGTGGAATTTATTCTACAAATTCTTTAAAATCCATTAATAAAAATCAGAGAATTACAGGAAAAGGGTGGAAATTTTTTAGCCGATAACATACTCCTTGGTTTAAATAATTTGAATTACGATTATCTTTATCCCCAAGAAAAACAACCAGGAAAAATTATTTACCAACAATCATTGATCGATAACTACAAAACTGTGAAAAAGTAGTCTACTTATAGCTATGCTTTTAAGATATGTAAATGATTCAAATGCTCTAATCATTCCAAAATACCATGTAGCCTCTTAAAATAATTTTCTAATGGGAGTGATTTGAAAAAAAAAAAAAAATAGCAATATAAACAATCTTGTAATAGATTTTTCAGTACCAATATCAGTTCCCTTTTCAGTGCCCAAAACAGACATTTTTGATAAAACATTAGAAAACCCACTTCGAAGTTTTCAAACTCACAATTTTAAGAAAATCTCAAAATTATGAATTTATGCCTTAATTCTAATATATTTATAATTTATCTCAATTATCATCTCAAATACATCTTCAATTATTTAAATTAATTCTATGTACAATAGTTTTTTAAACAACAATATAAAAATAATATATAAAATGCATTTTGGTTATTAAGTTTTAATAAATTCTCTTTATCATTTTAAGTGCCATGTATAAATTTTCAGCTCATCACACTGCACATGTAATATCAAGATCCAGTTCTTATAGCTGTCAGATATGTTAACTAATTTTATAATTACCTATTCAACAACTCATCTTTTAATGGTGTTAATTATTAGTAATAAAATTTAACATAAGAAAAATTATATTTTTTTTCTATGGCTTAACAGCAATTCTTATTTTTCCAAATATATCACCAATCAGAAGAACTTGTCATGTATGAAATGCAAAGGCTACCAGATATTTAATCACTAAATTTTTGAAAATATATTTTAAATAATAATACACATAATTTTATAAAAATAAACTTAACACTCATGCAAACTAGGATAACACAATCATAAATTTTAAAAAACAAATTTTGATTAAAAAGAGAAATAACCATTTATCTGGGAAATAAAATCTTAGAAATCATAGAAAAAAAAATGTGAATGAAAACTGAGAAATATGTAGAAACAGATATTTGACTTTTTTAGCTTTTACTTAAAGCAAATTATGATTTAAAAAATAACTTTTTTTTATCATTAATGATTCGAGTATATTCATTAAATACTGCTTAGTTTTATAGTTTATGACTAAATTGCTTACCACTTTTCAAATTTTTATTGCATAAGGTTAAATTTAAAATGTCAATAAAATTCTGAACTGATTCAGACTTGAAAATTTTTGATAAGCAGTCTGCATAAGCTGCAAACTAGAAGTGCTTCTGTCAGCTGGCTTTTGTTAAGTAGACAAAGCAAAAAAAAAAAAAAAAAAAAGATACAGTTGTGTCACAGAATAATCAAAACATTTTCTAATATATATTACAACCTCAGTCGCCTATTCTTCCTACTGACATAAAAAAAACTTCAAATAATGCCACTCTTCCAAGATACAATTTACAACCATTTCATTGATAGCCATTTTGTACTTTCATACTTCAGTATCTGATGGTCTTCTACTTCCCATAATTAATAATCTCTACTTCAGAAGTCTAGGTTGAATGATGTGCAGTTAAATGAAATAAGTAGCAGGTAAAATCTAGGATCATATTTAATTTTTTTTTTCAATTGATTTTATCAAATTGAATATTTTAGTCATCATTGATGTTGTCAAAACAATAAGGAATATTTTTTTAATTCAATATTTAATAATTCGTATATGTTTTCACTGCAGTTCATCCCACTTAGATTTCAAAGAGAACATCATTATTTTATTTTTTTACAAAATATGCATCCAAGTGGATGACTTGAACTGATATTTTTTTTTATCCCCATTGTTTATGAAATCATCATCTGTAACTGAGTAAATTTCCAACACTTTAATTACTCCTGCAATTCTTTATGTGGATAATTTAAAAAACTTTTGATGATTGCTGTAGTGTTTGACATAATGCAGCGAATTTTCATGCAATATTCGAGATCAAATACATTTTTTTAAAAAGAGGTCTTTCAAGATCTGCCAGAGACAGCAGGAAGCATCATGCTTTAGATTTTAGATCTTTTAAGATAGTCAATAATGCTACCACTGAAATCAATAGGTCTAATAAATAATGATCCCAGATCTTTATGTGATCATTGAACCTCTTTTAAATGTGTCAAGCACATTCCTTGCTAGCATCCATTTTTGCTGCTATGTACAATGTTAAAGTCAATATTATAAACCAAACAATAAATCCAATTTAATGAACTTTAAAATGTTTTTAGAACTTTTAAACGTTACAATCTCTAATTCTTTTAATACTGTTGTTAATTCTTTCATTTTGAAATGACTGCTAGTAAAATATTTGGTTTAAGTGGCAAAACCATTATGGTATATGATCATCTATTTATTCACTTCTTAAACCACACTTTGAACAAAACACTAAGAAAGGAAGCTACTAATTATTTAGCTGCAAATGATTGAGTTGAATGTATATGCTGTGGTGTTCATAAAGTTCATTGACGTTAGTGAGCAACAGGAGAACATTAAGCCAATTGAATATACCATGTTTATAAGGGGTATGTTGGGCTCATCCTAAGCAGAAGATACAAATACAATCTAAATAGTAGATTTTAATAGTAATTTAAACCTAAGCAGTAGAATTTAATAAATTTTCTCATTTTGAGAAAAATAAGATAATCTGTAACTGTTAGAATGTCCTTATTTCCATATCAAAAAACCTCAAAGTAATGGAGTTAGAACACATCACTTTACATTTGTTATCATTTATGCATTTACAATCATGTCATAATAATGTCCTCATGTATTATCTACCATTAACTTAAAATCTCCTTGTATATGTATTCTCTTTATATAGTCTTTATAAAGACCATACCAGGAGGTATAATACGGCAATGAAATATGGGTTAGACTAATTATCTGACAAGCAAAAATAAAGATTATAATATTGCCAAAATATGCATTTTATATGTTGAATTTATGCACATGCATGATTTATTTAAACCTGGTTTTTTATATATATATTTTTTAATTTTTTATTTGATTTACTGTATTATTTGTCTTATTACTTTTTGATGTTTAAATTTGATATATAGAAATTAATACAAGGCAGAAACTATCGTACAAGGTTATTAGGATTAAAATGTAATAGTCTACTTTAAATAAAAATGCATAACAAAATACACAATGAAAACTTACTTTTAAAATGTTTAAACTTATTTACATGAAAAAACAATTATTTTATTTGTAAATAATTTATTAACTTTGATTACTTTAGACCTTATGTAGTTCAAATATTAAAAAGAAACAAAACTAGCAATAATAATCAGAATAAGTTTGGCAGTTGACAGATATAATTTATTCAAAAAATTATAAGCAAAAAAACTTACTGCTGATATGATATGACGATTTAACGATGACTTTGTGTTTTTAACGAGTTCATCACTGCTTGTTTTCTCAATAATCCAAATATCTGAAATAAAATATTAAAATCCCAAATAGAAAAATTTAAATTTTTATATTCAAAAGAAATTTAACAAGAAATTATTTTAAACATTATTTAGAATGAGAATTTTTTCAAAAAAATAAATTCTGTTTTGACCTCAGTGCTTATAATTTTAAGGAATATCATAGTAATTTTACAGTATATAAATATTTATTTTCTTCATTTTGGATAGATCAATAAGAAAGGAACATAAATTAATAAATTGCACAAACTATTTGTTGGTAGCTTTTTATAAAAATTACCAATTTAAGATACTTTTCTTTCCAGTTATTTAAAAATTTTAAGATTTTACAAAAGAGAAAAGTTAAAATAATTAGCCAGATGAACAAATTTTTTAATTATATAGTTATGATTTTTTTTTTTTTTTTAAAGAAATTAACAGCTTATAAAACTGCACAGCACACAAATTTTCTTAAACATAATAATCATTTGTCCTTAATTTTGGTGCAAAAATAATAATGATACAAAAATGAGTCTTTAATTTAGGAGATATGGAGGTAGTTGGTTCCCTCGGTTTTCTTAAACTATAAGTGAAACATGAAATATATGTATGCATATAACTTACAAATTATAATAATTTGTACATTACAAAAAATGCATTAAAAATATATGTCTTATACGAATATATATGAAATGTGTAAATATTAATATAGATTGCATATAGTGCATGAAAAATTTGAAGAAATAAAAACATGATTCCAAAGACCTTAATTTTTAAAAGTTTTATAGCTACTTTAGTGTAAAATCTTTGGCGCTAAATAGTCAGCATGAGATGACACCAGTCTGGTGTCACCACTGTTTTCTGGGTCAAAACTTTCACCAGAATATTGCAATATTTGAGAAAAGATACAAGGAAAAATGTTCCACTAAATATTGGCAGAATTCTGTTGGACAATTTTAAATGAAGATTCTGAGTGAAAACATAAGTGCAATTGAAGCAACCCATGTGTTTGTACATTAACATAGTGTTTATCATATTAAAAATATTAATTTACAGATATTAAATGAGAGTCAATTTGTCATATTCATATTCAGCAATCTAAGAAAAAAAGAGAAAAATCTAAGAATCTCAGAGAAAAATATTTCATGAAAATTTGAAGTCCTGTATAATTTTTAAAAAAAATTTATTTCTTCCACAAAAAGCCTTCTTTTTTTAACAATAATTAAATGTGTCACTTCAACTTTAAATACAACTAAAAAGAAAGAAAAAAAAAAAAAAAAAAACCACAAAAACTCATACATCATTTCATATTTCTTTCAAATCATAATATTTTATCAAAATTAAAACAAATGATATAATTTTCAGTATATAATAAACTAGTTACAACTAAAATTATAACAATGTAATTCCTTACCTTCTCTAGCAGCTATAATATCTGATAGTTTCACAGATGGTATTTTCTTTAAATCTGCTCTTTTATAAACATATGCTTTTAAAATTTCTTTTTCTTTCCCCTTAAAACATAATAAAATAATTATATCTTACACAAAGAGGCACTATACAAATTGACAGAATAATTTGAAATTATTCCTATACCACATTTACATAATGATAGTTGCAAGAAGAAATCGTCGCAATTTTGCTCTAGTTTTATTAATTGTTTTGAAAGTCTGTATGTTATGTATAAATGGTATTGATTATAATGATTTTTATTAAATGTGAAGATGATTATTATTTAAACAAGGCACTCTACCTACTAGCAGATTCAGGATCACAAGATGATTTTTTTTTTCTTTTTAAGGGGTAGGATTGTCAGCCTTATGAACAACACTCTATTCATATTAGAATGAGACCTACGGTTTAAAGTGGATTTCGAACCGCTACAAACATCCCTAGTGCAGCCGGATCTTACCCAAAAGCTGTGGCATTGAGCATCAGACAGCTGAATGCCACAGGCCCTATCAAATGATAATAAAGTATAATTCATTCGCTTAAATAACATTCCTTTAAACAACAAACAGTATCTGAACATTAACCAAGATAAGATCAGTTTGAAAAATATATTCCAATGAGTTAAAACATCAAATCATGCCATTTAATATTAATGAGTTTATTCATTCATATTCTATGTCTGTGGAAAAATCAAAGATTCGATAAGAATGCTCATTATTTTTAAATATCAAGCTTATAAATAATATAGACCTTGTGAAACATTAGCAAATAAAGAAAAATGCATATAAAATATAATTTACTTTACTTCCTTCCCCCCATTGAAATGACTTAATAGTGACATCTATACGAGTAAGCAACAATTCCCGACGCACTTGATACTCATATAAGAATTCTTTGTGCAGGCTGTTAAGATAAAGCCACTGCTGTTCAGAAAGACTTTCCTCAAGAGCAGGCTTTAACATCAAGTCAGGACTGGAGGAAATGTGTTCATTTATCTGATAAGAAAAAGTGCGTTAAAAATTAATCATATTTATTAATATAATAATAAACATTTACATTCAGCAAAAGTTATAAATTACTTTAAAATTTAAAGTTCATAAATTTGAAGCAAAAGATATAGTTATATTATTTTGTATTATTTAATGAATAATAAAAGAAAATATTTTTGTAAATATTCACCATTATTACATTTGGGTGCTAATTATCAAACCTCAAAAGTCTGTTGCTCAAAGTATGACACTATTGTTCATACATATATAATTTAAAAAGAGAACACAAGGGGGAATACAATTGAAAAAAATAAAATATTTATTAATTGAAAATGACAGTAGAATATAAACTCAGTTTTGCAGAGTTCTATTTTATCTGCACAAATTATAGAGAGTTAAAAAAACAGCCATTAGATCAATTCACATTCATAAAATTAATAGATATAAATATTTAAAGAAAAAAAAATTAAATAACTAAATAATACAGCAGAAAATTACAACAGAACCACTCATAAAACATAAAAGATATGAGCAATACAGACTCAGCCCTCTTGCATGATAGAGTTGCATTGCAGTGCGCATAAGAGGGCTTGCTCAGCCCTCTTGTGTGCACTGCTATTAGGCTTTATAAATATTCAAGTTCAATAAAGTTATTAAATTTATTTAATAAATTTTTCAAAATCTATTCATAAAGATCATAGTACATACAATTATGGAAAAGAATTAATTATAAATAGTCTGATTAATTGGGATTGAAACCTTTTACATCGGATACAAATTTATTGCAGTAAATACCCTACAAGGGATACCCTACTGCAATAAATTTGTCCTTTTCATGATGTATTATTTCTAGACTTTCTGTTAATGAATGGCAATGCACATAAACACAAGGCAGAAGCATGCAAGGAACTAGAAAAGGAATGTATTGAGCACATGATATATCCTACATATTCTCTAGATTTAAATGCTATACACTCTGTAAAGATATTGCTTTAAGAAATTTAAACTGTACCTGAAGTGTAAATCATATTGAGAAACATAAGGGCAAAGTCTTTGAAGTCTCTTCAGTGGTTTAGTGGAGAGTATGCATGACAGATTCTAAATAAGAATCAGTGTCCATGGAAATCATACTTCTTACAGAGAATTTTTCCTGACAATTTAAAATGCTTGAAGAAGCTTATTTATTTATTTATTTTTTTCTATAATAGAGAATCCAAAACAACTATAAGTTCTATTTCTTTAGAATATTTTATTATCGATTAGTTATAAAATATTCTAAATAAGTGTCAGTGTTTCTTAGCAGTTATCGAACAGTACAAAACAAAATGAAGTTAAAAACATATTTTAAAGATATTATTATAGAATTTCTTCAGAAATGTTCTTTAATTTAATTATTGAAATGAAGTAAAAAAAAATTAACACAGATGGAAACCTACAGGATTTATTGTAAAACAAATATACTTCATATGAAGAGAAATTAAATGGATAAAAAAATATTCTGTATAAAAAAAGAAAATGAGAATTAATAAAAACATCATCATTAGTTTGGCATAAATAGATAAAAAATGTAAATTTGTGACAATTATTTAAATATATTTGCTTTGAAGAATCATTATTGAATATATTTATATATTTGCCATGAAAATCAATATTGAATAGATTTAGATATTTGCTTTGAATATCAATATTTGAATAATAACAATAAGGATAAGAAATGGTGTGCTTATAATAATTACTTTTCTCTCAATTTCTGCAAATAGTGACATAGGATCCTCATTTTCACCCAATTTAATGTCTAAGATATTTTGAGCATTTGTCAGACAAGCAGCAGTACTACTGTCATCCTATAAAAATAATACAAATTCAAGATATTTTTATAAAAATTAAATATACAGATAATGCATATGTATATATTAAATTGCAAAAAGATTGTAATGAAAAGGATTGGATCAAAAGTGGAAAATTTATACAACTATACTGGATAGTAAATAAACTTTAAAATATTTAAGATTTTGAGAAATCTTATGTACATGTATATGCTGAAAAACTTCAATGTATCAAATTGTCTGCATTGAACCTATTATCAGCAAGACAACCAATTATTGTTTGCAAACAGTTTTAAAGTAAAAATATATTGTCATCATCAACAGGTCAATATATTATTAACATCATATTGTTGTATTATCATATAAATTGGTGACTTGTTCATTCATTTTTAATTCTTTGTTCAATCATAGCGTTTTCTTTTATATCATTACTTCCAATATAAAAATTTTATCACAAATATTTTAAAACCCTATTAACTAATATTTTGATTAATAACTGACATTTTGAAATTTAAAAACTCCATGTCATGAGAAAATGATTAAAAGTATGCAAAACAATTCATTTTATTTTAACAATATTAAAACTCATAGAAAGACTTTTTCCTTACCCTTAAATCCTCCCCCCCCCATCTTTTTTTTTCCTGATTTCCTTTAAATGCCTATCACTAGTTAGCAATCCTCACCACGGAGAGAGAGAGCAGATGCTACAATTTACTAATGAAAGGTACTATATATTACAAAAGAACACATAATTAAATCTCAAAATAATTTATGTTTCTTTTATATTTTGCTTTAAGTGATATGGAAAATATTTTTTCCTTCCATCAAAGGAGCTTGTGCAATGATTATGTTGAGATTGTGAAAACTGTTTGTGCTGAAATTCATAGAATTTCATAAAAACACTCAGAAATTCCATGTTTTCTTATCTTTTAAGGATCATATGTTTTTATGTCATCTGCGAACATGGCCAATTTACAAAATCCTGGTCTAGGAATATCGTTCACAGAGATTAAAAATAATCTTGGGCCGAGCAAAGATCCCTGGGGAACGCCGCTCCCGATAGCATGAACGCTGGAGGTAATCACGCCCACTCATACTCAGAAGTAAGGTGAAGTACAAGTGAATAATTTTAAAGCCAATCTTGAATTAAAAAATCTAAATCCAATCTAAATTTTATCTTGAGCCAAAAAAATCAAGTCGTATGAGCATGAATAATAAGCCATATTGCTAAATTTTGTCAAAGGCTTTGACTACACCCAGAAATAATATTCCCATAGATTTTCGATTAATAAAACCTTCATGGATCAACTCATTAACATATAGAAGCCGACAGAAAAGGCATGACGAAGAGAGTCACTATATTTAATATAATAAATTTTGTTATAGAATTAATAACATTAATTCTATAACAATACAAATTGTTTTATAATTAATGTTATAAGTTTATATAAAGGGAAATATTTGTATACTGTAATAATAATAAAACATAATATTAACTTAATGAAATTTATATGAATAGATTGAATTTATTTAGAAAAAAAATGAGTTATATAGGAATACATAAATAAAAAAAAAACTTACATTAATAAAGATGAATATTAAAAAAAGGTTTAAAAGAATAACACTTACAATTTCAATTTCAAATGCCTTCATTTTTTTATTTCTTTTGTAAGAAATACGAGCTGCTTGTAATTCAGTACATAAGAAATCTGGAAATTATTTTTTTTTTAGTTTTTAAAAATTTATATCATGGACACATACTGCTACATAATGATTTATAAGATGATAACAATCAATAAAAGAAAACTGACACATATAGCCTAAAGTATAATCAAATAATTTAATAGTATTTTTTTCTAAAATCTAAAGAATTGAAAAATTACAACTTTAACACATTCAATTATTTTACATTAAGAATAAAAAAAATTAATTGTAAAAATTTTAATATAAAAAAAAAAAGGGAAAATTTTAAATAAATCATGAATTTATACAATTTTACATGAAGCAAACACTGCAATTTGATAGCAAATATGAACTTTTTTCAAAAGTTTCAAAACAATATATATTATACCTTGTATAAGGTTATCAAAGGACAACTATAAAACTGTAATGAATAACATCTGAAATAATTTTGTGTAAATAAATAATTTATCTAGCATATGTTTATTAGAAAAATTAAAATGTTGTAATATATGTTGTCAATATATGTTCAACTCAATTGCTAAAAAAAAAGCAAACAGAACTCAAAAATACAATGTTTAGATATGAAAAATTAATGTTCATACTGAAGTTATTGTTTAATAGCTAAATCATCACAATCTTGATTTTTTTTTTTAATTAAAAATAGTTTGGATAAAATATAATGGATAAAATAATAACTAAATCTCACCAAGCAAAACATATCTGCTCTTGACATCTTGAAGTCTTTGACTGATAGGTCCACTTATAAGACTTTTGTATGGGCATTCTAAATAAATGTTATATAAAATTTAAAATCATAATAACTAATTAACAACACATTTATGAATGCATATATAATCCCTTTTTCAATATAATATATTTAGAGAATGCAAAGAAAGCATCTGAATTGTTTTAGAAAAAAAAATATATTATCAGTTCAATTGTTATTGTTTATTTAAATATTTTTTATAAAAATATTTAGTTTAAAAGTTACTTTTTAATATATTAAATATATCCAATTTATGAACAGGAAAGAAAACTAAAATAGGCAAGACAAATAATAAAATTAAGTAATTGTACCGAAGGAGAAAAATAATCTTTTAATGATGAAAAATTACTGCTGACTCAATTAGACTTGTAGTAGTCATGTCAAGTCTCATGACTTACTGTAGTCTTACAAATGGTTTTATTTTAAAATTTACTTTTAGTTTACCATGTAAGTCAATAGCTATTAATATGATTAAATTATAAGAAAAATGTAAATGAATCCAAAAAATTGATGGCACAGTCAATTTTACATATCTTTTATTTTATTAGTTAAACAAAAAACAAGTATATTTATGATAATAAAAAGACTGGTAACAAATTACAAAGAGCAAATTTCTTTCAATCGATATGCATTATAAATTAATACACAAAATCGATTATGGTTTGAGACAAAGTTTGAATGCATCAAGTCATAGGTTTGTTTTCTGTTCAATTAAGAAAACTTAAAATTATAAGCATATATATATATATATATATATATATATATATATATATATATTAAATATAATACAAATATGAAGTTATCATTAAAAAGACTTCTACGGAATCCTTCATAATATAACACTTTATAACATGCTTTGTTGAATCTAATATTAATGATCACTGACATTTTATTCAGGGTCAACTGCCAGCATAAGGGAAAATGCATTAGCATATGTACTAATTTAATTTCTAAGGACTTTTTTTTTTGGTTTTCATGATATACAGGTAATCAATGTTATAGAAATCTAATCGAAGGTTTTAATTTTTATAAATTTTGATATGTACATAAATCTTCACATACAAATGCAATTGTATACATTTTATAGGTTTTAATGAAAATATAAAATGTTTATATAATTGAAGCAACATGAAAAAATTGAATAACTTTATGTTTACATGTAGTATACTCAAGAAGCCAAACTTGCACAACTATAGGCAATTATTAAAAAAAAAAATTAGTTTCCAATTTTTAATGAGTTTATAATTTTTAAAAATATGTGGAGACGAACAATGGTATGTGCACAAAAAACTTAATATATTGCTCATAATGTGGGAACTCATTACATTTTAACATAAAGAAAATGTGTGTGACTATAGCCCAGTACATAAAATATAAAAAAATATTTCAATAAAAATATACTTCAGAGGATAATAATGCAATAAAAAAATATATTTTCCTTCTTTTTTTTTAAATTTTCAATTAATTTTATAGTTTTTTTTGTTTGCTCAAAAATGTTTTTAATCTAAATATTACGCATTTAAATTAAATACAAAATCAATAAAATTACAGTTCAAATTTATAAAACTTACGCAGTTCTTTTAAGAAAGAGCTGACTTCAAGCAAAAATGAACTGGAATCAGCAGAGTCTGAAATACAATAATTTTCAATAATAATTTCTAAAAATATTATATATAATATCGATAACATTATGAATTGTTAAATATGCTTTTTTGTTAAAACTGTTCCTTGCTATAATTACCTAAAATGATTTTATATGAAAAAGAGAGCCAGATTCCTAATATTTATTCAACTTTCTCCTTTTTTTTATTATATTAGAAAATTTGATAAATATAAAAAATGAGCATAATTTATTTTCATTATATTTATAAAATATGACTCAAAATATACTTTTAGAGACAGTGTATTTTATTAGTTATACAGGAAAAATTAGAAATAAAATAATATTAAACAAACATTATTTTCTTCTTTGTCATAGAAACAACTTTTTTTTTAAATAATAGAATCAAAACATTCAAAGTTATTTTTCAATAATCTGCTTTTTTAAGATTTCAATTACTTAGGTATTACTTTTTCATAACTTAAACGCTATATTAAAATTCTAGCCCATTGTTTACTTTCCAAAATTTCCATATACAAAAAATCGTGATGCCATTTGAGGGAGGGGGAACTTTCATACAGCCCATTTTATTTCCTCAAATATGTTGTTTATGATATTCACATTATTTAGATATTTATAATTTATCATAATATCTTAAAAATATCTTTTAAGCCTATATTTTTTCAAAATTTATTTTTGATTTAATTGTTTTTCCTTAATTTTTTGAGACAAAGAAATGCCATTTAAAATTATGTGCCTGTTTATTGATTATAGCTGTGAGTAAAATTGGTTTATTTTCATAATCTTTATAACAATGTTACTATGCACAAAAGATTTTAGCTTAATAATTATTTGGTATTTTAAAGTACAAAGGTCAAATTTGACCAAGCTATGAAACAATTAGCAAAAAATTAAATAGTACATAAAATGTTAAAATACTACATATACTTTATAGATTGGATAAAAGTTTTCAAATAAAATCAGGCAAGTTTAATTTAAGCAACATTTTTTTCATGTTATTTCATTAAAAATTTAATGAAAGTTAAAATAAAACCAAAAAGTTTCATAGGTAATATAACACAAGAGGTAAATTATTTAAATTGCTATAAAAGAATTAAATGCTTAGAAAGTTTAAAATAATTAAAGCTAAGTCCTTATCTTCGTAATCAATTATATTTTTCCAATTGGAAGAACTATTCTTTTCTGCTTCCTATTTGTTTTCGGTATACAAAGTTGATGGCTACAATAGCTTAAATCTATTTGTATAAGGTCCCAGTTTTAATTTAACTACTGGTTTTAATTTATTCCCTTGAAATTCTTGTACTTATTTGCAGGTGTTGAGCTATAATTAGTAATTGTATAATTAACTGCATTGAGCAGGTTAGACATTTTCCTTTACTTAAAAATTTATGGCATATAATTTTTGCAGATTTTTAAAATATTTGGTTTGGACTTAACATGAGTATAAACAAGCAGATTGAATAGTGAACACTGAAATCAGCAAATAAATAAGGCTTTTACCAGCTTTGTGAAATAAGGCCTTTACAAGGCACCATTTTTCAGGGGAGGGGAAGGGAAGTATGCATGAAATACAAAAACAATTTGGGTCTGAAATTACACAGCCAAAGATGAAACTAAGGGAAAAACATATTCCTATAATGCTAGTACAAACCTGTATGGTCTGGACTAGCTATATAGATGAACTCCATGCTTAGTGAGATGCCCTGGCTTAAATCCAAGCAACTTAAACCACAAAGGATTGATAACTACCAATCAATTGGTAGTTATCAATCCTTTGTTGTTCTAGTCGATGTGCATTGCTCATCTATTGGAAACGGAGGCCAAAGAAATATGTTCCATGCAGAATAGCCATGTGGACTTAATAACCTGGATCTCTTTTTCCTGGGACATGAGTCACCATAGAAGGCAAATATGATCAGAATATTAATATTGTTAAGAAAATATAAAACAAATGAGAAATGTTGATTAAGCAATATAAAATATATAGCAAGAAAAATAAAAAGTTAGAGGCAATGAGGGTAAAAAGAACAAAAGAAATTTTACAAAAAGTATGAAGATAACGAGTCGACCAAAAGCTATTATAAAAATGATGAGGTCTGTAGTCTCAACGATAAAAAGGAAAATAAGGAGAAAAAAAATTAATAAAGACAAATATCCATAGTTCGTCCTAACATCATAATACCTATCCACATCTACAGAAATTGTGCCTCCTAGGAATTTTTTAATGACTTAAATGGCAAGTATAGTTTTTAATTTTAATAATTACCATTAGGGCAATTCCACAATAGCCATGAAATCTGAATTTAAAATGTTATAGTATTTATATAAAAAAAGAGCAAATAATATATTTTTTTTTTCAAATATACTACATATTAAAATTTCTAATTACAAATCAATTTGTGTATTATATGCACACATTTAAAAAAAAATGTGTGTGTCATGTACATAAAGTAGAAAAACTAAATATTTTTACAAGTTTTAGTTTTGAAAAACTGTCCAAATTTAAAATCAAAAACAAAAAAGCATTGAAGCATTTATGTATTTTAAAGTTATTAATATCAGTCTTTTTTTTTTGTAATTAAATCATAAAAACAGGAACATAAATTAAAACAATATTCATATGTTGTAGATATGACAAAATTTCTTATAAGTATTTTCTACGATAAATGATTCATTAACATTATAAGTATGATAAAAACATCTTTCAAGCAACCTAAATGGATGTCTCTACATTATTATTAATTTATAAATTATGTATTTTTTTCCCTAAAATGCATAATTTATAAATTAAAAAATGTATTATACAAGATTTTAACCATTATCATTTCAATATTTGAAACATATAGGGAATAATATATTATATAATTAGAATTAATTATTCTATAGTTACGTAAATGCAGCACAGACAAGTAGTATTTTCTCAAATTCATGATTTTAATACATTTTATCCAAACATGAATTTCAAGATCTATATTAACTACTTGACTTGGTCACTATTTGGTCTATTTTTATTAAAAAAAATTGCAATCTATTGCTCTTCTTTTAAATCTTTACTCATTTGGGAGGGAAGAAACAGAAATAAGAAAAATTTACACAAATATAATTTTAGTAAATATCTTAGTTTTATCTTTCAAGGAGAAAAAAACAAGGTTTATTTTTAAATTTTAATAATCAAATTACCTGTGATTGCATTAACACAAGAGTCCATTTTACAAAGTGTCTGAAGTTCCTTTGAAAACCATTCTATAAGCTGAGTAAACTCAATAGATTTGGATCCAATTTCCACTGCTTCTTTTATTTTAGAATCATCATCGATAGAATATCTACAAAATTAAATTGCATCAAGATTTTCTTAAAAGTAACAGCAATGAATTGAAATATAAAAAATATTCAATAAATACATAAATACAGAGATGTTTGGGTTGTGAGAAAATGCTGTTCAGAAGAAGGAAAAAGCACTATTGGGGATAATTAAGGACTCTGTTGAGTGAGGTACAATATAGAGATAGTTGGAAGAACTATGACTGTTTATCAAGCAAGGGTTTCGATCATTTAAGAGAATTGTTTATATTTTGTGGAAAAATGTAAATACCATACATCACAAGGATACTGTATAAATACAATTAAAGGTATGTAAACACACATAAAACACTCATTGTTAATGCACAATCAATGGTACATTTAAAAAAATCATACAAGAAGTAAAATGCAGATTGATTTAACAACTTTTTAGAAAATATGGGATAAATGAGAAGGATTTCAAAAAATCTTTTGTGTGAATTCCTTTTGGTTTCTGAATGCTTACATTTGCATATATGCCCCTTTACATATATATCTGTTATTACATGTATTTCTCCAGCTTAGCAACACTAAGAAATATCACTAATGGAGTTGTATACTACACCTCTTTCAATGAAACATAAAAGAGTGCATATGATTTTTTTTATGTATTTGTATTGTTAGCCTCGTGGCAACACGTGCTTGGTGGTGAGCATTATACAGAAGTTCAATCTGCTGGCAGCTTTGTTATAGACCAGGGGTGACCAACCTAAATGATCTTGCAGCCTACTTTGGAAATGCATCATAACTCTGTGGCCCACATGTAAAATTATATATCCCCATATTAAACTTAGACTCACCATAGACATTTCTATGGAGTAAAACATTAAAATATAATGAGTTATTATTTTTGTGTTATTGTTCTTACATGCAAACATACACAATATAATAATAATGATACTAAATGCACATTGTTAAGAAATATATAGCACTAAAAATGAAACATGAAAAAGATATAAATATAAACGAAGTAAAAAAATGATATCATTAAAAAATATTTATTTCACTAGTGCAATATTTGTTTCTCCACTCTTTCACTTAGCTTTTGCAAATATAGCTCAATTTGGGTATTTGCACATCGTTATGGATGTTACAGGTTAGCGTCCATTATATTTAGTGTGTTTTGTGTTTAGTCCATTTCATTTTAGAAAAAAAAAAGATTTGCAGGTGTAAGTTAAACCGAAAGCACTAACAACTTCAACTAAGAGTCTGGTTTCCTCTGCTATCAACTGTGCGTATCTAGGGATGGTCACTTTGTCACTCAAAGTGAAACATAGAACCTGTTATATTAGATGATCTAAGATGGGTGTGCATCATGAGTTCGTAGAATATAATTTAATTATTCTGTTAACTCATAAATAAAACAAGCAATGTCTGTCGTATATTTGCAAGAATATTATTTTAAAATCAAAGTTAATTTTTCTCATCATTTTGACACTTAATTTTTCAATTCCTTCTATTAGCTCACACTCTCCCTGTATATATCTTGCTCAAATTTTCAATCGTTAATAAAATACTTTTTATTCATCCACTCAAGTTCAAATATATTTTTTTTGAACTTGTAGTGGATGACACTTGATGCTAATACAGTTTTTTCAAATATTAATTCAGTAATTAAATTTAATTAATTAATTAAATTTTTTTTTAGATTTAAGTTGCATATATCTGCCAATAGATGGCGCCAAACAACCTTAAAAAAAATGAATGAAAATTATTTATAAAGGACTTTCTGCAATATAGTGGAAAAAAAGTAGGAATTGACTTAAAATTTTTTATATTACTTGTTGAATATATGGATGCGCACATAATGTATTTTTTTAATGCATAGGTTTTCACTACTTTGCCATTACAAAATAAACATATTTTGTAAAAGCATGATAAATCTTACAGGCAGGGAAAATATTCAAGACGGGCCGCGGGTTGGCCACCCCTGGTCTAAATGTTGCTGCCTACCAAGTGAGATAAGTCATTGAAGGGGGGAGGGGAAGGGCGCATGGGCCAAAATGGCTTTTATCTCCATTTGGGAGCAAATAAGAGATATTAGTGGGGATGTAAACTAATTTTGAACGTTTAATAATAAATTTAAAAGTTTAATAATAATATTTGATCTGAAAGGCGGGGAGTGGGAGGGGGCAAGTCAGATAAGAAACAAACAAAACTACGTATTAGTATTGGAATTAGATTGGTATTGGTTGTGGTACGTATTTCAAGATTGCTTATGACTAACCGATATTTCCCACCGGTAATTCGGTTAGCGGGATTTCCCTGAATGAGGCTGATTTTTAATTTTCTATCAAAATTTAAATTTAATTTAATTTTTTTAACAATTTATTGTTGATTTTGATTTAACAATTGACATCAATTAAACAAAATTCTACAATACATACCCTAAATCGTCCAAGGAATCTAAAATATCATATTCCATGATTGAATTTTTACCAACTTTCAGTTCGCAAATGTTGCCTTCCATTTTGGCTTCTTGTTCGTATATTAAGATTCAAAAATTATTTATAAAAGAGAAAAATTATGACTTAAAAGACATTTAGTTTATTAGTTTTTTCCTATATAAATAATTTTCGTGGAATACCACTATTTTAATCTATTTCCACGCGCTTCAGAAATAAATATCAACAATGCATCTTGTTGCCACTTCTTATATAAAATCTATATAAGCGTTTTCATGTTTTTGATTATTGGGATTAATTTTGAGTATTCAAAACAAGTAGAGGATATGACGCCTAAAACAAACTATCCAGAAGTAATTGCTGACGTAAAATGTTTTATGTGATTTTATAAATACAAATTATTAGGGTATATATATACATATATTGAAATAAGATTTATATAAAAATCTATTAAACGCAAGTATGTTATTAAGAGAAAATTTATCTAAAATCTATCAAATAAAAAAACTTTTTAAAAAGGATTTTTCTTTATTTGTTACATAGAATCGTTTATATTCATTATTTAGTTGAAATTAAAGTATGAAAAGATAAGTATTTTTATGTATTTCGTATGGTATATAGGGATGTTTTTTGTGATTTAACTTTCAAGATGCTCTGAGCTTTGCGGTAATCTATATTTTGTCTTGAGTTCTGAGTTTAAATTTTTGGTGTGTGATGAGTATTTATGCGGGAGTTTCTAGTATGATGGAGATGGATGTGTCTGTGGATTGTTCTGCGCCGGGGAAAGGCTCTTCTAGGAGCCCATCGAAAGTACCCTTATCGAGTTCCAGTACTGCCGCTGTCTATGAAACCTTTGATGGTCAGCACTACTCAAACGAAACAGAATTGTGTCAAGCTCTCATGAAGATGAACGAGCACCTCGCCTTCTTACGGAAAAGGCTCCATTATGCCGAAAATTACTTAAAGAGTGTCATCGTCTCTTTTGACGTTGGACTACGAACTGCCACTGATGTCACCAATGCACAGAAGATGACCGACGATGCCCGGACGGAATTGGAACTGTACCAGAAAGGGGTAAATGATATTGGAGCTTGTCCCATGGTTAATTGCGCTAGGCATAGTGTGGCTAAAGTCACATTAAAACCTAAGGTTAAACGTAGCAGTAACAATAACGTTACTGACGAATTTCAGTTGCCTGCTAAACGCCTAACTGCGAAAATTAATTTTAATCAGGGAAATAGTGCTATAAGTGTAGATAATAAGTTCTCTAACTTAAAGTGGATGAGGCCTCCGATGAAAACGCGAGTTACGCTCCCCCAGAACCAAAACTTCCCCCTATAATGGTGAAACCAAGTGATAACCTAAAAACTAAACTTGCGGACATAAATAATGAATTTAAAGGAGACTTAAAAATCAAGCTATCAGGGGAATATCTTAAGATTTTCCCCAAAGATATTGCCCAACATCGTTTAATTACCGCATTCTTGCGCGCCACTAATACGGAGTTTTTCGTAATAACTCCAAAAAATCAAAGACCTCTGAAGGCAGTCCTTAAAGGTCTACCAGTTATCTATGATACTACAAAAATAGCTGAAGGTTTCAAAGAACTTGGCTTTGAGATTGATAAAATCATCCAACTGAATAACCTGAAGACCAAAAAGCCCATGCCTGCCTGGCAACTCACCTATATGAGATCCGAAAAAAATGCTAAACTCCTTGAGGTCACTAAATTACTATATTTAACCGTTCGCGTAGAGAAATTTAACAGGAAGCCTGGTGCCACCCAGTGCTTCTCCTGTAACTTATTTCATCATTCTAGTCAAAATTGTAACTTTAAACAGAGATGTCTAAAATGTGGCGAAAATCACTACGTTAAGGAATGTCCAATCAAAGAACGATTAGAAAACCCCACATGTATCAACTGCCAGCAGACAGGACACCTCGCTTCTTGGAGAGGGTGGCCGAAATTTCCCAAACCAAGGCAGCAGCCCAATAGGGACGCTTCCCGCACAGTTAGTCATTCTACTAAACCCTTCCAAAGCAAGAAAATAACGGAAGGTATCTCCTTCGCCTCAATGGTGAAAGGAGTTCCCCCCCAACAACTTCTATCAATGGCCACTACAGCAAGAAATCAGCACGACTCAAGTGCTCCTAATATTGATTCTAATGATAAAGATTCCTTCGGGAAAGTTCTCTACATCATAAATGAATTTATTTCTATATTTAACTCCTTAGGAGGAATCGAAAATGTTTACAATAGTTTAAAAAACTGTACTTCTGATTTTCAGAAGATACAAATAGTTCTTAGATGTTTTGAAAATATTGGTTCTAGCAATAATTAATGGTCGTGCAGATTACTGGGTTAAAAATATGTTACTGGAACGCAAACGGTATTATGTCTAAAATGAATGATTTAATTAACTTCACTAATACTCACAACCCCGATTTACTACTAATCCAAGAAACTCACTTATCCCCTAATCGTAATCCTTATATTCCTAATTATATTCTTCACAGAAATGATGGTAATCAATCACCTAGACCTCGTGGAGGTACAGCCATTTTATTAAAGATAATATTCCGCATACTAATATCACACCCAATAACTTAACCGACATTCAAACCACTGTTTTAAATGTAAAAACTGATCTCTTTAATAACCTTGCAATAGCCTCTGTTTACATCCCCTGTCAAATTAATCCCACTAATTTAATTAATGATCTCAATAACATACTTAATATTAACAATTCTTCCATACTATGTGATGATTTCAATGCTCATCATACATCCTGGCGATGCAAACGTGATGATAGCACGGGCATTGCAATTGTCAATTTTGCTTTAAAATCTGGTGCAGAAATTTTTGCTCCTACCACTCCCACTAGGATTACTAACTCCTCCTCCTCAACTATCGACCTAACTCTTCTAAATAACTTTCATGTTCCCTTCACCATTGAATCTCTATCTGAATTATCGTCCGATCATAATCCTGTTATTGTAAATTTTTCTATTACCTATCAACCCTTAAATTTTGTGAGAAATATCTCTACTAATTGGTCTAAATTCCATAACCTACTTGCTAATTCTCCCCCTAAAAATCTTGATTTAGATTCTACACTAACCATTGATGCCGAAGTTAATAGAATTACCGAACTAATGCGTAAAGCATACGCTAACTCTTCTAACCCAATTAAAAAGAACAATATAAATTTCATTCCTCCACATATTAAAACACTCTCTAGAGAAAGAAACAGAGCACGTAAAAACTGGCAATTCTATCGCGATCACTCCACTAAAACCGTCTACAATAGGGCACAAGCCAAGCTTCGTAAAGCTATTTACGCGTTCACCCAAAGCACCTGGACCAATCGTCTGCAGACACTGGACGTTGCTGATGGCTCTATCTGGCAAGCTATAAAACAATTAAAAGGTAAAAAGCATAATATAACCGCGCTTAAGTCGCCGAATTCGTGTCCTGTTACAAAGGACGAAATTAAAGTTGAAATTCTCGCGGATAGTCTTCAGAGTCAATTCCAGCCAAATAATCTTTCTAATCATCTTACTAACATTACTGTTGAAAATTCAATTCGTAAATTAAATTCTCTTCCAAATCCCCATAAAATTACTAATACTAAAGTTGATTATATTTATGATTATATCTCCAATCTTAAAATTAATAAAGCCCCCGGGTCTGATAATATTACTAATAAAATGCTAAAAAATCTTCCTAATAATTTTATTTCTAGAATAGCCAAATTAATTGATGCAATCTTTAATCTAACTTATTTCCCTACTATCTGGAAAAAAGCCATAGTGCTCCCCATTCTTAAGCCTGGAAAAGATCCTTCTGATCCCTCTAGTTACCGCCCCATTTCTCTCCTATCCACTCTAAGTAAATTAACCGAATTTATCATTCTAAAAAAAATAAAAGCTCATTTTACTAAATATTCTATCATGATTCCTCATCAGTTCGGGTTCACCCCTCAACTTTCCACCACTCATCAATTACTACGACTAACGGAATTGATCTCTGAAGGTCTATCTAATAAAATGCTAACAGGAGTCGTTTTCCCTGATGTTGCAAAAGCATTCGACAGGGTCTGGGTCGATGGTCTACTTCACAAATTACACGCTTACAAATTTCCACTCTACATTATTCTTTTAATCCAATCCTATCTCAATAATAGATCTTTCTCTGTTAAAATCAATAACTATTTCTCCTCTCAGAGAGGTATCAATGCAGGCGTGCCCCAGGGCTCATTAATTGGTCCGTTTCTGTTTAATCTTTACATAAATGATATTCCTATTAATAACAACGTTCACCTCAGTTTATATGCAGATAACACAGCAATCGCGGTCTCTTCTAACCACATTCAGGATCTCACTATTAAATTAAATCAATATCTCAAGCAACTTGAAGCTTGGCTTACTCGCTGGAAAATTAAAATAAATGTAGAAAAAACACAAGCTGTACTCTCCACGAGACGCAAAATTCCTCCGCCTAATGTTTTCCTATTTAACCGACGAATTAATTGGACTAACAATATTAAATACTTAGGAGTATATCTTGATAGTAAGCTAACATATTCTAATCATATTAACCACATTAAACGTAAATATAATATTTCTATACGCATGCTTTATCCATTCATTAATAGAAAATCCCTCTTATCCTTGGATAATAAGCTACTTATTTACATGTACTATTTGCGTCCCATCATTACATATGCAAGCCCAGTTTGGGGTTCCGCTGCAAAATACCACATCAACTACATCAAAAGAATTGAAAATAAAATTTTAAGAATGATTACTGACTCTCCTTGGTATTTTAGGAATGATGACATTCATCACTGTCTTGCCCTCCCCTCTATTCAAAAATTCATGCTCAAGCTTGCAGAAAAATTCTATGCAAATCTTGAACACATCCCGAATGATGAAATCCGTAATCTTAAAAGATACGATTTCCATCTTCCGGAAAATGCTAAACGCCCAAGGGCTGTTCTTCACAACTTGCAAAGCTCCTAGACGAACTGGCTCAGTTGTCGTCATGACCTCTGTGCTTTTAGTCTTCATTCCTAGCAACGAAAACCCCTTCCTACTGTAGATTCCTTTTCCTTTCTAAATTTTGGTTTCTTTAATTGTTCTGTTTATTTTATTAATTTTTGTTTTTTATTTTATTTTTCTCCTTGTTATTAGCTATTTTATTAATTTTTTCTTTGCTTATATTTTTAATATATATTTTAACATGGGACATTGCTCTTAAATCACTTCACCTCCTTTCAACTATCAATGTTTTTTCCTTCATCAATGTTTCTCAGATGCAGATAGGAGTTTTAGGCCCAATCGGGGCCAGGGCACTCCGAAATCCTGTAAAGACGACGAAAGACGATTTCGTATGGTAAAAAGATTGATAAAATTTTACTTTTTATCACAATAATGTACATATTTTTTATAAGTTGTTTGTTGTCGTGTCCCTCATGGAAGGAGGGAGAATGGTACAGCTTCTGTTCTAATGGAGCACTCGTAGGTAGAAGTCTGACTTCTGCTCCGTGACGCTCTTACAGTCATAGGAGACCGGGACCTAAGGCTTAAAGTGGATTCCGAACCACTACAAACATCCATGACACCGCCGGACTCGAACCCGAAACCTGTGGCACCAAGCTCAAGAGCGGTAGACACTCGGCCATTCACGCCCTTCTCATATGTTAAGCCATATATATTCGTATTTCTTTATTTGTTACATAGAATCGTTTATATTTTTTATTCAATTGAAATTAAAGTACGAAAAGAGAAGTATTTTTCTGTATTTCCCATGGAAAAAAGATTGATAAAATTTAATTTTTTATCACAATATTGTATATATTTTTATATGATAAGCCATATATCTTCATATACATATGCTAAATGTTTTATGGATAAAATACTACGCAAGATTCCTAAATAACATACCGTCAAGTTGCCTTAATTATTTCGAAAATATTTTCAAATAAATAGTTAAATACAAGTACCTTATTTAAAAAATTATTTATTTATTTTATCATGGTAAATGGTCTGAACATATTATACTGAATTAAAACTCAGATAAAGAAAAGAATATTATATGATTGAATTATATAATCAGCCATCTTAAAATGAATTAAAGCTTATAGAATAAACATTTTTTGTTTCTGCAAAGAAAAGGGTTTGTTTAATTTTAATGAAATCGTTATTTTGCTAATCAACAATTAATTTTCGTGATTATTTATTCTCAATATAATATGCTTTTGTAAAATCAATAAAAAAACAATTGAAAAAATTTAACATTTAAATTTTTTTAAGTATACATCTTGAAATATGTTTATTTTTAATAAGAGAAAAGGCTTAAAGGTATTAGAAAAAAGAAGAAATAAAAAACTGTCAGGTATACAAATATATTTGTTTTCTTCCCTTCAATAATTCAAATTCGTTTATTTATTACTTGCATATAAAAATTTATTAATTTCAAATGTTTTCCACGATATTACAAATATTTTTCTGAAATGAAAAAATATTCTTTTTAAATGATATAAAAAATTACTGCAATAAGGAGGAAAACTTTAAACCCATGAATACAACCCATTTAAAAAGCAAATTTACAAGGTAAATTGCGTATCTATACACTTAAAAGTGCAAGGAATAAAAATTAATCATTAAAAAAAAGTTTTATTACAAATATTTGAATGCAAGTAGGGTAAAGCTTTACAAGCTTACTTTTCAAAACTCAGTAGTAACTTCCAAAGTCTTAATTACATCAATTACATCTTAATTACTTAAATTCACTTTAAAAAAGGTGAACATTTTCTGTATTTTCTGTACATTAAAAAATCTTTTAAAATTTGTTTTTTCTCAATATATCCTCAAAGTTCGGGAGACTAAAAAATCCTTCGACTATTTTCATATAGGAAGTATAATGAATGTATTTAGGAATTAATTTGGAATCAACAGAAAGTTCTGAAGGACATCCAAAATATCTTCCTCGGCTGATATATATACTAAGGATGTGCAAGTAATCTCAAGGTATTTGACGTGGTTAATGAGTAATATAAATGTTATAGGCCTTACTTTTTAATAAAGCATATTAAAAAACTAATCCATCTGAATGTAGAGAAAAATTTGATAATAAAATCATGAAATTAAACTCTTGAAGTGAAAATTCATATATAAAGAAGGGCATAAAGGATTTTCAAACTTTGGCTTCAACGCAGTAATTTTGTGTATTACTGCTTAAAAAAGATTGTGATTAAAAATTGTATATAACATCAAATATTTACTAATTTATATTTTTTTAAAAGCCATATTAAACTTTTATATTACACTTTTGCCTGATGATTTCATACAATCAACTCTTTTAATACTCACGAGATAGAGCATTCAGAAAGAAAAGAAAAACATTTAAAAAAGGGATATTTAAAAAAAAATTATGTTTTATTTAATGGCATTCCCGGTGATTAAAATCAAATGACATATGCACGCGGTATCATTTAGAAAGTTATAAGTTAAGGAATAAATTTATTAAATTAAAATTTTTGTTATTTTAACATTGTCAAATTTTTTTACAGCAAATTAATTTTATCAGTTATTATAAAGAGTTTTAGATCAATTTCATATAGCATTTTTGAACCCCATTACGAATCATTCATTGCCTTAGTGCATTATTTGTATGACATCTGAAGCTCCGTTTTTTCACTGCCGTTTATGTGGACTCCGTTACAGAAGTGATAAATTCATAGAACACCAAAATCAGTGTCATTACGAAGCTCGAAATTTGAACAGTTCATTGAAAAATATACCAAAGGTGGTAAAGTCGTCTGCGTCATCCATAGATACAGGAATTAACGAACTACGTGATACTGAAAAATATTACGAAAAATGTCAGGGTCCACAGAGAAAAAAATAAAAGATCCCAAATCCAACGAGGAATCAGATGACAGTCCTTTGAGTCAAAGTAATAGAACAGAAACTAAGACGAAAACCGAAGATAAATCCGAAACCAAAGCAACTTCTGGTCCACATGGAAAAGAAACAAAATTTGATACCAGTACCAAGCAGAAGGGGGCAGCTGGAAAACGAAAGGACACTAAAACTCGCGGTGGAACTGAAGAATCTGAAATTAAACAAAAGGACGATTTTATGTCAAGCAGTGTTAAAAAAATTGGCAGACTTAGTGAGGAAAAGACCACAAAGGAACAGCATGACAGATCCCATTCAAATGCGGAACAGACGAAACAAAAAAGCTCTACAGATAAAAACAAGGAAGGAGCATCAGATGAAAAGGAAAAAGATAAAAAGGCAAAAACTCCGCATCCAAGTGACAAAGGTAAATAACTGAACAATATGAATAAAAGATGGTTAAAAGGTCTTGAAAAATATATTAGAAAAGTATAAAATCTGTAGAATCCTATTTGGGACACTAATTTTGTAGCCAAACCGGCGATGATGTATAAAATGCAGTAGAATATATATATATAAACATATCAAAAGAATGCTGTAAATTCATTTATCATTTCATGAACTGAAATTTTTAGTAAAATCGTAGAATAGGGGTCATTGGGATTTGACGCCAAAGTGTACCAAGTAGCGGATTGGTATAGTAAGTGTAGTGAATTGCAAACAGTACAAGAAACTCAGATTACCACAGGTGGCGATTTATCTCCCATATGCCGCCACAAAGAAGTCGCCAAATCCAATGGCTCCTATTTTGCGATTTGGCCAAATTTTTTATTTTCTCGTGGTTGACAAGCATATAAAATATGCAAATGGATTATTTTTTTAAATTTATGGAAACATTTATTTTTAATTTGTGATGATTTAAAAATGAACTTTAAATTGTAATGCATTTTAAAGTTAACGAATGAATGCAAGAAAATTATGATTGAAAGTGTGAGAAAGTTAAAAAATTTAAACACAGTTGAAAATGAACTGCCAAATCGAAAAATAGGAGCTGCTATGATTTGGCGAATTTTTTTGGCAGCTAAATGGGAAAAATCCCCAAATGTGGTAAACAAGGAATCTCCTAATGCCTGATTGGTCAATATTAATTACATGGTTAGGATTGACCAAGATTAATTACGAGGTTTAATCCAATTACTGAAAGAATAAGAAGAATTAGAAACCGATAATTTTATTAATTATTCATTTCACTCGTTACCAGTTGAGACTGAAGTTGTTTTCTTTCCTTGTATTCTGACCAAAGTCTTTCGATTAGCGATATCTGGTATTGAATAATTTTATTTCGGGAACTAAGATTCCACGTATTTCTTTAAATTGAGTGAATGGTACAATTGATTTTTACAGGAATTTGGAATGTCAAGTTAAGTTTAAAATTATTGATTGTTTGATTGCTATGAATGTCGTGTGTACTACTTGTGGAAGTTCAATTTTTCAATTTTTCAGTCAGTTTTTTTGTTCATGAAATTGGAGCCTTAAAATAGAATTTTACACACACATATGTATAGTTGTAACATTTTAAAAAAAGAATAATTTTAATTTTTAAGGATCTTTATAGCAGTTTCATGGGCGTATATTAATTGGCGGGGATGATATGAAGCTTTTACTCCAGTTTTCAAGTTGCTTCTTATAAAATGGATGTGCAAACAAAATATAATACAATAAGTTTTTACGATTTATTGTGATTTATAGATGTTAATTCTTCAAAAATAATGTATGATGAAAAAAATCCCTGGGGCATGGTATTTGAGTTCAAGTGCAGTGATCAAAGTTCAAGTTGAGTTCAAGTGATCAAAATGTCTTTCTCGGACGAAGGAAGAATTGAGCATAAAATGGGGGGAAAGAAAGAAAGAAACGCCTGTTACGAAAACTTGCATTTTCAAATATTGCAAACTACACTCAAGAGCCAAAACATTATGACCACCCCTACATTTTGCAATGAACTCGCCTGGATGACGTGGAAGTCACGTGATCAGGTGGAAGTGGTATTTAACTGCTGCTGGAGAGTCTGAAGAATCATTCTTATATCTTTATTTATTATTATAATTATCTTTATATTTCTCTTTTCTTAATCTATGTTTTCTATTATTGAAATTCTCTGATTTACTCGTTGCTCTTTTATTTTATTTTGATCTGGTAAATTGGGACAGATCTTGGTTACTTACTGCTTTGTTGCTTATTAATGTTTTTTATATCACCATGTGACTTACTCTCAGCTAGGAGTTTAGGCCCATATAAGGCCATGGAACTCCGTAAACCTGAAACTGACTGACTGAAGAATCATTCTTTCACTTACTTCTGTGTGTGATGGGAAAGGCTGCGGATCTAAGCGACTTTGATAGAGGGCAGATTGTAATGACTCGAAGGCTCGGAACAAGTATTTCCGAAACTGCACGACTCGTGGGTTGTTTGCGATCTACAGTTGTTAGCACTTATGCAAAGTGGATGAATGACGGTGAAACCAGCAGTAGACGACATGGTGTTGGACGTCCACACGCTATCAAAGAAAAAGGTAGTCGGAGACTGTCTAGCATGGTGAAGCAAAACCGGAGCCAGACAGTGGCTTAGCTGACAGACCAATACAATGCAGGGCCAAGTAGAATAGTATCTCAGCTCACTGTTCAGCGGACACTATTGGATATGTGGCTACGCAGCAAACGTCCCACTCGTGTGCCTTTGATGACCAAGCGTCATCGCCAACTGCGCCTGCGCTGGGCCCGGGAACATCGTGACTGGTCCATGGATCAATGGGAGAGAGTTGCTTGATCAGATGAATCACGGTTTGTCATTCATCACGCCGATGGCCGTGTCACGATACGCCATCTTCCAGGCGAACAGTTGCTCCCTCTATGTACAGTAGGTCATACACAGGCTGGTGGTGGCGGTATTATGCTTTAGGGGACGTTCTCTTGGGTGTCTCTGGGACCCGTGGTTGTGGTAGAGCAGACCATGAATGCCACAGGGTATCTGAACATCATTGCGGACAAGTTGCACCCTTACATGGCCTCTGTTTTTCCAGCTGGAAATGGAATGTTCCAACAGGACAACGCCCCTTTTCACAAGGCTAAAATTGTGTTGGAGTGGTTCCAGGAACATGATGTTGAATTCCAGTTAATGTCCTAGCCGCCTAACTCACCAGATATCAATCCGATAGAATCACATTTGGGATGTGCTGGGACGGCAGCTCAGAGTTCAAAGACCACCAATTCGCAATATCTCGGATTTGCGTGACCGTTGGTTAAACATCTTTTACAATCTGTCTCCAGCCATCTACCAAGGACTTGTGGCATCCATGCCAAGGCGGGTTGAAGCTGTGTTGCGCGCCAAAGGTGGGCCAACTCAGTATTGACAGGTGGTCATAATGTTTTGGCTCTTGTGTGTATATGTTTCTATTTTCTATATTTATAATTTTTAAAAATACTTTTCGAAAGAGGTTAGGAGTTTTATACCACCCTGTTATCCTATAGCATTATCAATTCTGGTTTATTGTAGTTTGACAGCCAACTGTCGCCAAGGAAAACAATTAATAATCTCGACTTGATTGATAGACGTTTCTCTGTTTGGGTGTGATTGCGGGCTCACTTTTTTATTCTACACCTCCTCCTAGATGTGATGCAGCAACTCGATGATAAGCAAAGAACAAGTAAATAAATAAATAAAAAAGAAAAGAATAAAAAAAAGAAAAAAAAATGTTTCATAGATTGCCGAGCCAAACAAACACCGTATTACTAAATTGCCAATAATAATACAATTGTCTTAATCAATATCCAAAACCGGGAAAAAAAAACCGTTGATCCCACCGAATACAGATTTCAAGGCCTGCATATTGACGTCCGAGGAGTCTAAAATATCATATTATATGATTGAATTTTTACCAACTTGCAGTTCACAAATGTTGTCCTCCATTTTGGTTTCTTGTTCGTATATAAGATGTATAAATTATTTATAAAAGATAAAAATTATGATTTAAAGACATTTAGTTCATTAATTTTTTTTCTACATAAATAATTTTCGTGGAATAACACTATTTTAATCTATTTCCCCGCGCTTCTGAAATAAGTATCAAAAAAGGCATCTTGTTGCCACTTCATAAATAAAATATACAAATGCTATTTCATATTTTTTGAAATTAATTAACTATCCAATTATTTCATTTCGCACATATGTTTTGAAATTCAATAAATATTTAAAAGGGTATAGATTTTTGGGATAATTTTGTGTATTCAAAACAAATACAGGGCATGACGGATAAGACGAACTATAGGAGAGTAATTGCTGATGTAAAAAGTTTTGTTTGGTTATAAATAAAATATTTACATTGAAGAGCATTATAATTCCTTTGAAATAAAAGTTATCTCAAATAAAAAAACTTTTAAAGAAGGACTTCCATAGAATTGTTTATATTGTTTATTCAGCTGAAATTAAAGTATGAAAAGAGAAGTATTTTTATGCATTTTATATGGAAAAAAGATTGATAAAATATTACTTTTTATCACAATAATGTATATATTTTTATATGTTAAGCCATATACCTTCGTATACATATGCTAAATGTTGTATGGATAAAATACTACGCAAGATTCCTAAATAAGATACCGTCAAGTTGCCTTAATTATTTAGAACATATTTTCGAATAAATATTTTAATACAAGTACCCTATTTAAAAAAATATTTATTTATTTTATCATGGTGAATGGCCTGAACATATTATATTGTATTAAAACTCAGATAAAGAAACGTATACTATATGATTGAATTATATAATCAGCCATCGTAAAATGAATTAAAGCTTATAGAATAAGCATTTTTTGTTTCTACAAAGAAAAGGGTTTGTTTAATTTTAATGAAATCGTTATTTTCTCAATCAACAATTAATTTTCTTGATTATTTATTCTCAATATAATATGCTTTGGTAAAATCAATAAAAAAAACAATTGAAAAAATTTAAGTAATTATACATCTTGAAATATGTTTATTTTTAATAAGAGAAAAAGTTAAAGGTATTAAAAAAAGAAGAAATAAAAGCCTGCCTGGTATACAAATATATTTGTTTTCTTTCCTTCAATAATTTAAATTAATTTATCTATTACTTGTATATAAGAATTTATTAATTTCAAATGTTTTCCACGATATTACAAATATTTTTCTGAAATGAAAAGATATTATGTTTAAATGATATAAAAAGTTACTGCAATAAGGAGGAAAACTTTAAACCCATGAATACAACCCATTTAAAAAGCACATTTACAAGGTAAATTATTTATACACTTAAAACTGCAAGGAATGAGAATTAATCATTAAAAAAAAGAGGATAATACAATTGTAATGGAAATTTGTAGTCAAAATGCAGCTGGATCGGTTTTTCTAATATTTAGTAATAATATTACAAATATTTGAATGCATATAGGGTAAACTTTTACAAGCTTACTTTTTTAAAACTTAGTAGTATCTTCCCTGGTCTTAATTATATCAATTACATCTTAAACCGTTTCTCGTTAGATCACCGAAGTCAAGCATCATTGGGCGCGGTCAGTACTTGGGTGGGTGACCACCTGGGAACACCGCGTGCCGTTGGCAAATTTGGGACCTGAATGGCCGAGTGTCTAGCGCTCTGGCGCTCGGTGCCACAGGTTTCGGGTTCGAATCCCGGCGGTGCCATGGATGTTTGTAGTGGTTCGGTATCCACTTTACGCCGTAGGTCCCGGTCTCCTATGACTGTAAGAGCGTAACGGAGCCAAAGTCAGACTTCTACCTACGGGTGCTCCATCACAACAGAAGCTGCTTCCTTCCCCTTCAATCATGAGTACATATGGGCTCGTGGGCTTGGCCAGCCAAGTGGGATAAGAAACAACAACAACACATCTTAATTATTTAAATTCCCTTTAAGAAATGTGGAAATTTTGTGTATTCTCAGTATATCAAAAAATGTTTTAAAATTTGTTTTTTTTTAATATATCCTCAAAGTTGGGGTGTTTAAAAAATCCTTCGATTATTTTCATATAGGAAGTGTAATGAATGTGTTTAGGAATTAATTTGGAATCAACAGAAAGTTCTCTAGGACATCCAAAATATCTTGCTGGGCGTGATATCTATGCTGAGAAGGTGCAGGTAATTTAAGGGCGTTTGTCGTGGTTAATGATTAATATAAATGTTATAGGCCTTACTTTTTAATAAAGCATATGAAAAACTAATCCATCTGAATCTAGAGAAAAACTTGATAATAAAATCATGAAATTAAACTTTTGAATTGAAAATTCATATGTAAAGAAATTCAAAATTTTGGCATTAAAGGATTAATTTCCTTTCTTACTGCGTTAAAAAAGATTGTGATTAAAAATTATATATACCATCAAATATTCACTAATTTATATTTTTTTAAAAGCCATATTAAACTTTTATATTATTTTTTTTGCCTCATGATTTCATACAGTCATACAGATTTCTTAATACTCACGAGATAGAGCTTCCAGAAAGAAAAGAAAAATATTTAAAAAAGGGATATTTAAAAAAAAATAATGTTTTATTAAATGGCATTTCCTGTGATTAAAATCAAATGATATATCATGCACGCGATATCATTTAGAAAGTTATAAGTAAAGGAATAAGTTTATTAATTTAAATTTTTGCCGTTTTATCATAGTCAAATTTTTTTTACAGTAAATTAATTTTATCAATTATTTAAAGAGTTTTAGATCAATTTCATATAGTTTTTTTGAACCCCATTACGAATCATTCATTGCCTTAATGCATTATTTGAAAGACATCTGAAGCTCCGTTTTTTAACTGCCGTTTATGTGGACTCCGTTACAGAAGTGATAAATTTATAGAACACCAACATCAGTGTCCTTACGAAGCTTGAAATTTGAAGTCTTCATTGAAAAATATACCAAAGGTGGTAAAGTCGTCTGCGTCATCCATAGATACAGGAATTAACGAACTGCGAGATACTGAAAAATATTTCGAAAAATGTCAGGGTCCACAGAGAAAAAAATAAAAGATCCCAAATCCAACGAGGAATCAGACGACAGTCCTCTCAATCAAAGTAATAGAACAGGAACTGAGACGAAAACCGAAGATAAATCCGAAACCAAAGCAAGTTCTGGTCCACATGGAAAAGAAACAAAATTTGAAACCAGTACCAAGCACAAGGGGTCAGCTGGAAAAGGAAAGGACACTAAAACTGTCGGTGGAACGGAAAATATTAGTAATAAAACTAAAGAATCTGACATTAAACAAAAAGAAGATTCTACGTCAAGCAGTGGTAAAAAAACTGGCAGACTTAGTGAGAAAAAGACCTCAAAGGAACTGCATGAAAGGTCCCATTCAAATGCGGAACAGATGAAACAAAAAAGCTCTAAAGATAAAAACGAAACGGAGCATCAGAAAAGGAAAGAAAATGAAAAAGATAAAGAAAAAAGATAAAGAAAAAGATGAAAGGAAAAAGATAAAATTTCAAAAACTCCGTATCCAAGTGAGAAAGGTAAATAAGTAAACAATATGCATAAAAGATGGTTAAAAAGTTTTGAAAAATATATTAGAAAAGTATAAAATCTGTTGAATCCTATTTCGGAACCTAATATTGTAGCCAAACCGGCGATGATGTATAAAATGCAGTAGAATATATATAAACATATCAAAAAAATACTGTAAATTCTTTTATCATATTTTAATGAACTGAAATTTTTAGTAAAATCTTAGAAAAGGGCTATTGGGATTTGACGCCAAAGTGTACCAAGCAGCGGGTTGCTATTGTAAGTGTATTGAATTGCAAACACTACAAGAAACTCGGATTACCACAGATGGCAACTTATCTCACATATGCCGCCACAAAGAAGTCGCCAAATCCAATGGCTCCTGTTTTGCGATTTTGCCCAATTTTTAATTTTCTCGTGGTTGACAAGCATATAAAATATGCAAATGGAATTATTTTTGCAAATTTAGAAAATATTTCTTTTTAATTTGTGAAGATTTAAAAATTAAATTTTAATTTTAATTCATTTTAAAGTTAAGGAATGAATGCAAGAAAATTATGATTGAAAGTGTGAGAAAGTTAAAAAATTTAAACACAGTTGAAAATGAACTGCCAAACCGAAAAATAGGAACTGTTGTGATTTGGCGAATTTTTTTGGCAGTTAAATGGCAAAAAATCACCAAATGTGGTAAACAAGGAATCTCCTAATGCCTCATTGGTCAATATTAATTACATGGTTAGGATTGACCAAGATTAATCACGTGGTTTAATCCAATTACTGAGAGAATAAGGAGAATTAGAAACCGATAATTTTATTAAGGGTTCATTTCACTCGTTACCAGTTGAGACTGCGGTTGTTTTCTTTTCTTGTGTGCTGACCAAAGTCTTCCGATTAGCGCTATGTGATATTGAAGAATTTTAGGTACTTACGTATCAACGTCACCGGAGCAGAAGATGCACTAATGCGCCAATAAAGAGCTGACAATGCCCCAAAATAGATACTGTTTTGAATTTATGTTAAATTCTATATCGGCCCATTTTCCACCGAAATCTGATTGACTACTATGTTTTTAAATAAATTAAAAAAAAGTGTTTTATATGTTTTATGATTTGTCACAAAAATTGGCGGCACTTAAAAACCGCCAAATCTGTAGCTGCGGTGGCGTTAATACGTAAGTACAGAATTTTATTTCGGAACAAAGATTCCACATTGAATGAAACGTACAACAGCATTGATTTCTACAGGAATTTGGAATGTCAAGGTAGGTTTAAAATTATTGAATGTTTGATTGCTATGAATGTCGTGTGTATTACTTAAAAATAATGTGGAAATGTTAGGAGGGTTCTAATTGTTATGGGAGATAAATCTGTTGGATATATGTGGAGATGCAGAGCGAAATTTAATGATGTAGTAAAAATCTTTAAAGAGATCCATCCGTCCAAATTCGTGGTTCTCTCAATCAAAAATGAGTTTGTACGATACGTAATCTCATAATGAGATTTATGTATGATTGCAAGGAGTATGACTGCTTTCGGATCCGTAGGCATTTGATTGCGTATAGCTGATGAAATTGAATGTGAGATGAATTCCGCGACTGATTTGAAGAGTTGGTGTAGAGTAATCTGCATGGATGTCTTTATGAGAGAACATTATACCGCATAATATACAATCCAAAGTAACCTAAGCAGTTTAATCGTATTCCGGCATCCCGGAGTAAGTACATTTTTCCTAAAATTTCTTCAAATTTTCAGGAATTTTTGTTCATATTTTTACGTTAAACTTCCTAAAAATAGCAGCATTTTTTAAATTCAAATTCTACTTCGCGAAATCGAGCTATCCTAGTAATTTTGCAATTTTCTTCATTTAGAATCACAGCCGTCATTTGGCGCACTTTGGCGAAAAATATTTTTTGAAGCCAAATCCCATTTGCCCCTATTCTGAGATTTTACCCAATGAACATGTGCATCTGTAACTTATATCTGATGGAGATGCTAGCAAATAGTAAAAGCAGATATTCCCTTTGGAAGTGCCACGGGATTTTGTCGGCAAATGCAGCCAATTTGCTATCTCTAAGAAAGACAATAAACAGTTAAAGTCACTCTTTTTGGAGAGGAACTTTTAGAGGAAACAAGTCAATGCTTTGATATGACACCTCATATGGAAAACCCCCCCGTTGCTTTTGTTTAACCTAGTGGAGGCAGAGTGAAGCAGAAGTGAGAACCTCGTATTTGAAGGCCTAGGGTAGATAGAACAGAGAAGCGAGGTCACCCAAATTGAAGTGATACTGATTATATAACCTATATTATGCAACCTGCTTACAAGCAAAAGCTATAATTGTAAAACCTTGGCTGTCAGTTTTATAGATGCAGGACCACATTGAATGAATTTATCAAACTGATTAAATTCACTTTGTATATTATAATTTTCTTCTGTCGTTTTATCTCTTAGTCCATTACGGGAGACTTGACATTTTTGGGGATTCTACACTTAAGGCCTCCGATTTCACCAAAAGATGACAACAGTTAAACTGGTGTAACTAGTGTTAACTTATGTAACTTGCTGCAGTTAACTTTAAACTGTAATTACAGCGTCCATTTCGTTTGTTTATGAGAGAATTTGGCAGAAAACATCAAGAAAAAAAATCGCCAAGTAAACAAGTGGAGCCTTAATGTACGCAATTTTTTTTGTTCATGAAATTGGAGTCTTAAAATAGAATTTTACACACATACATATATATATTTGTAACATTTAAAAAAAAGAATAATTTTATTTTTTAAGGATTTTTATCGCAGTTTCACGGGCGTGTATTAATTGGCAGGGATGATATGAAGTTTTTACTCCAGTTTCCAAGTTGCGTTTTGTAAAATGGATGTGTAAACAAAATATAATACAATCAGTTTTTACTATTTATTTTGATTTATAGACGTTTAATTCTTCAAAAATAATGTACGATGAAAAATATCCCTGGGTCATGATATTTCAGTTCTAATGCAGCTGGTCAAAATGACCTTCTCGGACTAAGGAAGAATTGAACAAAAAAATTAAAAAAAAAAAAAAACTTCACTGAAAAAAAAAAAAAAAAAAAAAAAAAAAAAAAAAGAAACCCCTGTTACAAAAACTTGCATTTTCAAGTATTGCAAACTATATGCTTCTCTTTTCTATATTTATAATTTTTAAAAATACTTTTCGAAAGAGGTTAGGAGTTTTATACCATCCTGTTATCCTATAGCATTATCAATTCTGGCTTATTGTATTTTGACAGCCAACTGTCACCAAGGAAAACAATTAATAATTTAGGCTTGTGATTGATAGACGCTTCTCTGTTGGTGTGATTGCAGGTTCACTTTTTTATTCCACACCTCCTCCTAGATGTGAGGCAACAACTCTATGACAAGCAAAGAATAAGTAAATAAAAAAATAAAAAATAAATAAAAGAATGAAAAAAAAATGTCTCCTAGTTTGTCAAGCCAAACAAACAACATATTACTAAATTGCAATATCCAACACCGGAAAAAAAAAACGTTGATTTCACCGAAAATTGATTTCAAGGCCTGCATATTGACGTCCATGGAATCTAAAATATCATATTCCATGATTGAATTTTTACCAACTTTCAATTCTCAAATGTTGTCCTCCATTCTGGTTTCTTGTTCGTATTATTAATAAAAGAGAAAAATTATTATTTAAAGACTACAAACAATTTGACTTTAACGAGTAAATTGTCAGCGTTAGCAGCCATGCACTTCTATCTGGATGATTACATTGAGGATGATATTGCAAGAGAACTATGGCTTGCTCAGTGTATATAAAAGTAAAAAAAAAAGAAGAAAAATTAGAATTTAAATACAAATATAGGATAAATAAAATAACAAATAGAGAGAGCTGATAAAAATATTATTTAGTTAAAATGTTCAGTGGAGTACGCGGGAGTTTATTATTAATGGGAAGAGTAATGTCAGAATCAGAAAGGCGCTTGAGCAGAGTATCAAGATTATTAGGAATATTATTATAAAAATTAGTTGCGAGCTTGTGAATAAAATTTTTAATTGAAGGAATTCCCAGAGCTTATTTAAAGACATTTAGTTCATTAATTTTTTTCTATATAAATAATTTTCGTGGAATACCATTATGTTAATGTATTTCCACGCGCTTCTCAAGTAAATATCAACAAGGCATCTTTTTGCCACTTCATAAATAAAGTATACAAATGCGCTTTCATGTTTTTTCTAATTATTAACTATTCAATTATTTGATGTCGCACATATGTTGTAAAATTCAATACATATTTATTATTGGTGACTTGATGGAGTGCCCTTTGCCAATTGTAAGAAAAATTAAATAAATAAGAGAAGAAATACTAATTTCTAACATCAGAGAACAAGAACATTACAATTAAGACAGAAAGTCAAAGTTACAAATGAAGAGAAAAAATACAAAAAAAAAATCCTCCCATAAGCAAAAATATTAAAAAAAAATTAAAGGAATTAGCACTGATGATAAATCCAATAACAAAATGCAATAAAAAGAAAAACATTAACGAGGCTACAGCGAAACCGAAATCGAAAAATCTCCAGAAAGGCGGTCTTTTGCGATTTCTGAGTAGAGTGACGTCATAGTCGTCTATTTTTAAATCATTTAGAACGGGGTTAGTGGATCGGGAAACATGGTCATAAAAGTTTTTTGCAAGTTTCTCGACGAATGCGCGGAAACTAGGAATATCAAGAGAGTGCCGAATATCATTATTTCTGAAATACCAGGGTGCGTCAGAGATCATACGAATCATTTTATTTTCGAGTCTTTCGAGCTCGAGAAAGTTGCTATTGGCTGTTCAATACATATTTAAATGGATATAGATTTCTGGAATAAATTTTTAGTATTCAAAACAAATAGAGGACATGACAGATAAGACAACCTATAGGGAAGTGATTGCTGATGTAAAAAGTTTAATTAAGGGGATTATAAATAAAAATATTTGGGGCATTGAAGAGCATTTTCTATATATATATATATATATATATATATACATGAAATAAGATTTATCTAAAGAATTTATTAAGAGAAAGTATGTTAAGAGAAAATTTATCTAAAATCTGTCAAATAAGAAAACTTTCAAAGAAGGATTTTTCTTTATTTGTTACATAGAATTGCTTATTTGTTTATTCAGTTGAAATTAAAGAACGAAAAGAGAAGAATTTTTATGTATTTCATATCGAAAAACGATTGGTAAAATTTTACTTTTTATCACAATAATGTATTTAATTTTATATGTTATGCCATATGTCTTAATATACATATGCTAAATGTTTTATGGATAAAATACTACACATGATTCCTAAATAAGATACCGGGAAGTAGCTGTAATTATTTAGAAAATATTATTGAATATTTAATTAAATACAGGTACTCTATTTAAAAAATTAATCATGTATCGTATCATGGTGAATGGTCTGAACATATTATACAGTATTAAAACTCAGATAAAGAAATGTATATTATATGATTGAATTATATAAACAGACATCTTAAAATGAAATAAATCTTATAGAATAAATATTTTTTGTTTCTACAAAGAAAAGGGTTTCTTGTTTAATTTTAATGAAATCGTTATTTTGCTAATTAGCAATTAATCTCTTGATTATTTATTTCAATATAATATGCTTTTGTAAAGTTAATAAATAAAAACAACTGGAAAAATTTCATTAATTATACATCTTGAATTATTTTTTTTTTAATAAGAGAAAATGATTAAATTTATTCCATTTTTTCAAAAAAAAAGAAGAAGAAGAAGAAGAAAAATAACTTGTCAGATCTGCAAATACATTTGTTTTCTTTCCTTCAATAATTCAAATTCATTTATTTTTTACATGTAAAAATTTATTAATTTGAAACGTTTCTTCACAATATAATAATTTTCTGAAAGGAAAAGATATTCTGTTTAAATGAAATAAAAAATTACAGCATTAAGGAAAAAACTTTAAACATTTAAAAAACACATTTATAAGGTAACTTTTGTATACATTTAAAAGTACAAGCATTGAGAATTAGTCATTAAAAAAACATGATAATAGAGTTGTAATGGAAATTTGTAGACAAAATATAGCTGGGTCAGCTTTTCTAATATTTATTAATAATATTAAAAGGACTTGAATGCATATGGGATAAACTTTCATAAGCTCCTTTTCTTTAAACTCAGTAGGTAACTTCGCAAGTCTTTTCTTAATGTGGAAATTTAGTCTATTCTCAGTATATTAAAAAAACTATTGAAATTTGTTTTTTCTCAATATATCCTCAAAGTTGAGGTGGTTGAAAAGTCCTTCGACTATTTTCATGTAGGAAGCGTAATGAATATGTTTAGGAATTAATTTGGAATCAACAGAAAGTTCTGCCTCGGCGTGATATATGCCGAGGAAGTGCATCTAAGGACGTTTGTCTTTTAGAAGCCCTTTGGCCGAATTTATGTTGGGTGTGGACTGTCACAAACATTGTTGAATCAATCATTGGTTTATTTGGTAGAGTTTTTCAAAATGTATTCCACAAAACAAGTAAATAAAGGGTAGTTATTTTGAAATTCTCTCCCTGAAGACACTACTCCCACTTTCTCCCCCTTGGGTGTAGTAGGACCGCACTGGAGTACTATTTGGTATTGCCGTATTTGTTACAATTTTATTGCATCTGTGGGTAATAAACTGATAATGAAATACCCAGTAAAAAAAAAAAAAAAAAAGCGAAACTTTTATTTAGGTAACAGGCCTAGTTCAAATTAAGATTTTCGTGGGGAAAAAATGAATTTATTTATTGATTTATTTTAAGAATCAGGCTATTAGCTTAGCAAGAAAGCTTTGAGATAATTTCTAGTGTCATTAAAAGTCGAGATACAGTTATTTAATCACAATTAATTGGGATACTGAATTCATTCATTCGAAACTTTCAACTGAAATTCTGAAAAACTGTATTTTTTTCGGTACTTACGTATTAACGCCAACGCAGCTACAGATTTGGCGGTTTTTAAATGGTGCCAATCTACATTTAAAATTTTTGTGACAAATCATAGAATATATAAAACACTTTATTTAAAATAAAAACACTTTCAAAATTCAAAACACTTTATTTGAAAACAAAGTAGTCAATCGGATTTCGGTGGAAAATGGGCCGATATAGAGTTTAACATAGATTCAAAACAGTCTCTATTTTGACGCATTGGCTGCTCTTTATTGGCGCATTAGCGCAACTTCTGATGCGGTGACGTTAATACGTAAGTACCTTTTTTTCTTACTCTGCTATACAATAACTGTTATAATCATTTTCAGAATCTACTAAATTGAATGAAGAGGATTTTACTCAATGGTATATGATGGAAGTAGGAAAGAAATGTCAAGATGAATATATGATAATCTATTATATATAATTCCCGTGTCACGATGTTTGTCCGCGATGAACTCCGAAACTAACCATCCGATTTTAACTTTTTTTTTTAAATGTGTGTTTTGTTCCAACTTGAGAAATAGGATAGTTTTTATACAGATTTTTTTCGTATTTAATTGCAAAATCGGTTAAAATCTACCGTTGAGGGAGTCGCCAATCTTGCAACCCTGAATTTTCGCCAATTTTCCGCCAATTTCTTTAGGGTTGCAATACTGCAATTAGAGGAATTCGTAGCTTCATTTTTCGAATAATATAATGACTATTTTATTGTTATTTCGATAATTAATTGCAGAATTCTTATTTGCACTAATTTCATCGTTGGAGTAAAAAGTTTGTTTCCACAACAGACGAAAGATATACCACAATAAAAGGTACATTAGATGGCGCCGTGTCTCGATGCCTGTACTACATAAACGTAAAATTCCCATGTTCTGAATATTATTGTTTTATTTACTACTTTAAATTTTGTGAAAATTATATTGTATGAAATTTATATTATTTCTATGAGAAATAAATCAAATGTATGTAAGTATTACCTGATTTGATTATCAATATTTTTTATTTTCTAAGTTTGAATTTGAATTGGAATAAAATATATGGAATGAAAAGTTGTGAATCAAAACATTGAACTTTTCTATGCTTAAAGTTTGTCAACATGTGTTTTATTTGATTAAGAATTCTAAAATGAAATGTGATCTAACAAGATAATATAATATAGACAATATAATTTTAAAGAAGATGAATTTTAAGGATTTTTTGAAAAGTGTGAAAATGAAGTAAACTCTGCAATTATTTGATATAATGATAACATTAAAATTTTATAAAAGGTATTATAATAGTTGCAAGTTGAAAATCAAGGACATTTTATTTTAAAAACTTTTGTTATTTGAAAAACAAAGAATTTGAGTTATAAATTTGAGTGATTTGATTATTGGCGAAGAAAAATTGATAAATGGTACTTTTAAGTTGGAAGTTATTTAAAGAAAACAAAACAAATAAATAAGTGTTTATATTAATAAAGGAGAATTTAAAGCTCCATAACATTTTTATGTATGTACATTTGTTTTTATTTACATTTAAAAGGTGGTTTTAATTATTTCTTATTTGAATTTTTATGCATTTTGTATTCATTCAAAACATCATAATAAAAATATTTCTTTTCTAAATGCTTTGAAACTTCATGTAAAAGTTTTCTTTAAATGTATGAAAGGAATAGAACATGGAAATTAACCTAAATTCATAACTTATTTTTATTTTAGTTTTTAAACTAAGAATTTCTGTAAATTTGTAAAAAAAAAAAAAAAGTTTGTGTCGACAAACTTTAAGCATACAAAAATGTATAAATAATTGAGATATAAATTTGAAAACAGTATATTACCTACATAAGGATATTCCCAGCATAAAAATACTTGCAAAGGAAAAATCTATTCATGTTTTATTTATTTTTGAATTATAAAGTTTTGCAACAATATCACATTTTTGCAATGTTTATCCATATTTTAAAGAATAAATTGTATAAAAAATAGTTAAAGTTGATATTTTTATGTGAAATTCAAAGGTTTTGAATATATTTAATCAAAACACTTGCAAAAAGGTTAAATATTTTAAATTCAGGTCATTTCATTTTAAAAAGCCTTTGCAAATAGCAGGAAGTTGTAAAAAAAAAAATTTTGTCGAGCAAATTTTAACTTTTTCAAAACAAAGCTCAGAAAATATTTACAGCTTTAAGGAAAAATAAAACTATATTTTTTAATAAATAAGACTATGAACTTGATAATTCAATGGCATTTTAATCTATTTAAACATTTTTAAAAGTAATATATCTAATTAAAAGTTGTTTTTAGCTTTTTTTCAGAATGAATTTTTATGCTTTTTGTTTTCATGTGAAACACCATAACACAAGTAATTTTGATCCAAATGCTACAAAACTTTGTATTTATGTTTTTCATAAATATTTACAGGGAAATGATTATAGCTACATAAATATTTTTTATTTTAATTTATAAACTTGGAATTACATGCAAATTTTGGAAGAATTTTGTGACGACAGCATTTAAACTAGCACAAAATAATAAATAATAAAGATATAAATTTACCAGACGTCTATTCACTGTAAAATGTTAGTACAAACAAATACAAACTCAGAAATTTAAAAATATTGATTTGATTTCAGGTTTTGTAACAGTATCAATTTTTGGCCATTTCTACCCTTATTTTAGCTTATAAAAATTAAAAAAAAAATAATAATGAAATTTTTTTATGTGAAATCATTAGTTTTTAGATACATTCAATCCAAAAATATGTACAAAGATAAAAAATTTCACAAAAATTTCTTCGAAGGTGTTCGTGTATCTTAAACGATCGTTTGCATTAGAATTTTATTGTGAATTTTTTTAAGTCTTTTCTTATTATATCCCGATTTTATTTTAATTGTATTGTATTTTTTCAATTATCAATTTCAGTAAAAGACCACCAAAAAATCTAACCTCAGAATCCGTGTTTCTCCCATGGGCAGCTGTATGTTGCATGCTCACGTGTTCGAAAACCATCGAATTTATTTATTTTGACGAAAGACAGACTAACAAGAAATATTGTTCATCGCTTAGTTCTTAGTTAAATGAAAGTAATGATTATTAAAAATTAAATTATGTAAAATAATTATAAAACAGTCTTAAAAATCAACATTATCTACCTCATTTATTAAATTAATAAAAATTAAACATTTTCTATTCGTTGAAGCTTAATTTGATCTTTTCATCATTCTTTACCAATTATAGTATCTAATAATTGAACGAAATACAAGAAAGCCACAGCAACGCGTGGCCGGGTCCTCTAGTAATCATATGAATTGCGGGGGAAAAAAAAAACATTGCTTACTTTTTTGAAGCAATTTATTTTTGTAACATGCAATTTGCGATCAGTAAAGAGCGGCAATATTAAAATAAATACTGGAAGTTATTAAACTGAAGTAGAATAAATAAGTGAACAGGAAATTATGGTGGTTTGAGGCTTCGATTCCATTTAGAAGTAGAGTAAGAATACTTGTATTTTCCATTGAATTGTATAAAAATAGTTTGTGTCTTGATGAGTGGGTTTTTGTGGGTAGCAATAGTATTGAAGAAATTTCTAGAAAGTTTTGTAATATAGTTGTCAATAGAATCAATATTTAAATTTTATGGATTGTAGAATTACGGAGAAACCAGGCTGCACCAGGGACGATACTAAGAAGTTTGTTTTGAATAATGTGTACAGTTTTTTTGTTAGATATCGCAGCTAGACCCCATGTTGTTTCCTATTAGTACTGATTGTGAAATGAATGTAGAGAGTTTTTTCATAGATGACAAAGCTGAAGAAAACATCAGAAACATATATTTAAACAAAACAACGCAACTAGTGATTGCTATACCGGTATATCGGGATACCGAATACCGGTATTTTGAGCCATTTGTACAATTTTGTAATACCGGTATTCACAAGTTTAAATACCGGTTTTTCGATATTTACTAGAAATTTAAAATTCTTTTCTGTGAAATTCTTATTCTGATCTGTGAATTCTTATCTAAAAACTAGAAATTCTTATTTGTGAAAACAAGGTTGTAGTTGTGAAGAAAGTGTGTAATATTTTGATATTTCTAAATTTGTGAGTTTGTTAGTCACATTGTATTTGCATACCATACTTTGGAGTTTCAAAATATTTCAGATTTATTTCAGAATATTTCAAAATTTTCAGATTTATTATATATATACCCCACAATAGTGAATAAGAATAACTTTAAAGAACATAAAAAATCAGTTGATAATACTTGGGTTTGGTTTCATTATTTATATAATGAAAAGAATTTGGGGGCACAATGTAAAAAATGTTCAAGAGTTATTAAAGTGAATGGAGGAAGTACAAGCGGACTCCATACACATTTAAAAACGAAACATGATACAAATTTGTTAAAGAGGAAAGAATCTAATTGCGATGAAGATACAAACTTAAGCATCGTTTTTAAGCCCAAGACATCAGGGATTTTAGATGATTTTGAAAAAAAAAATATATAATTTGGATGAAATTATAAGTAAAATTATAAGTGACAGCATTAGATTCAAAAATTTGTAATAGTACCACAGACTGAATAGTGATATGTAGACTTTTTTTGTGATTTAATTAAATAAGATGTTGCTTTACTTTTTTGTGATTCTTTATATACTATTATAATTTATAAGTTACAAATTTTTTTGTAATATTTACATTCTCTAATAAAACTGGCAAATAAAACAAAAAAAAAAAAAAAAAAAAACATGTGTTTTTTTTTTTTCTAAAATTTCTACCACCGGTATTAAAACCGGTATCCCGGTATTGAGATCTAAAAAATATCGATTACCGGTATTGAACTTTGGTCCGATATTGCAATCCCTAAACTCAGCATAAACATATTAAATGCTTTTTCTTTCGCCATTTTTCTTTGAACACAACCGTTTCAGATTTCTTTTCTCGTATATCTGTTACCACTCCTGAACAGAGAAACTTACCTCTCATGGAATTTCATCGTAACGAGACATCCATGATTGGGGCAGCGTAAGTAAAGATAGGCCTTAGAATTGTTTGTAGACAAGAATTTTGTTCGACAAAGTTATTAAAAGTCGAGATACAGTTGTTTCATCACTATTCATTGGGATACTAAATTCATGCATTCAAAACTTTCGACTGCATTTCTGAAAAACTGTATTTTTTGCTTACACTGCCATATAATCATTTTCAGAATCTAATGAAATTTTTACTATCTTTTTAATGATCTTTTGAATGTATTTAATTGAAACAAAAATTATTTTAATTTATTCATTTATTTATGACTTGGTGGCCTTTTTATTTAAAACATTACATTTTTTTCGTATTTTTGCTCTGAATGAAGATTGGTTGCCACTCAACTAAAGAATAGTATCAATCTTTTAGTTCAATCATTTAATACAATCAACTCTTTTAATACTCACGAGGTAGCGCTTTAGAAAGAAAAGGAAAATATTTAAAAAAGAGGTATCTAAAAAAATTATATTTTATTAAATGGCATTCACTGTGACTGAAATCAAATAACATATGATGAATGTGATATCATTTAGAAAGTTATAAGTTAAGAAATAAATTTATTAATCTAAATTTTTGGTGTTTTAATATTGTCAAGTGTTTTTATTGTAAACTAATTTTATCAATTATTATAGAGTTCTAGATCAATTTCATACTATATTTTTGAATCCCATTACGTATCATGGCCTTAGTGCATTATTTGAATGACCTCTGAAGCTCCGTTTTTTCAGTGCCGTTTATGTGGACTCCGTTACAGAAGTGATAAATTCATAGAACACGAAAATCAGTGTCCTTACGAAGCTCGAAATTCGAAGAATTCATTGAAAAATATACCAAAGGTGGTAAAGTCGTCTGCGCCATCCATAAATACAGGAATTAACGAACTACGAGATACTGAAAAGTATTTCGAAAAAGGAAGGAGAATGTCAGAGTCCACAGAGAAAAAGAAAAAAGATCCAAAATCCAACGAGGAATCAGACGACAGTCCATTCAGTCAAAGTAATAGAACAGAAACTGAGACAACTTATGATGAATTCACTGGTGAGAAAACCGAAACTAAAACAACTTATGGTCCAGGTGGAAAAGAAACAATTGAAACCAGTACTAAGTATAAAGGGCCAGCTGGAAAAGGAAAGGACACTAAAACTCTCGGTGAAATTAAAGAAATTAAGGATAAAACTGAAGAATCTGAAATGAAACAAAAAGAAGATTCTACGCCAAGCAGTGGTACAAAAACTGGCAACCTTAGTGAGAAAAAGACCTCAAAGGAACAGCAAGAAAGGTCCCATTCAAATGAGGAACAGATGAAACAAAAAAGCTCTAAAGATAAAGACGAGGAAGGAGCATCAGATGAAAAGGAAAAAGATAAAATGGCAAAAACTCCGTATCCAAGTGAGGAAGGTAAATAACTAAACAATATGAATAAAGATGGTTAAAAGTTCTTGAAAAATATATTAGAAAAGTGTAAAATCTGTTGAATCCTATTTGGGACACTAATTTTGTAGTCAAACCGGCAATGATGTATAAAATGCAGTAGAATATATATAAACATATCAAAATAATACTGTAAATTCATTTATCATTTCATGAACTGCAATTGTTAGTAAAATCTTAGAATAGAAGCCATTGGAATTTGGCGTCAAAATATCTTTTCGCCGATAAGTGTACCGAGTAGCGAATTGCTATTGTAAGTGTATTAAATTGCAAACAGTACAAGAAACTCATTCGTCATAAAAAAGTCGCCAAATCCAATGGCTCCTATTTTGTGATTTTTTTAATTTTCTTGTGGTCGGTAAGCAGGTAAAATTTGCGGTTAAAATCTAGAATACTATACCCCTGAGGAGGTTGCCAATCTTGCAACCCTGAATATATCGCCAATTTCTTTAGGGTTGCAATACTGTAATTAGAGGAATTTGTAGCTTCATTTTCCGAACAATTTAATGATTAATTTATTGCTATTTCCATAATTAGTTGCAGAATTCTTATTTACAGTAAATAAGAACAGAAATATATATTCTTTTAAATAAGTATTCCGATAAATTATTGATTATTCTTATAACGTATGTCGCTGATACAGAAGATAAACAATGTTTATGTTGTTGCCCTCCATGAAAGTAAGAAACAAACAAGAAATACGATTTTTTAATTTATTAATAACTTATATTTTATTCTTAAATAATTAATTTCCTTTTTAAAGATGTTCGTTTAGTTAGGATTTTGAGGCGCCCGTAATTAGAATTCGCAAGGAATATTAGAAGTTTTAGCTTTTTAGAACGTTAGTTAACTTTACAATTTAATTTTTTAATAAATAAAATAAATTAATAATAACAAAATAAAGTGCCCGGAACATTTGATAATTATCTGGCAGAGTACATGTGGCGGCGCCAGCACAAATATGATAACCGCAAAATTTTTTATGATTTCACCGATGGAATAAAACGCTAATTTTCACCACAGACGAAGGACATACCACTATAAAAGGTAAGTTATTCTCTGGTTTCTTCTTTTTTCTCTTTTGTTATTAGTAATTTATCATTCGAATTCGGATTCGTAAAGAACATGACTTATTTTTTGACATTAAAAAAAAAAAAAAAAAAAATTGGTGAATTAGCGAAGAATTTTGGAGAAATTTTAGTAACAGCCATTATTATCTTTGTCTAAACGATACATTTTGTGAGTTAGAAAATAAAATTCCACATAATAATTTGGCGATACTGCGATTTAATTTGGTGTGACAGCAATTTAAGAATAAAATGTTGGCAAAATTATGATATATTTTGACGTTGAAGCGGCAATGAGTGGTATAAAAAGAAAACCTTCAGATTTTCACATAACAGTGGTAAATGTTTGGCGATAAAGCGATATAAATTGGCGTAAAACAATTTAGACATAATTTTTTTTGTCATAATATTGCTAAATTTTGGCGTAAAAGCGATAATTAAGCGCAGAAGTATTCCAGAGAAAAAAATTTTTAAGTGAAAAATTATGATAAAAATTTGTCGATAAAGCATTAACTTTTGGCTTGAAAGCAAAAAACAATTTGCTTAATGAAAAAATTTGGCGATAAAGAATTAACTTTTGCCGTAAAAACACTTCAAATAACAAATTTACTTAGTGAAAAAGTTTGGCGATAAAGGAATAAACATTGACACAATAGCTATTTGGCTACTGATGTTGGCGTAATAGCACTATTTGTCTATAAATTTTGGCAAAATAACATTTTACAATGATACCGAATTTCGGCAGCCATTTTGTTTGTTTACTTGGCGACTTGGCAACCCAGTGAAGGATTTTGGAGTAGTATCATTTTACCGCTCAAACTACCTGGCCCATTGATTTCTATGCTTACTTACTGACTTGGCAACTTGGCGATGTGTTTGGCACAAAAGGTACAGGATTCTAGATTTTAACCAAATATGCAAATGGTATTATTTTTTCAAATTTATGATAATATTTCTTTTTAATTTTTGAAGATTTAAAAAGGAATTTTGAATTGTATTCCGTTTTAAAGTTAATGAATGCAAGAAAATTACGATTGAAAGAGTGAGAAAGTAAAAAAACTTAAAACGTAGTTCCAAATGAAAGACCAAATCGCAAAATAGAAGCTGATGGAATTTGGCGAATTTTTTAGCCGCCAAATAGACAAAAAATCACTAAATGTGGTAAATGTGGCAATCAGTCTTCCTAATGCTTGATTGGCTAATATTAATTACATGATTAGGACAGGCCAAGATTAATTAAGTGGTTAAATTCAAAGGGGAGGTGGCCAAATGGAGTGCACCGGCGACAGTTATCGCTTTTGACGTCTCGGCGCCAAGATGTCAGTCGCCAGCATGTCGAGAAATTCTTTTTTATGGGATGTTTTTCATGGTCAACTTGGCGAGAAATGGTCAAACTGTGTAATACATAAACAGTAACTGTAACTGGGGCATTCCATTTGGACATTTGACTACATCTGAGAAGAATGAGAAACTAGATGAATTAGAAACCGTTAATTTTAATAATGATTCATTTCACTCGTTACCAGTTGAGGCTGCGGTTGTTTTCTTTCTTTGCTTACTGATCAAAATCTTTCGATTAGTGATATCTGGTATTGAAGAATTTTATTTCGGTAACTAAGATTCCACGTATTTCTTTAAATTGAATGAAATGTACAACAGCCTTGATTTCTACAGGAATTTGGAATGTCAAGGTAGGTTTAAAATTATTGAATGTTTGATTGCTATGAATGTCGTGTGTACTACTTAAAAATAATGTGGAAATGTTAGGAGGGTTCTAATTGCTATGGGAGATAAATCTGTTGGATATATGTGGAGATGCAGAGCGAAATTTAATGATGTAGTAAAAATCTTTAAAGAGATCCATTCGTCCAATTTCGTGGTTCTCTCAATCAAAAATGAGTTTGTACGATACGTAATCTCATAATGAGATTTATGTATGATTGCAAGGAGTGTGACTGCTTTCGGATCCGTAGGCATTTGATTGCGTATAGCTGATGAAATTGAATGTGAGATGAATACCACGACTGATTTAAAGAGTTGTTGTAGAGTAATCTGCATGGATGTCATTATGAAAGAGAACATTATACAGCGTGATATACAATCCAACGGACCTACGCTGCTTAATCATATTCCAGCATTCCGGAATAAGTAGAAGTTCTAATAATAAGTAATTCTAATAAATATTTTTCCTAAAATTTCCTTAAATGTTCAGGAATTTTTGTCCAGATTTTCACGTTAAACTTCCTAAAAATATCAGAATTTTTTTATTCAAATTCTAATTTCGCCAAGTATCTTTTTCACGCCGAATGGAATCGCCAAAGGGTGATAACAGTTAAACTAGTGTTAACTTATGTAACTTGCTGCAGTTAAATGTAGGCTGTAACTTCAGCGGCCATTTTGTTTGTTTAGGAGGAAAGGGGAAAAAATAGCCAAATAAACAAGCAGAGTCCTAAAGTATAGAACTCACACATTTTTATCTGTAACAGTAATTTATATTTGTATTGATTGAAATTTGTCGATACAAGTTGCTTGTCAGGCACAATTTTTTCATTGATGAAATTGGAGACCTAAAATATAATTTTACACCTATATATAATTGCAACATTAAAAAAAAGAATAAATTTATTTTTTGAATGATATTTACAATAGTTTTATGGGTGTGTATTTAATGGAACGGATGATAAGAAACTGTTATTCCAGTTTTCAACTTGTTTTTTGTAAAAGGGGTATGAAAACAAAATGTAAAACAATCACTCTTTACGGTTTATTTTGATTTATAGATGTTAATTTTTCAAACACAATGTACGGTGAAAAGTATCCTTGGTGCATGGTATTTCAGTTCTAATGCAGCTAACAAGCTTGTTAAAATACGTTTCTCGGAATGACGAAGAATTGAACACATAAAAAAAAAAAAAAAAAATCAATCACAGGGAAAAAAAAATGCCTGTTCCGAAAACTTGCATTTTGAAGAATTGCGAACTACATGTTTCTATATTTAAATTTTTTAAAAATACTATTCGAAAAAGGTTAGGAGTTTTTTATCAATCTGTTATCATATAGCATTATCAATTCTGGTTTACTGTAGTTTGAGAGCCACCTGTCGCCAAAGAAAACAATTGATAATCTGAGACTTGTGAATTGATCGACGTTTCTCCGTTTGGGTGTGATTGCGGGTTTTCTTTACTTTACTTTTTATTCTGCATTTACTCCTTGACGTAAGACAAAGAGCTCTATGACAAGCAAAATAAATAAATAAAATAAAATAAAGCATCTTCGAGTCTGTCAAGCCAAACAAGAACCATATTACTAAATTCCAACATCCAACACCGAAAAAGAAAAAAAAAAAAAAAAAAAACAGAAAAGAAATAAGAAAAAGAAAAACGTTGATCCCCATCGAAAATAGATTTTAAAGCCTGGATATTAATATTTACATGATGATAGATCAAGATGCCCTTTAAACTGTCTCCATCAAGCTTCCACTCATAATGGTTACGACTCCAGGAAATCTGAAAACTATCTACAACTATTGAGATTGAATTTGATGGCCAGGTTAAAATGAAGCTCTCAGGCTTCTACTTAAAGTACTTCCCGATTGATGAAAATCCACATGATATGAAGATCCAAAGATCACGAAGCTGAATACTTCGTAATCACACCTAAGAATCTACATCCAATGAAGGGGCGATAAAAGAATTGCCTATTGACACGGCTTATTCTGAAATTAAAATTGCACTGATGACACTGGATTCATTAATGGACATTTATTTAACTCAAGAGCATGTTAAAGCTATCCATAGCAAGCAGATCGTTCCTCGTATTTCAGAAAACTGCAATATCAAACTGCTCTACCTGATAATAGAGCTTGAAAACTTCTTTAGAAAACCAGGGGCCACCCAATGTTTTAAAAGCAACTATTTCCATCATGGATGTAATAACTGCAATTTCAATATCGGACGTCTCAAGTACTGAAAACCACATTACTTTAAATATTGCCCCACACATGACAGAATTGAAAATTTATCTGCATCAACTATGGGATACCAAGATACTTGGCAACATGAAGGTGATGTCAAAAGTTTCTTGAAGAAGCCCACAAATACCAGCAAATACTCTATGAAAAACGTTTTTTTTAGAATCATTACACCCTGTGCATCTTTTGGAAATGTTATCCCTACCACAGCTCCAAATATTTCCCACTCAGAGGATTTCTCACCTGATCTCATCATCAAATCTATGCATATTTTCAAGGAAGTCATTTCTATTTTCAGTTTCATGGAGGGAATTGATTATTTATTCATATAATCAACTCCAAATCTGCAATAGTAATATCGTCAAGCTTCTAATCCTGTTCAGTTTATCTGGAAATAGTGAAGCAAATTAGTTCATTAACTAATTTGCAGATTAGTTCTTAATCCAACACCTCAAGGGCAGGAGTCAATATGAACAACTTCATTGACACCAACATTGTTTTCTTTCACTCAAGAACTAAATGTGGCCGCTTTTGACTTCTGAGTGCCTATTCTTGCATTCAAATATCCTCACTTCCAATTCAACCTTTGAATTATTTTCTAATCTATTGTATTGTTTTTCAACGTGTATCACGGCCTTAATGACCGAGTGTCTAGCGCTCTGGCGCTCGGCGCCACAGGTTTCGGGTGCAAGTCCCGGCGGTGCCATAGATGTTTGTAGGGGGCCTGAATGGTCGAGTGGCTAGCGCTCTGGCGCTCGGTACCACACGTTTCGGGTTCGTGTCCCGGCGGTACCATGGTTGTTTGTAGTGGTTCAGAATCCACTTTAAAAAGTAGGTCCCGGTCTAATAGGATCGTAGAGCGTTGCGGGGGCATTGTTACTCCGCGTCCGTGGCTTATCTTCAAGTGGCACGCGCCCCCTGGGTAATACAAAGTGAGTACGTCTGTGCAGCACTTGCCTTAAGGCATCTAAGACCAAGCTGTCTGTGTTTGCCAGCTGCATTAAAAAAAATATGTATCACATTATTTTACTACAAGAAAGATGTAATAGGCTATCAAGGGGTCACGGTACTCCCTACAAGCCTAGGATTTCCCTTCCCAGGTATCCAAGGCTACGTAGCTTTCTACCAGTGCAGTGTTGTCAGTTGTTTGTGCAGCTGGATCTGGGTGTGGTTGGGTTGAGACTTGAGACTTTGAGAACACATAGTTTTATTTACACGATCGCAAACACCACATACAATTAAAAATAGATAATATTTAAAGCATTTAAAGACATCTAATTATATATTCGTGAAGGGATTCCACGTCTATGCCGAAAGTAAAGATATTTCCACTCGGGATGAGAGATTGTAAACTAAACGGCTTTAAGTGTTAACTCTGATTGCACTGCACTTCCACTCGGGTTGACCATTTCTCTTGAACACCACAAGGAGTGCTCTTGCCAGTGCGTGGAGGGAAACATAGTTGCGTAGGAGGAAGCATGGCTACACCAGTTAAAAAAGTGAAGTAGTAAAAACACTACAAAATAATTAAATGAAAACCCCCCTCCAAAATATTCAATTACAGGAATGCATTGAATTTTAAGATAGATAAAAATATGTTTTGATATTATATGAGTATGAAGCGAAAGGTCTATTTACAGAAAGAGTAAACAAGGTTTATAAACATAATATGAATATATGCCATGACATGATATACAATTATTATTCAGTCTCGGGAGGATTAAATAACAAAATGCTATTATTTGAAGTAAAGGAAAGGTAGCATAGAATTCAGTTACTATTTCAGGGCTAATGATTTGATAGGATAATTAACTGTTCATTTTCGTCGATAAAATTTATTAAATGATTAAATGATTTTCCATCTAATCCAAGCAAGTAATTGCATGATGGAATGGTTTTCTAGATATCTATAGGCCACAAAATACATTGGTACTCAGGGAATTTAGTGAGGACATTAATACTCGTTAGATGTCGTGTCCCCATGCAGTCAATGGGTGAAATGGATATATCAATTGTAAAGTTACCACGTGGTAAGAACAACAAATACCATCACACCTTAATTTTGACAGTTAATACACATTTAGAAATTTTTTTTTAAAAAAGTATAAAATTAAAAAAAGGATAAGGGTAAAATTAAAAAAAAAAGATCAAAACGAAATTAGAACCAGAAAGCTTATTCGCTAGGCGGATAAAGAATATTAGAAATGGAAAAGTTTTTTTTTAACGAAAAGCTGAAAATTTAAGGAAAAAAAAAAAAAAAAAGAAAAGAAATACGAATTTAAATCTAAAGAAAAATTGGTACATTTAGGGTCCAGTACGGATTAACAAGTCGAGGGTGTGGGTGAATAATTCAAAAACTTCAATAAAAAACACTTGAACGAACACATTTATTTCTGAATATTACCCATGTATTAAACACTAACACGAATCAATCGGAAGCCAACAAAGAACATTTACAAATGCATTTAACCATTTAAGCAATACACTCTGTAAACTGTGAACATCAACATGGTATGCGCCCAACTCTTTGATGTGTTTTCCAATATGTTAGAATTATCGGATCTAAATAAATTAATCTTTCTAAATTACTGCTTGATGGCCGAATGACTAACGATTTGGCGCTCGGTACAATAGGGTGTGAGTCCCGGCTTTGACATGGATATTTATAATGGTTCGGAATCCATTTTAAACCGTAGGTCTCTGTCTAATTAGCCCTTGTGAACAACAAATGACTGTTAAGCGCCAAACCAGGGAGTTGGTCGTAGGGTTAACAATCCTACCCTGTAAAAAGAAAATCCCCATGTTTAGAAATCTCAGTTAAAAAAAACCGGCCAGATCTCACCTTGGACAGTATAATCAGGATTGGCCTGAATGGTGGAAGCTGGCTGAAACAGCCTTGGCCAGGAACTGGTTGTAGTGTCTGAGAAGAAGAAGAAAACTTTTGATATTCGAGTTTCTGATCCTTCGACCAGAAATCAAGAACTATTTCCATTTCATCCGTGATCATAGTACTTTTTGTTTCCCCTTATTCAGTCTTCAACTCTTCTTCTTTCTTGTAGCCTGATGGACAATTAACTAGAGCTCTGGCATTTAGTACCACAGGCTCCAGGTTCGAATCCTGAAGGGGGTATGGATGTCTATCAGGGGTTCGGAATCCACTTTAAACTGAAGGTTGTTGGTTTCTTGTTGGTTTTTTCCTTTCAAGAACATCGAAGAAGTACACAACCTGTAACTCGATGCTTGTGTACAGAAAGATGAAAGCAATGAACATGGCATCATAACCATATGCAATTCCTTTTATTTTCAGATCTTAAGACTAGCAAACCTAAATCAGAAGATACAATTGGAGCTTCTAACTTGCCAGAACTGGACGTACAAGCCCAGAAGGCCTACGAGAAGCACCAGAAGGAGCTCGTGCCCTGCGCCCACTGCGAGAGGAAGTTCAAGCCGGACAGACTGTCTACTCACGAGGGCGCCTGCATCAACAGGCCCAAAGGGCGAGAATACATGGTACCGGAGGACTCAAAGAAAGAGGATTTTACACCAGAAACTTAAAATTACCATTCACAAACTTTTTATCACTGAAAATATTATATTAAGCTTGAAGCTCACATATCTTTTAAGTTTATAAATATCTAATCAAATAAATTGAATTTATTTTGATTCGCAAAATTTCTTTTTTCTTATTTAAAATTAACAAAATTAAAAAGGAATCGAAGCACTTATACACGAAAGAAAAAGTGATAATCTATCTAACTTTATAATCTATCTAATAAAAATAATCTATTCTAAATCTAAAATCTATTCTTCTTCTAGAATTTATTTCTTATATTAAAACAAAAATTAATTAATTCTTCAGAAATATTTGTTATTTATCTAATTATAACGATTGCAGAGCTTTTAAACTTTCGTTTCTTGAAAATTTAGAATTATAAGTGTACCCAAAAGTATTCTGTGTATTTGAAAAAATTGCGTTACAGAAGGTGTTTACACATTTTTTTAACGATTTCGAAAAAAATATATTTATAAAATGACAAGAATTTTATTTTCTAATATATTGCCTGATAGCCCTTTTATTGAATTATCAAATTAAATTTTGATTTGCAAGATAAAAGGGCTTTTCTTGAAATATCAAGGTTGATTTTGTTCCATTCCCCTACCACAAATTGCCAGAGTTCATCAATGTTTTGGGATACCGCTTATAAAGAGATTAATTTAAAAGTTTTCAAATTCACAGTAATCCATAGGAAACATGGCGTGCGACTTGGGGATTTATTTAAATGGAATATATTCAAATCGGGTTTTATTTTTTCCAAATGTAGAGCAGTAGATTTACAGGTAAGATTAGTAGACTTATTCTAATGGAACTTAATAAGGTGAAGGTTGTTTGGGTAAAATAATGGAATCTCGTTTTTGAAAAGGGGTGTTAATCACATTTCTGACAGTAATCCGAATCAAGTGATCCTATGATTAAATAAGCAATCAATGTTTACAATGCTTTATAAGACCACCAAATAAAACTACGTCTTTTTTGTAGTTGTCTTAAATTTTATAAGCTAATAGCATCAAATTGCTAACAATGAAGATCGCTATTAGTTAACTGCACCTAATTAACAAATGAGCTTTGCTTTGAAAACAATTATATTAAGGTATTGTTTTTTTAAATATATGTAGGAGGAGTAAAAAAAGAGGAGTTTTCTTTTTTATTCTTTATACAGGGTGATTATAACTAAAGCCCCACTTTCAAAATGCTGTAAAAAAAGAGCCACTCTTCGCAATGAGTTCAAATTTGAACTGGAGATACTTGAAGAAGGGTTAAACGGCATGGCATCAACAAAAACTCCCATCGACTTTTCCCATTCAATTTGGTATGACCTTGCCGTTGTGGATGGGCTTTCTACTAACAGTGTCACAACTGTTGAATGACTTGGAAGTCATTTTTTCCTTCCAAAAACCGAAACAATCAAGCTCATTGAACACTTCAGTTGGTTTAATGTGCAACTCATGCCAAAAATTTTGTAATTTCGATTCAAAATATCACTGGCAACCGAATACACTTTCTTTATGCAGCTTACAGCGCCATCTATTAATACACTTTTGATCGTTTTTTGATGCCGCATCATTTCTACCTTCTTCAAGTATCTTCAGTTTAAATTTGAACTCATTGTGACGAGTGTTTCTTTTTTTACAGCATTTTGAAAGTGGGCCTTTAATTATAATAACTCTGTATATTGCTATTGATTAAAATGAAAGAATTTTTCGCAGAATAGCTCTTTAATAAAAACCTGTTTTAAATAAAAACATATTACAACTGAGACCGAACGATTTTTTAAAAACTTTTCAAAAATTATCATATTATTATTTTAATAAGATAATTTTTAGCTTCCAATTTAAATCGGATTAAAATGAAAGAATTTGATAATTATGAAGTATTATTTTTAATTATCATATAATTATTAATTAAAATAAAAAAAAAAGGATTTGTATTTAATTCGTAATTAATTGATTTCCTTTAGCTCATTAATTTAATAATGAACCATTAGTGTTAAATTATTTTTTTCATAACAAATCTTACAAATATTTGATTAGAATATTTATAAATAGATTCATCTTTTTGCAATAACAACATAGATATTTTATTTTTTAATAATTTAAAATATTTTTAGTAATTCTCATAACTTGTTCTTATGGAATATGAAGTCTGTTTTAATGAGGTTCGAACTTTTAATTTAATATTTTTTTTATAGATTAGTTTATTTTTATATATAATTATATAGTTATATAGATCTTTTTATATTTTAGTTTCAACCTACTTATTTATTTATTAAATATTCAATTAATTAATATTGGCGACGTGTGGACTTTCTCATATTCCAGATTTAAAGATTTTACTTATTTTTGTATAATAACATTTTAATTGGAAAATAATTTTTTTGTTATTTTTTTTAAATAGTATGGTAATATGAGATATTATAATATTTTATAATATCTTTTTTAGCTTATCTATAATATCTTTTTTTATTCAGTTAATTTTTTTTTAAAACGTTTCTAATTTCGAATTATGCAATTTTGAAATGTTTTCTTAACAGAATCCGCTTAAAAATAATTTTGTCATGTCATGTCTGTTAGAAGACATTGAAATTCAATAAGTTTAAAATACGCAGTAGAAATTTTAAATTTATTATTAGATAATTACAATTCAGTATAATTAAAATTTAAAAAAAAAAAACCCCATAAAAAATGCATTTTTATTGCAAAGGAAGTAGATATTTCTCAGAAACACCTCAACAACAATTTGATTTGATTGCAACTCCTCCTGAAATTAAGTCTCTTCTGTTAATGCCCACTGTCAACTTCGTTAAAATGAGGGTTCTCTTCTCTCGAACTACAACAGACAGAATTAAATTTAACGCTAGAAAAATACGTGAAATGTTTCCAAACATTTTGACAGTTGTCTTTGATGTCTTAAGGCAAGCGCGCTGCACAGACGTTAATCGGGAGATGCGTGTAGCTTGATAAGCTATGGACGCGGAGTACTAATACCCCCGCAACGCTCTACGAACATGCTAGACTGGGGCCTACTGTTTAAAATGGATTCCGAACCACTACAAACATCCATGGAAACGAACCCGAAACATCGAAATTCGAACCCGAAACCTGCGGTATCGAGGGGCAGAGCGCTATCCATTCGGCCATTTCAATTTTTTTTTTGTATATATGCATATTTTTTAAATGATAAGGTTTTTTTTTTTATTATTATTGAATCATTTTTTATCTATCGACAAATATTTTAAATAATGGGTATTTTCATAACTATTGCATTTGGAAAATATTCTTTAAAAAGTAATTACTTTGGTTGAAATTTTATATTAAAAACAAATTTTTTTAATTATCATTATTTTTTTTACAACACGTTTTTTTTTTCTGCGTATTAATCTCTCTAGATTTTTTTTATGGATTGTAATTTTCCTTTTTCTTTGAATGTTTTATTAAGTGTGATTATATATATATTTTTTGTCAGTTGTATCTCTCTTTTTTTCATATACATATTTAATATTTTTCTATGCATTCACTTTTATAAATGCCTTTGCAAATTTAGATTTAAAAAAAAAAATGTAAGTTGTGATGCATTCATTTTCATAGACTTTTCTCTCTATATATGTATTTGATATTTTTCTTATGGTGTTTAATATATTTTTTTTTGTTTTGTGTTAACGGGAATTGAAACTGCTGACATGTGTGCATCGCGCAATCTTTCTGCATTTTTTTTTTCTTTGATTTTTTTTTTTTGTTTGGGGTGGGACCGTTGGTATTGTCAGTTTCCAACTGGGTAAGTTGAGAAGAGGGAAGCTCTCATAGATAACGATCTCCTCCACGGAGCGGACACTGAATGAGATGTCGTTTGCCTAAATTTATGTTGTTAATACTTCATTGTAGATTTGCCTCTTGGTAGGAGGTAGAGGAATGGACCAACGTTCTCTCATTGTCCTTCCCTACGAATTTTGTTAGTTTTATTACTTTTTGGTTTCAAAAATTGCACTCCCCTAATGGGTTTCCTTTGGGGATAATTCGTCCCTTTCAAATGGGTTTGTGTATGGCCAAATTCGGTGGCTATTTTTGAGTGTTTTGCTTTGTACAAGGCAATAAGCAGTTGCTTATCGCTTAGTTGAAATCGATTAGTACAGGGCAATTGACAGTTTCACCTTCTAAACAGTTTTTTTTTCTTATAATGTGTAGTTTATTATCTTTCCAGAAGTTTTATGTTCATGATAACGTTTGTACCCTAATTTTTAAGTTCACTAAAGAATTTTTGTTCCTAGTATAATAAGGGCTTTTGCGCCTATCAAAAGAAAGAGAAATTGTTTTGCTCCCCTTTTATTTACGACATTGCTTTATTGGAATCGTAGAACTAACAATACCGTCTATATCGTCTACTGTCTATATACCTACTATATAGTACCCACTAATTATAACCACCACCACCCAAATATAACTATTTTTAAAAATTTCATTATCTATGACAGAAAAATGTTTTTTACAAAAATAATCATAATAATAATAATAATTTATACATGATAAAAATAAATATTAATAGAAATTAAAAACTCAATCTATAAGGGAAAAAAAAGCATTGAAAGCAAGATTTATTCTTCAAGAAATGGAATAAAAAACTGAAATGCAACCCAAAGGGAAATAAGCATAATTAACTAAATCCTTTAAAACTAAAACATATTGATGATGGAAATGTTAAAATTAATTTCCTACAATACGCCATTTATTTAAATAAAGAACAAAGTGCTAAGAAAAGAAATAAATTTATTAAGAAGCAATGTAGTACATTCATCTACACTTTCAATTTATTTTAAAGATGCACCAAAAAATAAATAAACAACCATATAAAGCATATTAGGAAAAAATTGTAATAGTTTACTTATTTAGAGCTGCTTAATTTTTAATTTCCATCGCTGTAAATGACAGAAGGATTATATCTAAAAAACTTATTAACTTTTGCATCACTACAAAAAAGATCTTATAGAAATAGAAAAGAAAATTATAATGCAAAAAAAGGAAAATAAATATAAAAATAAGCCAACTCTTTAAAAGGTAATTAATATTAAGTATTAATATGCTGAAAATGAATAATATATTTTTATAATATGTTTGATACGTTGTTTTTTTAAATAAAGAATAATTTTTTAAGTAAACAAATAATTAAAATTAAAATTTTAAAATAAGCAAATTTTTTAAGCAATTATCTAATAGTTAAGTTTAGCAAATCTAAATTTAATTTCAATTTATTATAAAACAAGATTCAAATTATGAAAAGATTTAAACAGATAAATAAATCTATACTAATTTAACCTCGTTAAAGCATGTGGGTACAAAATTGATAAATCTTTTATACATTGTTTATTTTTAATATTTTAAAATATTTCATTATTACAAAATGCTATTTTTGCATATTAAAAAGTACAATTTACAGATTATTTTTAAGTAATCTTATGAAATACAAAATAGGAGTAAAAAAAAAAAAAAGTAGTCTAATAAACGGAAAATATTTCTACTGTACTTTTCACCAGATAAAAAAAAAAGAGAATTTATCAAAATAAAAAAATAATTGCATATTAGAATTTCAACTATTAAAATAAACATATGACAATGCTAAATATATTACATACATCTGAAGCGCATGCGCAGTGGCATCATACGTCTGATGGCGAAAAAGTGAAAGCGCATGTTTTGCTTCACGAAAAAACAGATATATAATAATAAGTTTTTTTTTAAATTTGAGAAGGGTTTTTAATCGTCCTTTTCTTGAATATCTCGTAAAATTTTCATAATAATTTCCAAAAAAATTATGTCTACAGCGTTGAGAACACTAGAAAGCTAACCACATAAAAATTTAGTATGTTACTATAATTGATTTTTTTTTTACAACGGTATTTAATGGTAAATCTTTTTTAAAAATATTCCTGAAAATTTAACTAAGGTTGTTTTTAATTCTGAAAATTTTTTTTTTCTTCCGACTGGTGCAAAATTGCTTAAAATATATTAATCACAGATATCATTCATTAAAGGAAAGTTTCATTTAACGCCAGTAAAATTAATTTTTTAACCAGCTATATTTTTGCTAAACTTTATAATCGTATCTCTACGAAACAAGTAATATAAGATGATTACTTGTAAGTTGGATTTTTCGTTTTTTTCTGTTATTGAAAATTGATGTTATGGTTTCAACTCTCTTAAAAACCTTCAAGGATGTTGAAATTTGAAATCCTTTGACTGACTTTAATAACGATCTGAGTGAGATATTCGTTTATAAAACTTTTCCTGTACGATCAGTTGAGAACATTGAACATGAACATTGATCATGATCATAGTTTCTACTGCCAAACGATGAATCAGATGGATACTAACACCGAGGGGAACGGACCTTCTCAGGACCCGCCGCAAGTATTCTCGCCACAGGTTTCGGAAGTACCCTCTCCACCTGCAGGTGCAAGCAATGTTGATAATACGGCTGAAAAAGTCTCCCCTGAGGGAATGTGCCGCCAACTGACTACTGCCCTTAAGGAAATGGATGTCATCGATTCCATAGTTGCCAATGCGAAAAGATCTGATCTCCAGCAAGATTATTTACAGATGACTGAGAATCTGATGCAGAAGCGCAAGTTCCTGGAGGAGTGGGTGAGTCGATTCCATTGTCCTATTGAGAATTGCAATTTGCACAATAGTACTAAATTACCTGTTAATAGTAGTAGTAATAGTAATTTGAATGCTGTTAATAATGTTAAGAATGTTGTTAAAAGTACTAATAGTAAAACTGTAAATCCTATCAATGCTAGCAACTCTAGCAAACTAAATGTTAGTGTAAAACATAAGAATAAGAGAAATGCTAGTCAACTTAGTACTAATGTTAATGAATCAGGTGACTTTCGCACCCCAAGTAAAAAACAAATTGCTAGGGCAAACTATACTCTGAATAAGTCGTCTGCAAGTGAGAATTTAGTTACTACAAATCAATATCAAGCACTTAGCACTGACGCAGCTGTAGATGAGGAAATTGTTACGGTTGTTCGCAAGATGCCACCAGTAATGGTCAAACCCAAAGGCAACCTGAATGATATGTTGAAATTAATAGATGAACATTTCCAAGGGGATGTTTTTATAAAGCTTGCTGGGGAAATGCTAAAGATTTTCCCCAATTCGGAAGTCCAACACAGAGCTATTACTAAATTTTTGAGTTCTAGTGGAATTGAATTCTTTGTAATAACTCCGAAATTCCTTAGACCCTTAAAGGCTGTTATTAAAGGACTTCATCGGGATACCAATACGGATGACATTAAATCTGCCCTGGCAGACAAAGGCTTCATTGCCGAAAAGGTTACGCAACTTACCAGGACCAAAGACAAACAGCCACTACCCATATTTCAAATCACCTTGTCTCGATCTAATAAGAATCAGGATATTTTTAAGCTGAATCGGTTAATATATTTAGCTGTAGCTGTTGAGAGATATAATAAGAAACCTATCACGCTGCAGTGTTTTAAATGCAATTTCTTTCATCATAGCTCAAATAACTGCGGCTTCAAAGCCCGTTGTCTAAAATGCGGCGAAGAACATTCCCATAAGGAATGCAAGCTATATGATAAGTTGGAGATACCACAGTGTATTAATTGTGGTCAATCCGGCCACACGGCTGCCTGGCGAGGCTGTTCGAAGTTTCCAAAGATAAAAATTAATATTACTAAATACGCAACTTTTCCTAAGTATACTCCTGTTCGTCAGGTTTCTCAAAATTTCTCGTATGCAGCTGCAGCAAAAAATTTATCTCCACCACAAATCAACTCTGGTAATGCTGTTACTGTTAATAATGCATTAACCTCAAATCAACTGAGCCAATTGCAGGGCATTGCTAGCCAAGCCCAATTTATTCAAAAAACCCTGCTTCTTATGAAGGAGTTCGTTGCTATTTTCTCTGATCTTAATGATCTAGATGGTATTCTCCACCAAGTAAGGAGTACAGACAATAAAGCTGATAAGTTGCAGGTCTTTGTCAATGGCCTTGCATCCCAAACTATCCAAAATGCCCCGTAATGACTCAGTTGATTTCTGGTCTTCGCATATGCTATTGGAATGCATGCAATATTTGGTACAAATTGACTGAATTTACTAACTTTGTTGATAATTATAACCCAGATATAGTACTGATTCAGGAAACACACCTTAGGCACTCACAAACACCTTCTTTAATGGGGTACACTTTTTATAGAAACGATGGACCTCAAGATCCTCTCTCTGGAGGCACGGGTATTTTTATCAAAGCCTCTCTGCCACATCGCCATATAGATACTCCACAGTTAATCGGGATAAAAGCCACTATTATTTCTTTAAATTTTCCGAATCTTCCCTCTCTTTTTATTAGTTCTGTTTATGTTCCTAATGCAATTGCTTCCTCTAATCTTACTCATGATTTAGACGTTTTATTTTCTTTGAATAATAGTGTTATACTCGCGGGGGACTTTAATGCACATCATACTGCTTGGGGCTGTACTAACCAAAATAATACTGGCGCTGCTTTGCAAAGATATGCGAATAACTATAATTTAGATATTATTGCTCCTAACACTCCTACTCGAATTGGCACTCGCTCTACCTCTATTATAGATTTAGTTGTCACTAATAACTTTCATTTTTCTAATACCATTAATTCGCTTGACGAACTTTCTTCGGATCATAACCCAGTAATTATTGATTTTAACCTCCGCGCTATGCATGTTCTGACTAACCCGTTTGTTACAACCTGCTGGTCTAAATTTTCTAGTATCCTTGACCGTAACTTTAATTACTCTTTTACACCATTAAATTCTCCGCTTGATATTGAAGAAGCCATTAAAGACTTAACACATAAAATCATTACTGCGCATCAAGCTGCCTCTAAGCCTATTCCTACTAACAATAAAACCTACTTACCCCTTCTATTAAAACTCTGATAACTAATAGGAACAACGCGCGTAAACTATGGCAAATTTATCGTGATCCTCGCAGCAAAATGTTTATAATCATCACCAGAATATTCTTAAAAGGGCAATTGCAAAATACCGGAATGATTGTTGGGATCGGCGCCTTGAAACAGCAAATGTTGAGAATGGTTCGATCTGGAAACTCTGCAGCAACCTTCGTAAGAAAAGGTCTAAAATACATTCACTACAGGATAGCAATGAAGAAGTTACTACTGACATCCGAAAAGCTGAAATTCTAGCAACTTCGCTGCAGGATCAATTTCAAGAAAACCCATCCAACAATATTCAGGTGGATAATGATGTTGAAAGCACCATCGCGTCTTTTCTAACTCGGCATAATAATACTAACAGTAACTTTCCTTCCACTAAAGCCTCTTCAGTGACTAACATTATTTCTAACCTTAAAATTAGCAAGACGCCTGGTATTGACTGCATTACTAACAAGATGCTTAAAAATATTCCCTTCAAATGCATTCTCCAAATCTGCAACATAACAGATGCTATTTTAACTCTTAATTACTTTCCAAAAACATGGAAAACTGCTAGAATACTTCCTATTTTAAAACCGGGCAAAGATCCTACTTCACCTCATAGCTATAGACCGATTTCTTTACTTTCTACTTTTAGTAAAATTATTGAACGGGTGATTGCTGATCTGCTTAATCATGAATCTAAGGCTCTGAACATTCTAATATCTCAACAATTTGGTTTTATGCAGGATCTTTCTACCACGCACCAACTGTACAACCTCTCTGAAACCATCAATGAAGGATTTTCATGGAAGCAGGACACTGCAGTAATTTTCCTCGATGTGGCGAAAGCCTTTGATCGGGTTTGGATAAAGGGGCTAATTTATAAGATGATTAACTATAATTACTCTTCATACATTATCAAAATTATCTACAACTATCTTTCTGATCGAAGTTTTATCGTTTCTGTTAACAATACTGATTCTAAAAACTGCAAGATTCTCGCGGGTGTTCCTGAGGGATCGATCTTGGGGCCCTTCCTGTACAATATTTTCACTAATGACATTCCACAAGACCACAGAATTAAATTGACACTCTACGCTGATGATACAGCAATTATTACATAGGAAAGGTATTTACACATCATCCAGAAAAACTTACAAAACTACATCAACACTCTTGAATCATGGCTAGAAAAATGGAAAATTAAACTCAATGTCGCGAAAACTGAAGCAGTGCTATTTACCAGGAAAAAAGTCTATAATCCTCCTAACATAACTATTTTTAATACTAACATTTCCTGGTCTAAAGAAGCTAAGTATTTAGGTGTAATTTTTGATAGAAGACTAACATTTAAGGCTCATATTAACTACTTGCGCGATAAATTTAATAATGTTTTGCGTAAATTTTACTCTGTCATGGGCAGACATTCTAAACTAACAATTGAACTAAAAACACTAATCTATTTAGCTTATCTTCGTCCGATAATAGCATATGCGAGTCCAGTCTGGGGCTCTACAGCCAAAAGCAATTTTATTATTTTAGAACGGCTTGAAAACAAGGTTATCCGCATGATTGTTGATGCCCCATGGTATTTTAGAAACGCCGAAATTAAATATGCACTTTCCATGCCTAGCTTTAGGGAATATGTGGCTAAAATTGCAAAAAACTTTTATACATCACTCAATAGATCTAGTAACTCTGTCATCCAAGCATTAAATCAATTTGAATATGATATTTCTCTGCACTCGTCTCGTAAAAGACCTAGATGTGTCATAAACATCAATCAGTAGACTGCATTTTTTCTCTTGCATTTTTCTATGCTCCTGGAAACTTCAGGTTAAGTTCGAGCTCCGCGTATATTTTTGTTTGTTCTTTTAAATACTCCTGCGTGGGTGCTATGTTGTGCTTCGGCTTTAGGTTCTCTCCGGTCTTTTTCTCTTTTTTTTAGTAGTTGTGCTTTGTATTTTCTTGTATATGTTTTCTTTTATATTTTTACTTTTTCTATATATTGTGCAAATTGTTTTTCGTTATCAATGGGCAGTGACCGACTACCACTGTTTAATTATTTCTTGCTAATAGGAGGTTTGGTCGCTTCGCGACCAAGGAACTCCGATGAATCGTACCGATTCACAAGTAATATAAAAAGTTCTTTTTTAAAGTCAATTCCTACTTGGTCAACAAAGAAAATTTTTATTTTAGTTGCTTTTTATTTAATAATTACAATTAATAGAAATATGCATATACATATGACAGAATTACAATATTAAGTGGCAAAATAGAAAGCGAATTTCCTTTATATATATGGTGTTGGGATATTATTTTTGTTTGTTACTATTTAATTTAAAATCCAATTTAAAAAAAATCTAATGCTTCGGCGAGATTCGATCCGAAGGCATGAAGATTCTACGCCGACGCTCTACCAACTTTGCTATTGCAAGATAAATTTGTTTTTTCGCTATATTGCAGAAAGTCCTTTATAAATAATTTTCATTCATTAATTAAATTTAATTAATGAATTAATATTTGAAAAACGGTATTAACATCAAGTGTCATCGACTACGAGTTCCAAAAAAATGCATTTGAACTTGAGTGGATGAATAAAAAGTATTTTATGAACAAGATATATATAGGGAGAGTGTGAACTAATAGTAGGAATTAAAAATTATATACTAATTTTATCATACTGAAATGATTACGTTAAAAATCCCTATTTACCTAATGGAAAGATTTTGTGTTAGTGATTAATTAATCAGGTTAACTTTCGCTAGGACCTGTCGAGTGACTAGCGCTCTGGCCCTCAGTGCCACAGGTTTCCACAGAAATATAAATACAAAATAATATCATTTTAGAAATTTCACAACAATTAATTCATCCACCATTAGATTTAAATATAGATTCATATAAAATAGATTTTTTTTACTCCAAACATTTTACAAAAAAAAAAAAAAAAAAGATTTTTTTTTTTGTAAATTTAAATTAATTAAATTATTTGTCTCAAAGATTATTTGTTTTGTAAATATAATCTGATATTTTATATAATCTATGTATATTATTTTCTCACATATTATTTGATTAGAGAAAATGCTATATATATATAAAATCTGATATTTTATAGAAATATAAATACAAAATAATACCGTTTTGGAAATTTTATAGAAGTTAATTCATCCAAGACTTCTTCTTTCTTCAAGATATATTAAAATAAAATAGATTTTTCTTACTCAAAACGTTTTACCAAAAACAAATTTTTTAAAATTATTTTGAGCGTATTTAAATTAATTTCATTTATTACAAAACCATTTGAAATAAATGAAAATTTAACCTCATGCTATTTGCCAAATTTCATTACAATTTCTCTTCATTACTGGAAATGATATTTCCATAATGATGTCTACGAATAATTGAGTTAATCCTTCTGGCTTCATCAGATGATTTAACATCGAATAAGCAATATTAGAGTTATAAACTGAACTAGTGAAGTCAAGTTATTTCCCTCATATCTTCATTTTACTTTTAATTTAATAAAGAGTTCGTTAACTTTTTATTACGCTCGGCAAACCCAATTTGAGATTATCTTTTTTTCCATCTCCAATTTTGAAAGATAAGAGCCATTTCATTACGCTCTAAATCTTCCGAGAACTAATAAAAGATTTTATGGCCTAGATCTTTCTTATTTCGGTGCTTCAAAATCTTTTACTTAAAATAGAAATACCACCAGGTCTTTAGAAATTAGTCTTCAAAAAAGAAGTTATATATTTCTAAGAGCAATAAAAGATTTCAGTAACGAAAGTTGTAAACAGGAAGTATGTTTCCTGGGTTTAGAAGAGAATCCCTTTAGAAACTTTGCAAGCTTTTAGTAACCAAAGACATCCAACATATTTTCTTTGTTTGTTGCATTTTCTGTAATTTGTTTCTTCATTGTTACCCGCAACTATTGTATCATTTAATAGAAAATTAAGTAAACTTTCTTAATATCATTATTTATAGACAAATAATAATAAATGCAAATAGTTGAATTATAGTTTGTAATAATATTTTAAGAGCCTGAATGGGCGAGTGTCTAGTGATCGGTGCCTCAGGTTTTGGGTTCGAGTGCTGGCGGGGTCATGGATGTTTGTTGTGGTCGGAATCCACTTTAGACCTGCACCGTAGACCTGGACTGTAGGTAGACCGCAGGTCCTGGTCTCATATGACTGTAGAGCGTGACGTAGCCAAGTCAGACTTCTACATGCGGGTGCCCCATCCCAACAGAAGCTGCTCCCTATCCCTTCAACCATGAGTCCACACGGATTCGTGGACTTGGTCTAGATCTCTACCAAGTGGGCTACGAAACAACAACACAATTTTGTTAATCAACTGCATTGCACCTTAAGTTAATTTTCTTCGAACTATTTCTAACAAAGCCACTTGTGTGAAGATTTCATGATAATTAAAAGAGTTATTTATTTTTTTCACTCATTTTTTTTAGCCTACTCTTCATAAGGTATTGAAAGCTTTTGCAGATTTAGATTGGGAGATGACTCTGAATGTCTATTTACTGTCTATTTATATATATACATATATATATTTATATATTTTCTTTATTATATTATTTTATTAATTTTTTTTATCCAATGATTGGATAAACATTAACTATTATAAAACTTTTAAACATTCGTCAAAAAAAATTTCTTGCGTGATAAAAAAAAAAAAATGGTTTTGAATTTTAAACTCAGAATAAAAGAAAGACAACAGAATGTTTCGTGGATAAATTTTTTATCGTAAATCAGTTTTAATAATCATATTTATTATTTCAAAAATATTTTGACTAATAAATATGCTGGAAGTTTCAATATTTATTTTTGAAATTTTTTTAAAATTAATAATAACATATTTAATTCAAGTGGGATTAGTATTTAATATGAGATAAATTCAATATAAGTAACTTTACAAACTGACAATATTCCAATATATAATGTTTAAAAACTATAACAGTGCTTCTATCGTACGCACTGCAAGAGCACTCGTCCCCTGTGGCGTTCAGGAGAAATGGTCATGTAGATCTCGAGACTCTCACCCGAGAAGAAGTATGACACAACCGGCGCTGCCTCAGAGACATTTAGTTTACAATCTCTCATCACGAGAGGAAATATCTTTATTGTTGGCTTAAAAGTGGAATCCTTCCACGAATCTTTAAGTAGATTTTTTTTTAAATGTGTTAAATATTGTCTATCTTTAATTGTTTGTGTATGTGGTGGTTGTGCGCGTGTAAATAAATATGTGTGATCTGAAACTTGTATACCAAGTCTCAACCTAACCACTTCCAGATTCAGCTGCACAAACAACCGACGAACTCTACAAATAAAATTTATTTGCTTGAAACAATAATTTTTCTTTACCATTAAGTCATTTTAATTTTAAAATGCGTTGTTTATCAAAAAATTGCATTTATTTTATTTATTATCATCCACTATTAGCAAAGTAATTGGTTTTGATCAGGCTCAATTTTAAAACTACCTCGGCTGAAAAAAGAAAAAAAAATCGACGGTTCTTTGGTATAGCTGTTTAAATTTTAAAAGCAACAATAAGAATCTCCATTCCCGAATAAGATTTTATTGAAATGTTTTCGTTTTAATCGATATTCTTTCTTATTAAAACTAGAATGGGAATTTTATTTTAAATTGGCAAGACTCGAGAGGGAACTTTTTAATAAGCTAAAGATCACTGACACTTCGTAAGTTTTTTTTAAAGAAAATATTTTTAAAAAAGAACGTGAATGGAAAGTAATCAATGCTAGAAATTTATTCAGAATGAACTGCAAAATACTTTCTTTTCTCCAGTGTTGCCATTCATGAAATTAAAAGTTTTATGTTGGAAGACTTTTTTTTTTTTTGACATTAAACTTTTAAAAATCGTTTTTAACGAGGAACTTCAAGCTGGGAAGGTAAATTTGATGTAATTTTAATCATGTTTCTTATTTTTATAATTCTTAAATCAGAAACAGAGCAAAGATCAGCATATTTTTTATCTTTTTAAAACAACCATTTATTTCTGGATCTGACACGTTTGAAAAGCTGCACTTTTTATCCTTATCAGATACTGCACGTCGAGTGATGTATTGATTATTCACTTATCTTTTATCTGCAAAAGATAAAAGATTTGGGATATTTATATACATACACACACACATTCAACACTAGAGAAAGTAGAAAAATCTAAATTTTTATACAGCCCCCGATGCCTGTATATTTCTTACAACTTTACACATATCCTAACAAATGTAACATAAAAAGTTTCGCTTTTGTATGTCAAAAATTGACCTAGTTTTTTAATGCCTAAGCCAAGTTAATGGCCATGTTATTTATTAATTTTTTTCAATTCCTACTATTAGTTCACACTCTACCTATATATGTTTATATATCTTGTTCAAATTTTTTATCGTTAATAAAATACTTTTCATTCATACTTATGAAAGAATGATATCAGATAAGTTTAAAATTGTGTGGTAGATGAAAAATTCTTTAAAATTTTCTCTCAAAAGGATGAGAAAAGTTTCTAAAAATGTTAATTTCCATCTTGCATCTAATTTCTATTGATGTAGAGTAACAGATTCAGTAAATCCCCCCCTTCCCCCGAAAAAAAATGTTCAAATTTTCAAACCAGTTTTATGCTCTAATTTTTAAAAATGCATCTATTAGCAGATATGTTCAAGAGATTTATTTTTAGTGGACAGATGATTTGCTTTACATTTAAAATTCATATTAAGTATTAAACTTGATAAACTTCTTCCCATAAATAATACTTTTTGAAAAGTAGCAATTTACTTCGAAAAAATTAGGGCGTGGAAGCAATTAGAAATGATTGACTCTTGTCACTATCGCATTAAACTGCTTTTTAGAAAAATTACTACATTAGTAAATGTTCTTACTTAAGCTTAAAAGATATGTAATTATATAATAAATGTAGTGACATGATTTAAAGTTACCACAAAGATTATAATTAAGGGCGATATTAGGAATTACATTAATATAGTTATATTCGCGTTGAAGTTAATAATTTAAGAATAATTTGAGTAACTCTATGAAACTTCTTTCCCTTTTCTTTAGTTTCTTAACCTTAAGAAATTGCATATTAATTTTAAATGTTATTCACGAAAAAAAAAAGTATTTTGTTAATTCTTTTTGTATTCTTTCTAATGTTCTTTGGGGACCACTGATAATGTGCACTGCTTGTATTAGGGGAGGGTACAGGTTCGAAACCTCTGCTACATCCATTGAATTTATTAATTACGACTTAAAGTTACTAAACTTTCAGAAACGAAGAATCATGATGGAGATTTTGGCAGCGAGTGTAACAACAACTTGGTTGCTTAATGGGAGTTTTTCAGTTTTTCACTCCCACGATACTCAAATGCAGGTAGTTACTCTTAAAGGTACTTCGGATTGTCGATAATCTTCTTTAGTCATCCATAGGTGGGCTCTTCGGGGCATATATAAATTAAGCGTCAGTTCTGCTGGTGCTGCAATATCAACAAAAAAGAATTTTAACTTTTAAAGAAATATTTAAAAACAGTTTTTTAAAAAATTCTGTAATCATTATGATTTTTTTTTAAATCTTAAACAATTAAGTTTGACAATCTGTTTTGGTTTGTCCATTATACAAATTCACAGTTTTCAACTTGAAACGTTCAAATTTGTCACTTATCTAGGCTATGGTTTCGTGGGAAGTACAATAGATACGTATGTACAATAATGGCTTTTGCCAAATTCTTTTATCTGTAATATTTTAACAGCAATTGGATAAATTGAGATAAAGTAACATTATCCAACGTAAATCTCAATGCACCTAGTTAATTCTAGTCAAGACAAGTTTAATGAAATTCACTGAAAATTAGGAATATAATGAGAAGTGCAAATGACTACATTAAAATTTGGAGATTATCTTTCTCTAAGAAAGATAATTAATTTAAACATTATTAATTAAATAATGTAATTTCTTAATTGTTTTCATTATTATTGAAAAATCTCAATAATTTAATAATTATTAGCTCCTTATTTAACTTAATAGTCTCCTTATTAATTAAATTAAAAGCTTATATTTAAGGACGTCAGAGTAATAGTTATATGTTATTAGTACAAAATGGGTGTTGAAATTTCTATTGAAAAGGCTTTTGTTAAATTCCTTTATCTGTAGTATTTTAAAGTACTTGGATAAATTGAGATAAAGTAGCATCATCGAGTATAAATTTCAATGCACCTGGTTAATTCAAGTCAAATCAAGTCTATTGAAATTCACTGAAAATTAGGAATACATTAGGATAGTCCTTGCTCACAAACTGGAGGGAGAATCGAACGCATTACGGCCTTCCGTATGGTTGGCCCCTGTTTCATTCCCAGAAAAGATCGATTAATCCTGGACTCTTAGGAGTAGTAGCGTAGACAAAGCTCTTTTAGAGCATAATATACGAGTTTGGTACGAAACGGATGCTTTATTTCATAAATTAGGGATAATGTGTAAACCGGCTGTACATCTCGGGTGAATCTTAGCTTGGACCAAGGAAGTACACTATCTGTGTCAAGTTCCATTTTGTTCAAACCTAGGAAGTGATCCTGGCAGAAAAAGTGCATTGTTAATAGGTGTAAGAGGCAGACCACAAAAATTACTGAAGAGGAAGTAATCCTGGCCTGACGTACCTGATGTTTCGAATAAATCCCGTTACTCTGAACTGCGATTTAGAATCAGGTGGAACATCCATTTGCAGTACCTAATCATGTACAGGCTCTAAATTAAGCAAGGGGGAGATAATTTCCTTAAAATACCTCTTCTTTATAGATATAAGGATTGGTTTCTGGAACGCTAGGTTTCAAAAGAATGTCTCGTCTGTCTGTGTTTCTCACTTAAATGAATTCATGAATCCATTAGATTCACGATTCATTTCTCCCTTGGGGAAATTCATGAATCCATTGGATTCATGATTCCTTCCCCACTTGGATGAATTCATGAATCCATTAGATTCATGAATTCACAAGTGAGAAATACAGATACACGAGCCATTCTTTTTCCACCTATTTCATTCCCAAGGCTAGAACAGTCTTCCGCGCCTTGGGAATGGAATAGATGGAGAGTGAATTGAGGTGAACCTATTCAGACATAAATCTATGTGATGCAAGCGGTTTGCAGGATGCAAACTTACACTTCTCTTTGAAGTAGTTACAGAAAGAACGATTGAAATTCTGCCAAAGATTTTGGCTAATGATCCATGAGTGTACGGCGAGTTTTTCACTGCATTGGCTCCAACTAGGGTTGCCCTGGCTACCTAAAACAGTCCATTTTATTACCATTACCTTCTCACCTGGTAGTGAAGGATGGTTATTAAGCAGATAGTAATTGCCTTGGATCAATTTGGTGCTGTGGAAGACTACCGAAGACTGCTTGTAGCAAAGCTGAGGGTTAGAAACTCCAATTCTAAAATATCATCCCCACTTTCTCTACGAATAAAGAGTTTGGAGAATACAATGGATGTCCGCTTTGAGGAGTGAAAAGTTTACGAGACCTTACCCGGTGAGTTATGCCCCCATGGGCAAGATTTTACCTGATTGGAAATTTTGCAGATGAGCTACAATAGCTATCTATTACTGTTCTAGATGTTTTGTGTAGGGAAGTGTGGAGAAGGTGAGGATATGACTGGTATGTCGATGGCGAGGATCGGAGCATGAAACCACTAGATAGATCACTTCAAATATACTTTTGAAGTGGATCTGAAGGATTATGAAGAGGCAGTAATGATTTAAGTCCCCTATGTGAGGAGAAGTTGCTTGTTGCAATGCGGCCTGTAGCCTTACTAAACAATTCGCTTTAACTATAATTTTTTTTATTTGATGTTTCTTATCTTTCAATTGCAATTAATTGTTCAGAAAGTATCCAAAGGTCGGGTTTGTAGCCAATCCTTCATATAACACTTTTCTAAATCTCTATTTTAGCAAATGATGACAAAGACAATAAAATACTTAAAGAAAATATACAAAATCCAAGTTTTTCATCGGGTGATTTCTACCGGCAAGTCAAAATAAAAAGGAGTACAATTATAGTTTCTAAAATTGTTCGGTTTCAAATTAAATGTTACAAAAGGTTTAATCTTTTATCACAAGGCCCGCCAAGTGACGATATCAAGGCCTAGGACCCCGTTCACCTGCAGATGTCTTGCTTCCCAAAACTTCCAGTTGCCAGTCATTCAGAAAGCGGTGGAAGAACCTGAGGAGAATGTTGTAAGTTTGTGAGATCTGGATATTTGGCACTACACTAATTCACTTTCCCTATCATTCATGTGCAATGGGGGACCTCTATATGTTCTCTCAACGCCCTTGTAATTGGCTACTCAATGAATGTGAATGTGGATGGATAACATCGGGCCTTTAAGATCTGATTTTCGAATCCTTGTGGTCACGAGAGATCCGACAGTCCTGTTATCGATGACTTGGTCAGATTTGCTCAAACCCAGTCGACAAGCTACTCGGCTTTCCAGTCGCTCATAAGTTTAACTTAGTGGGAACATTGCCGGAGTAACCTAAGGTTTTATTTAGGCCACAGCCTAGGTACACTCCAAACTTGGAATTTCCAAGTTGCAAACTGTGAATTTGTATAATGGACAAAACAGACAGATTTTCAAAATTTATTTATTGTAACCATGCTCTCTTCTACGCACTGCAAGAGCACCCCTTGCGTCGTTCAGAAGAACTGGTAAGTAGGCATCGAGACTCTCCCCAGAGAAAAAGTACGATGCTGCCGTTAGTTACAATCGCCCATCCCGATAGACAGTAAGAAGATTTACAGCTTAGAAGTGGAATCTTTTCATGAATGTATAAGTATATATCTTTAAATGCGTTATATATTGTGTGCTAAATATTGTTTATAGCTAATTGTGGTGTTTACGCGCTTGTAAATAAAACTGTGTGCTCTCAAACCTGTGTCTGAACCCAATCACATCCAGATCCAACTGCACAAATAACCGACAACACTACACTATTAGATTAAGTATCACTCGAATATTTTTTATTTTAAATGTAAATACAAAGGAAATATCTTATTTAAAAATAAGTAATAATATTTTTTTAAATTCAAACACACACATAAAAACAAAAACAAACGCAAAATCACAGACACACAATATTTTCTATAAAATAGATATATAAAGTGATTTTAATGAATATTCTAGTTATTTTAATTACATTTTCTTACTTAAAAATAATGAGAATGTCTTTATTTGATTGTATAGACCAGGGGTCGGCAAACTTTTGAGTCGGAAGAGCAAAAATGACAATTTACAAACTTTCAAAGTTTTAAAGAGCCACAAAATTTTTTCTTGCCAACAATAAATAGCCGGCGGGCTGAAAAGTTCGTAGGCTGACACATAGATGGAGCTACTAGGGTTAAATCCATACGATTTTTAATTAACCCAAACCTTCAAAAGACACGTGTATACATTTGACAGCTGTTGCACTATTAGTATGTGAGTTATAGCCTTTTTAGTGTTCATCACGTGCAGTTGTGCATCACGTGTGAAATGATGGAGCCATGTTTCATCCATTGCCCCATATCGACGCAAAAAATCGGGCTGCTTAGAATCATCAATTCGTTGTTGTTTTGGGTCGATTGTGAGCTCGCGCGGTAGCCACTTTGAACAGAGCTTTCGCATATCCAAATATTCATTCACGTCATGTCCAACACGTTCCGTTGATATCTTTAGGGTCTCAGCTATCTCAATCAACTTCACTTTACGGTTATCAGAAATTGTTTTGTGGACTTTTTTGATATTTTCTTCGGTAACAGCCTCTTTGGGGCGTCCACTGCGTGCATCGTCCTCGGTGCTCATTTCGCGTCGTTTAAATTTAGCAAACCACTTCCTCTTCTATTTTCCACTCCACAAAGCTTTACTTTTTAAATCGATCAATTGCATTTCTAGAGATCCAGTATCAATTCCAAATGGCTTAATGTGGATTTCGTTACTATTTGTGTTGAGAGGATTTACTATGAATGCTAGAGTGGTTTTGAATTGCTTAAATCTGTCACCAAATTCATCTTTAATTTTTTTTATAACTGTGCTGAAGTACCTACTGTCAACAGTTGCACTAGTTTTATCACGATATTGCTTTAGAAATTGAAAATGAAGTAATTTACCGCTCTGAATATCTTCTGCAAAAAGAATTAATTTTTCTATCAAAACATAGGCTGGGTTTCCCTTTCCTTGCAGTTTTAGATTCAGCTCATTTAATTTCGCTGTGATATCCACCATAAAGTAAAATTTTTGCAACCATTTGTCGTTCTCTAATTCAGGGTGATTAATGCCTTTTTCATTTAGAAATGTATTTATTTCATTGAAGCACAAAGCAAAACGTTTCAACACCTTACCTTTGGAAAGCCATCGCACTTTATTGTGAAGTAGGATGTCGGAATACTGAGTCTCCAATTCGTTTAAGAATTCTTTAAACTGACGATGGTAGAGTGCTTTTGACAAGATGCTGTTAACAATCTTGATTACCAAATTCATGACCTCAACTATTTCGGCCGGAAATTTTTGGGCACAAAGCGCTTCTTGGTGTATTATGCAGTGAAACGTAAGAATTTCGTGGTTTATTTTGCTCTGAAGAATCGTTATTGCCCCTTTATTTTTTCCTGTCATACTACTGGCTCCATCAGTTGCTATTGAAACGATTTTATTTAAATCGATCTTATTGTCTTCAAGGCATTTTTGCACAGCATTCGCTATATCTTCCCCTCTAGTTTGTCCCGAGAGCGGTAGCAATCCTAGAAGTTCTTCTTTTGGACCTTGGGAAGACATATACCTGACAAAAAGGGCAACTTGTGCCGTGTCTTTTATGTCGCAAGACTCATCTATAGCAAGTGATATGACAGAAATGAATGAATATCTTCCACCTGCAAATATGTTACATTTGAAGACATTTTAGCTATTCTATCGTGTACTGTTTTAGCGGATAATGGCAAATCTTTGATTTTTTTCAAGATTTCTGGTTGGTTTTTGAAATCTCGAAACAGTTCTTCAAATACACGTATGAAGCAATCTTTGACATACTCACCATCTGTGAATGGTTTGCCTTTTTTTTTGCAATTTCTAGTGATACCGCGAAGCTTGCTAGATTAACATTACTTGTAAATTGCGCCCAGTTACTTAACATGGAACTTGATTGCTGTTTTTGTTTTTGGAGCTCTCGTCGACAGCTTTTTTTGTTCTTCGCCGGCTGGATATTTACTAGCAAACTGAGTATGTTTTTTAGTGAAGTGTCTCTCTAAATTTGATTTCTTATTGAGTGCGAGTTTTTTGTGGCAAATGAGACAAGTCGGAAGGCCATCTGAGTTGCATATGAAAGCGAACAACTCCGTCCAATCCCGATTGAATTCTCGATGTTCATCTTCAGTTCTTCTCTTTTTTTTTTTTTAGATGGCATGCTTGCGGTAAAGCTGTAATAAAGGATCTTTAAAATTATTATTTAGGTATCCAAAACAGCAGATTACAAATTTTGCAATTATTCGAGCACAGTCGGAGTAGCTAAATAAAAGCACAAAAATAAAAATCACGCGAGGTGCGAGAGAGAGAGAATCGAGTAAGAAACCAAAACCATCGTTTCAGTCCACCAGAACTAAGGCGAAAATAACCTTTGATCTTGAAAAGCGGCGCCGAGGGGGAAAGCAACCATCGGTTGTCTGGGAAGAAACTAATAGCAAGCGCATTGTTTATTAATATTAAATATGTATCGTGGGAGTTTGCGGCTGCTGGGAAGAGAAATATCATAACCAAAATTTTGAAGATCTTTGAGGACCTGATTATTGGAATGAGAAACAGAATCATAGAAATTTGTTTCTTTGAGTGCGGTGAAAAGCGAGTACACGTGGCTGAGAGACAGAATCGGTGCTTTATCCTCGTTAATCGATTTTTTATAAAATAAATAATATTTGCTTATGGATCCAAAGAGCCGCAGCTTCACATCCAAAGAGCCGCATGTGGCTCGCGAGGCGCAGGTTGCCGACCCTTGGTATAGACTATCGCAAAATAAAAAAAAAAAAAATTTTTTTTTTCGTAACAACGCATCGCTTAAATTCAAATAACATTTTGAAAGAATTCATTAACCTTGTCATTTCGTTGTAACATTTTGAAAATTTTTTTATTAATTAACTGAATAATTTAGAAGTTACAAATTGTTTTTCTTTAATGAAACTTTCGTTAACACGAATTAACTTCATTTCATTTCTTTTCTTTCATGAAAAATTAAAAACTTAACTAATAAATCTGTGTAAATGCCATGCTAATCTGTAATAATGTCTACAATTAAAAAAAAAGCGCTCTTCAGGCTGTAAATTATAAGAAGAGATTATTAGTTTTGCATCCCACATAGTATTTATAAATTCTTTAAGTCATTTTAATTAGTTCGAAGAAAAGATAGACAACTTTTCAAGATTTAAGCTTTTTGTCGGCGTTATTCATTTATTTTCAATAAAAGATTATTCTGTAAATTTTGATCAAAATTTGTGACACAGTTGATTGGATTTAAAACGAAATTCAAATTCTTGAAGATTGAAATTAATTTAATCCATATAGTAAAAAGCTAGACGGTATAAGTAAAAGGATAACATCTTAGACAACACATAGTGTTATAATAAATTAGAATTTGCATTTATTATTAGTAAAATAAAGTTAGAAACATCTAGTTGTGTTTATTTTTAATTATTGAAGCTATTCTATGCTGGACTTTACTTTTCAAAGAAACTTAAATCATAAAGATTTTGTAAAAGATGTAAAAATCTTCAGTATTGAAAAAATTTCTTCCCAAAAAACGTGAATATATTTTTAAAGTTGTAACCGTGGTCCCACTTACCTTGTTTGTAAATTGCAATCGTGCTTCCTCCTACAAACTGCAAGAGCGCCCTTTGCGGCGTCCCGGGGAAAAGTTCATTTAGCATCGAACTTCCCGACCGAGGGGACGCACGGTGCAACTGGCACTGAATGACAATCTCTCATCCTGAGAGCTAGAAGTGTAATCCTTCCACTAAATATCTAATTGAATGTTCTTTAAATATACATACTGTTTGTCAAATATTAGTTATTTTTTATTATAATTGTGGTATTCGTGTGTGTCATAATAAATGCGTCATTAGACTTGGGACTCCTTTTGACCACACCCAAACATCTAATGATACATCTACTACAACGCAAATTTTAATTTCGGTTGAAAAAATTACTGAAAATTAAATGTTTTTTTCTTTTCACTATTTTTTTGAGATTTTCTCTAAAATTTTTATCATAGGTGTTTATAAAATTAATTACAGAACCTACATAGAATTCGGTTCGAGTCCCGGCGGTGCCATGGATGTTTGTAGTGGTTCGGAATCCATTTCAAACTGCAGGTTCCTGTTTAATGACAGTAGTGCTGACAACCATGCCCCGCAAAATCGAGAACATCTGTCTAGAAATTTGCCTGTAGGCAGACGGCCTTGCCCCACCATAGGCTGCTATGCCAATGATGATGATGATATAGAATTCTCTTTATACTTTAGTATGCAAAATTTAAGCAACGACGTTATTTTTAAACAGTCAAACATGAAATTCTAAAAAATGGCTTGTTGTTAGCAATACAATAAACAACAAATTAAGCAGAAAGGGGATTCGTATGCAAATATAAAACGTCCAAAGGAAGGGCTTTTTTTTAAAAATAATTTTGTTACGAAAAGGAACCATATTGTTTTCAATAGAAATCGCCACACTGATTATTTAGTGCACTTATATAAATATTAACGTAACTGTTAATTTAACTGCGTTGATGAGAACTAACTGTCAACTCCAGTTGATGTAAAGTATAATTGATGGCTAATCTTCGTCCAGTATTAGCTTATGCCAGCCCAGTTTAGTGTTCTGTCTCACGTACAAATTTTGAAATTATTCAAAGGCTTGAGAACAGAACTTTCAGAATGTTAACAAATTCACCTTGGTACTTTCGTAATGACGATATTAGACGAGCTCTCTCGTTTCCAAGTTTAAGGCAATTTGTTCACAAAATTTCTACTAAATTCTATAATGATATGCGAAACATCAATAACCCTGTTTTAAATATCCTACAAAATTACGATTATGATATTTCTTCCCGCAAACATAGCAAAAGACCTCGCACTGTTTCTAAATATTTTAAATTAATTCCTTACAACTGCCTAGATGAAAAAAGTTCGCTTTTCTCCTAAGCAATTCTGCGGCCTGGTGGCCAAGTGGCTAGCGCTCTGACCTTTGGTATCCCAGGCTTCAGGTTCGAATCCTGGTGGTGGCATGGATGTTTGTAAGTGGTTCGGAATCCTCGTTAAACTGGAGGTCCCGGTCTGTTTAGCCCAAAGTGTGCATAAGATGACCGTAGAGCGGCAAACCAAACCTAAGCTGTTTTTTCTCCTAATTTGACCTTTGCTCATTCTGGGTTATTACATGCAACTGATTTCATCAACATCTACATTTTTGATATTTTCATTTTAAAATTTTATTAAATAAATAATTCTCTTTTAAAAAAAAGGCCATTTAATTATCTATTTTGCTTATTAACTCAAAGGGCATGAGACCACCGCTATGTTTCAACATTTTAAATTTTTTTAAAAATTTTAAGGAGATTTAGAACCTATTTTGACTTTAGTTAATTAAAAATACGTTAAAATTAAAAAAAAAACAATTAATAGTAGTGGTTGCTGCAATCTATATATCTTAACATATATAATTCTTCTGTACGTGTGTTTGTCACTGAACACCTTCTAAACGGCTGGACAGATTTAATGAAATTTTTTGTGTGTTTGACAAAACATGCAGAATGTTTTTATGCTATCCTTTTTGTTGTAAGTTGCCACCAGATGGTGTTGCAGTCTATCAATTTCTATACAGTTCAACCCATCTGTATGAAAATTGGTAGTAATATGTATTCGTGTACGGAAAATAGGTTGCCGCTATCCACTTTATTGTTACTTGCCACCAGAGGGTGCTGCAGCATTTCATCTTATATATCGTGCAAACTTATCTTCTTCATCTTTTATTCAATAAAAGTAGTATGCACATATATTGGAACATGGAAAATATGTTCGCTATATGTAATTTTCTACAATGCATTTTTTTTTTGGCAGCACAACGTATGCCGGTTCTGCTAGCTAAATATATTTCATAAATAAATAAGAGAATTGAATATTAAAAATGCCGGATTTAATTAAATTAGATTTTTAAACATAAATCTTTTCCAAGTGTCTATAGAATATTACTAAACTTTTAATGCTAAACAATTAAATTGTCAATATTTTTTGTTTTATTCTCTCAACTAATTTTTAAAAATTAACATTTAATTGCGTCTTTTTAATTGAAAAATTAAGTTATTTTTCTGAAAAATTCGCTAATAAAGTTAATTAAGAAAAAGTTCCTATTTAGGACATAATTAACGTAACAAATGAGTGATTATGTTGTAACAATTAAAATCTGAAAAAATGTTGCAATCGTGATACTTCAATGAATATTAACACAAAGAATAAAATTCAACCATATTTAATAAACTTGCAAGTAATTTTTCTGTTAACTCATTCTGTATCACAATCAGTTTTACATTATTCAAAAATTAAAATAGAAATGAATAGATTTTGAACTCAAATGTTTTTATATCGACGCATTATTGAAAAATTATTTTTAATTTTCCTACTCTTAATTAATTATTATCTTTAAGAGGAGAAATCTGAGATTTTATCTTCATTTTTCAGTGGGTTTTCAAATCAAGTGTGTTGTAGAACTCACTAATTGATTAATTAAGAGCCTTTATTTTAAGGTTTGAATTGTAAAATAAATATATAAAAATAAAAATTCCATTTTGAGCATGAATGTGAACAGAAAAATTCATTTTAAATAATCGATAAGTCGATTGATTTATGTAATTTTACGAAAATCATTTTCACCAAGAAATACTTATGGTTGATTAAGTCTTATGGTTATATGTTAGTTACATTTACATAAACAATTTAAAAATTTCGAAATCGACCTATTCCAATAAAGAAATAATAATTAAAAAACAATGATATTTAAAGAAAGACTTGTTTAAATGAGACGAAAATCTCCAGATATGGTATATAAGTATTGGAAATAATAAAATGGTTAATATTTAAGAGACATTGAATTTTTTTCAGTGAATACAGCTATATGCAATGAACCAATCAAAAGACATAATCTTATCCAAGATGTTATACGGCTAGACATTGATTCGTATGGTTGGCAAAAGTCCTACTGCGGTATTTCTCGCCAAACTCTCTCTAATTATCATGTTAAATATGGAAGATCTTGGGACATCTGGAAGCAATTACTCATCAAACAGGCTCTATAAGTAGTAATTTAATTGGTCAGAAAAGTTTTGATAAGCACTAAAATAATCAGTAGAAATATTTGGAGTGTTTATCCAACAATTATCTGTTAAAGTGTAAACCATGGAAAAAGTGATAATAACTAAAATTAAGAAAAGGAAATGAATTGAGGAATATCGTCCATGTGAAAATGTATCAAATATAACAACTAAAAGAAACCGAATTGAATGGTCTTAGCCGGACGTGGTCCAATAGCAGTGCGAGCAATTAGTATGCGAGGAGGGTCGAAGTTCGAACTCGCTGGTGATATTCTTCTCTAAATCTGCTGATAACTGCTTTCAGAACCGATGACATTCGAAAACGATTGCAACAATATGCGGAAACGTCTTTTGCGTCGATGTCAGGCTGCTCGGTGAAAGCATTTGGATATCCTGCTATAGAATTCGAAAATGCGTGGCAATTGTACTTGAAAGACAACTCGAAAGCCATTGTCTTCTCTTCAACACCCGTTTGTCGGCTGTTCGTGGTATACATGAAGTCCATCTTATTTCCATCCTGGTATGGAGCCTACAATTCAAGTACAGGGGTGGAGAAAATTTATCATCTATGTGGTGGACAAAAGTCATGTGAGTATCTCGCCTCCATCTCCAACATGGCCAACGAGCTTCAATGCGAAGAGGGTCACATCTCAGAAAATAATCCCGTCTTATAAAATGTGACTCTAGGTCAAACAAACCTGACATCATTGTAAATATCTTTGAAGGTATACACAATTCAGGGGCAAATCGGCGTAAAGGGCACCACTAATTCCGACGGATCTTGTGTTACCTGTCAATGTATGGTTATTGGTTACACACAAAATCTTTAATAATGATGAATAAGATACCGTGCTATCTGATTGATTTACTCTCCTGTCCTCACGGGCACAGCTTAAAATCTTCCACTACCTCCTGCTACGGTTTAACTATTTCTGTCCACATTGTTGAATGAAGATATCACTAATTAATTTGGACACACTTCTTCTAAAGCCTTATAAAATGTCTTCTCTCAAACAGTGACTTATGATCAGGAACCCATAGACAACTAACTTCAACTGTTTAACATCTTTTTTTAAATTGCTTAATATAACATTTTGTAATACATTTTAGAAGATTTATCACAAAGTAGGGAAAAGTATCAGGTCTCAAGAGGATAAAAGATAAAAGTACTACAAAGACAACATGTTTTATAAAGTTAAAATAAATCTCTTCACCAGAGAAAATATTTTTTTCGCCAGAGAAAATATTTATGTGAGAAAAGAACAAAGGATTTTGCTCTCTGTTATCGTAATCCATAAATAAAAGACAACTTGATCGATTTTTCGTTCCAATGAATTTGTGTCAAGTTGTCAGGTTTGATTATCGCCACTTTAAGTCATGAAGCCTAATGTTGCAATTCAATTAGCTAAAAGTGCATTTGGATTCTTTTGATCAATGTTTCCATTTTATGGCGCCTTAATTCTATTATTCTAGAAAGATATTTCCCTGGAGGTTTTAACATGTTGTACCTTTTAACTATTTTCATAGAATAACCTAAGTGGAACTTGTTACACATACATATATATTCATGAATTGATTTTATTCTGGTGACTATATGACAAAAGGTGTGATATGATTTTACTTGTAAAAATGAAAATTCAATGTATGAATTGTGGAAATCTGAATTTTATTGAATTTGGCCATACTTTGAGAAAGTGCTTTTGCCGTACGTGGAACAGTTGGTGGAGCACCAAAAGCTCACTAGACCTCCCTGCATCAAATAAAATTCGTTAATGTATGTAATTTCGTCTGCTGTTAGAAGACAAAAATAAACGAGTTGTGTTACAACGGATTCCTTGACATGGTGGTATTTTTAGGAACCGGAAAAGTCTTGTCTGCTTATGAATACAGTGCACAATGTATTCAAGGTATATTATAATTCAGTTAATCTATATATCAAATATAAATCGATTAAAAGTAGCTCAATTACATGACATAATCAAGCCAAAATGATAGAGGATCAAGGATCTTATGAATATTTCCGATGATTTGTTTATTGGTTCGATTGTCTGGGAGAGTAAAAATAAAATCATCAATGCATGATGATTTTATTTCCTCTTTGTGTTATGGTGAAACCTATGAACTGATTACATTTCCTATTACAACATTAAAACATTAAAAAACATATTTTATAATAAGTTTAAGAAAAACTAAATTACTTTTTAATATTATTTTTTCAAGTTTATTTTTATTCAAAAATTAATTTCAACAGTTGCTCAAAATTTATAATAGTTACAGTACTATAAATGTTACTGCATTACAGTAGTTACATTTTATTCCAAAATTAATTTTGACGTTTCAACTACAATTAGTTGTTCTGATCAACAACATTAAGTAAAGACCTTCTGATTTTTTTATCATATAAAATAGATCTAACTCATAAAATTGCAAAATTGAATAGAATCAAAAAATAAATAAATAAATAAAATCGAAAGAAACACAGCTAGATAAATGTACAAAATTGAATTCACAACGAATTCATATTTTATTATAATAATATCTCATGATAAAAATATATTCAGACTACCTGAATTCAATATTGAAATTCATTTAACTCATTGAAAAACTTATAGATTTCATTTGACTTCACTTGATGTAATTTGAGTTTTATGTTAGTCATATCACTTTATCCAGATTTATCCCAGTGCTCTTCAAATTAAAATGAAATTTTGAAGCTGACCAAACTCCCAAATTCCATGGATTATCTATAATGAAACAAATTTGAATCTTCTCAAAGTTTGTTTTTATGCTAAGTTAGGTTAAACGCGATGCCGGCAAAAAAAAAAAGATAAACATATAATGAACAATATTCAGTGAATAAATTCAACAGCCTAAATTTAAAAAGAAATTTCTCCTCAAAATCTCTATTATTTCAGTTACTGAAAATATTCTTGGCATGATGTGTTCAGGAATTCGAAAAAAAAAAAATCTTTATTCCAAAATTCCAAGAAAATTGACAAAAACAAGCAACCAAATTCCTTTCAGAACATTTTAAAACTTTACAAAAAAATTATTTGAACATTAACATTCTGCTTTAATTCAGGTTTCCGGAAAAGTTAGACCATGGCATCAATTTTAAAATAATATTAATACAATATGCAAAAAATATAAATATATTATCATATTAAATGCAAAGTTTTTTTTTTTTTAATTTTAAAACCAAAATATACTTTTTAATATTGTTTCTATTGAGAAATGTTTGTTAAAAAAATTGGACGTCAATAAAAACTCAAAAATATGTTTGCTGGATTGAATAAAAGAAAAGAAAATTCCTCTTATTTTTTTTTTTTTTTTTTTTTTTTTTTTTTTTTTGAATTATGTTTGAAAAGCTTTTATTGTAAAGGAAAGGCAAAAATGTAAAGTGCAGTATTCGAGTGTATAAGGAAAATTAATCTTAAAAGGGTTTTTATGTAGGAAACTAAACAAAGACCTTTTATGATTTTAAAGTTTTAGTATTCAGAGATTTATTTAGTTTCTAAAATATGTCATTTAAAAAAAAAAGTCATATTTGTTGGGATAATCCTATGGAGTTCTAGTTCTATTTTCAGATAAATTTTAAGAATCTTAATAATTTTTTATTGTTGGAAACATTTATGTAAATATTTTTGTTTGTAAGTTGTTAAGGATAAAACGTTTCTCTTGCAAAATTTTGGAAACTATTCTAACTATTATAAAAATCATTATTTAGATTTTTTTGTGTTTCATGAAAGTATACTCATTAAATATAACATATCTGATTTATTTTATTATTTACTATGCATTAATACAAAATAAATTTTAATGTTTGACTAATTAGTTTGACAGATGTTTCTTTTTTGTTGTACAAAATAATTAAAGTAAAATATTAATTTCAATTACAATTTTTTTTATTTCTACTCTATATTATTTTATTATAATTATTATTGTTTAATTTTTTTACTTATACTCTATTTTACTTTATTTCTTTACTTTTTTACTTGTACTTTATTTTTACTTTATAATTTTTGTACTGTTTTTTAACTGTATATTTCATCATATTATTACATTAAATTAATATTTGTTTCTTTTTTGTAGTACAAAATAATTAAAGTAAAATATTAATTTCAATTACAATTTTTTTTTATTTATACTCTATTATATTTTGTTATAACTATTATTATTTCGTTTTTTTAATTATACTCTATTGTACTTTATTTTTTTTTTACTCTTTTACTTGTACTGCATTGTTACTTTATAATTTTTTTACTGTTTTTTTGTAACTGTGTATTTCACTATATTATTATTCTTAGTTTACTTTTTTTATTTAAATGCTATTTTTTTATTATTTATTATTATAATAAATTATTATTATTATTAACTAATAATTATAATTATATTTATTATTATTATTATTAATTATTAATAATAATGATTATTATTTATTATTCATTACTTTTCTCAATGACAAAATTGTTTTCTTAAGTATATGTTGAAGGAAAGAGGATTGTGTTATTTTAATGGATCGTTTACCAGAATAATATTTGCCAAACATCATTCATCAAATTTGTTTTGAAACTGTTTACACTTTAGCCATATTGATAAGGGTATTTTTGGAAAGATAGTAAAAGAATTTCAATAAATCTGGCAGAGATTTTAAAAGTAAATATATAACATAAAAAGTATATTTAATAATTATTAATTATTAATCTTTTCAACACATATAATTTAGAAATTCTCCTTGATCTTTTCAGAAATTTTCGTGAATTTAAAAAAACAACAACCCAATTCTGTGACTGTTTAAAAATTAATTGCTTTCTCATTTTAAATAAATAAGTGAAATGATTCTCGCAAGTCAAAGTCATTTTTGTTTTAATCATCACAGCTATTGCAGAATTTAAATGTTTGTTAGTGTTGATTTAAATACCATGGATGAAATTTTGATTTAGAAATACTCGCAAAACATAAAAATACTATTTCAAGTACAAACCTCCCTAAATAGTATAATTATGTTGTTGTTGTTTCTTATCCCACTTGGCTGGCCAAGCCCACGAGCCCATACGTACTCATGACTGAAGGGGAAGGAAGCAGCTTCTGTTGTGATGGAGCACCCGTAGGTAGAAGTCTGACTTTGGCTCCGTGACTCTCTTACAGTCATAGGAGACCGGGACCTACAGCTTAAAGTGGATTCCGAATCACTGCAAACATCCATGGCACCGCCGGGATTCGAACCCGAAACCTGTGGCACCGAGCGCCAGAGCGCTAGACACTCGGCCATTCAGGTCCCAATTGTGTGAATGCCAACGGCACGCGGTGTTCCCAGGTGGTCACCCACCCAAGTACTGACCGCTCCCAATGATGCTTGACTTCGGTGATCTAACGAGAACCGGTATATTCAGCATGGTACAGCCGTTGGCTAAAATGCTGCCCCGGGTGAGGATCGAACTCACGACCTTCAGATTACTCCTTAGAGTGATTATGAGACTGACGCGCTGCCTACTGCGCTACCTACTGCGCTACCGAGGCTTATTATAATTATAGGGGCCTAATGGCCGAGTTGCTAGAGCTATGACCCTCGGTATCACAGTTTCAGTGCGTGGGTGCCACGGAGGTTTGCGGTGGTTTGTTTGTAGTGGTTCGGATGTCTGTAGTGGTCGTAGGTCCCTGTCTAATAGGATCGTAGAGAGTTAAAAAATGAGTAACGTCGGTGCAGCCCTTGCCTATGGCATAAAGATTAGTTGTCATTTTATTGTCAGTTGCATTAGACAAACAATTCTAGTTATGCCTCGCTAAAGTACGGCATTAAGTACCCAAGCATTTAATAATTTAATTTTAATGTATTAATTCTCTAAATCAGATATTTTCTGGTCATTCCAAACTTACAGTATGGTTGCAAACTCTATCTATCATACTATTATATTTCGAATGTTGTTAAAATGTATATTCAAGTAACCATAATAGAGTAATCTTTTTAAATACCAAAATTCAGTAGAAAATAATGATAACCTAAGAAATGGAACTTTCAATAAAATGTAGTGTTACACTTACCGAAAAAGTATTACGCAAGTGGATAATTGTTCAGTACTAGCACGATTTTAAATAAAGTATCGATATTATATGTGAATATTAAACAATCAATTTTTTTTGTCAAAATTACAAATAAAGAGATGTTAGAGCGAAATTATTTGGCTGAATTTTGGGAATCAGCATCACATTAAGAAAAGTAACTTATAATCTGAATATTATATATAATGATTAATTGTTCTTCAAAATTTTACTTTTGTTAAATAGGATTTGACTACAAGAATATATTTTAATGGAAATTTTTTTATTTTAAATAGCAAGTTCTTTAAATGTATATTTCTTGAAAATATTATGTGTATATTAATGCATTGAATTAATGTTAAATTATTTCCCTCCGAAAAATAATTATTACAATTTCTTCAGTTATTTCTTCGCGGCCTGATAACCAATTGGCTAGCGCTCTGGCCTTTAGTACAACAAGCTTCAGGTTCACATCCTATCCATGACATGGATGTTTGTGAGTGGTTCGGAATCCGACGTTAAACTGTAGGTCTCGGTCTGTTTAGATCTAGTGCTCACGAAATAACCGTACAGCGACAAACCAAACCAAATCAATAATATCTTCATCCTATTTTGCAAACATTTACTTTGAAGTAACACTCAGTTGGATCTAAACTCTTATATGAAGGATACACAATAGGATAATGTTTAGCAGAGAAATATAAGCAGAACCAATCCTATAAAATACGAGTATATTTTTCGAAATAAGTTAAAAACAGAAGAACTAACACGCTAACACGCTACACTTCTTCACGCTACAAAATTCATTTCGCAGTTTCAATAGTCAAAGTGAAAATAACAATTCTATAGATGTCTTCTTTCTTGCAATCCATTCGAAAAATAATTATGACAATTTATTCAATAATATCTTCATCCTGTTTCACAAACAGTTACTTTGAAGTAAGTTTCAAGAAATATTCATTAATATTTGATCTTAATTCTTACAATAGGAGAATATCTAGCAGATAAATATAAACAAAAACAATCTTATACAATTCGAGTACACTGATCGAAATAAATTTAAAAAGCAGAACTAACACTTAGCCTACTTGAAATAGTTCAAATCTTCCTCTACTAAAACGAGAATCCTTATGCAACAAAATTGATTTTCAGAAACACTCATTAATATTTGATCTAAATTCCTACAATACGAGAATATTTAGCAGATAAACATATATAGTATCCATCCTAACATTTTTCGAAATAAATTAAAAAGTTAGAACTAACATTGTCTATTTGTAGTATTTCAAATCTTCCTTTACGAAGACATGACTTCTTCCTACAACAAAATTCATTTCTCAAAATGGTGAATTAAATAGTCAAACTAGAAATAAAAATTCGATGGAAGCCTTCTTTCTTGTGATATTTCTGACAAAGAAAGTTTCTCTGCCGGGAGATATCCATTTTGAATCTTGATTCGCTCTGCATCACGGATGAACCCGTTCGAGTATTTTCTCATTCCATATCTCTCGGGGAAATATTAATTAAACACATTGATTTTCTGTCGCGCCAACTTCTCGTGGCGCGATGCTAATTACGTTTACGTTTGTTTTGTTGTTTACGCACGTCGCTCAAGCACACCTGACAGCAGAGCAGGTTGGACGGGGATTTCTCGATTAGATATCTGCGGTCCAACTACTTAGCACTAGTTTTTATTTATCCTAGAATACGTAGTCTACCATTATTTGGTTCAAAAAAGATTTTGGATTTTACTGGTAAAATAGATTTTAGTATGTTTTTAATGATAAAAAGTTCATTATATATTTCCACTAATTTTTTAATAGTCGGATTCGTTTTTTGGAATAATTTACAGGTGAAAATACCATCATAATTACCACAGTGTACTATTGTTCCAAAAACTAAGACCAAATTTCAATTTAAAATTCCGGGGGCCTATGGAATTTCACTTTTTTTCTTTTTTAGGTTGCTGGCACTGTCCTTGACATCTATGCGAAATTTGACGCCAAAATATTCATGAGTGCTTGGAGATACGCTTGGCTTTGTGTGACGATAAAAATGATTCCGGCGATCTGAATTCATTGAGCAAAGAATTTACATTAAAATTTGCTTGCGGAAACGTATAGAATGTTACAGAAGACATTCGGTGAGCATTCCTATACCGGAAAGAAACGTTTAGAAGGGGCTTACACAGTTCAAAGAAGACAAAGAGCCCTCTGATCGACCCTCAACCTCAACCGACGAAACTCACGTTCGAAAAATTACAGATTTGGTGCTGGCAAACCGCCCATTTACAATTAGAGACCTTGCTGATGATTTTGGAATATCAAAAGCAACGGTCAATTCCATTTTGGGCCTCAAATGAGTCGAATCTCGACTGGTACCGAAATTACTGAATTCGCCAGTTCACACTGCATGGATTCTTCGTGACTTTTCGCAAAAGATGAAACCCATATCGTTCCACAACCACTGTATTCCACCGTGCGACTTCTGGCTATTCCCTAAAATCAAAAGACCACTCCGGTGTCACCGTTTTGAGTCGATTGAAGAGATTCAACGTGAATCGCCGCGCGCTTTGAAGGCCATCCCTGCCGATGACTTTTTAGTATGTATCGAGGATTAGAAAAAAAGTCGGCATGAGTGCATTGTGTCCGCAGGGGATTACTTTGAAGGCAATGAAATAAATGTGGTAGAATAAATAAAGAGTTTTTGAAAAATAATTTTTTTTTCTTCCTTTTTTGGGCAAGCAATTATTCAATTTCTTTGATATCTTCGATTTCTTTTTTTTTATTTCAACCTAAACACTTTTTCTCTGTGATACACTTACGATTTCGGTTCAACTACTTAGTACTTGCTTTTATATTTCTTAGAATATGTATTTTACCATTATTTGGTTTGTAAAAGCTCTTTGTTTTTACTGGTAAAATGAATTTTAGTATGTTTTTAATTGTAAAATGCCTATTATATATTTATTATAATTTTTTTAATTCTCAGATTCGTTTTTTGGAATAATTTACAATTGAAAATAACATCATAATCGCCACTATTTATGCTGTGATTCTTCAATTTCTTCGACAGTATCATTTTTTTTTATTTCAACATAAATTTTTTTTTTCTGTGATATACTTACAATTTCGGTTCAAAAACTTAGCACTTGTTCTTATGTTTCCTAGAATATGTATTTTATCATTGTCTGGTTTAAAATTATTTACTTTCACTGGCAAAATGGATTTAATATGTTTTCGATGGTAAAAATTAAATTATATATTTCCACTAATTTTTTCTTTGCCCGATTCATTTAGAGAAATAAAAGTTTCATTTTTTTCATTTCAACATAAACACTTTCTTTTTCTGTGATACAAGTAACAATTTCGATTCAAATACTTAGTACTTGCTTTTATTTTTCGTAGAATGAGCATTTTACCATTTTTAACTTTTTCTTTTTACTGATAAAATAGATTTTAGTATGTTTTTAATGAAAAAAGGTCCATTATATGTTTCTACTAATTTTTTAACAGTCAGATTTTTGTTCAATCATTTACAAGAGAAAATAACTTCATAATCACCATAGTATATACTGTAATTCTTTGACATTATCATTTTTTTTAGTTCAACATAAACACTTTTTTTCCTGTGATACTGATTAGTACTGATTCAACTGATTAGTATTTGTTTTTATTTTTTGTAGAATATGCATTTTACCATTATTTGGTTAAAAAACTCTTTGTTTTTACTGGTAATATATTTTAGTGATAAAAAGAATATATATTTCCACTAATTTTTTACCTGTCAGATTCATTTATTGAAATAATTTAAATTATTTTATTTCTACAAAAACATTTTTATTTCTGTAACATACTTACGATTTCGGTTCAACTACTTATTATTTTTTATTTTTAGTAGAATATGTATTTCACCATTACTTGGTTTAAAAAACATCTTTGTTTTTACTGATAAAATTGATTTTAATATGTTTTGATGATATGTTTCCATGATAAAAACCATACAATATGTTTCCACTAATCTTTTGCTCGAAAGATTCATTTATTGAAATAATTTTTCTTCTGAGACACATGGATAGTTTAAGTTCAACTACTTAGTACTTGTTTTTATTTTTCGTAGAATATTTTTTACTGTTGAATAATTAAAAAAATTATTTGCTTTTACTGGCAAAACAGATTTTAATGGTAAAAAGCATATTACGTATTTCCACTAATTTTTTGCTTGCCAGTTTCATTAATTGAAATATTTTTTTTTCTGTGCTACACTTACGATTTCGGTTCAACTACTTTGTACTCGTTTTTATTTTTTGTAGAATACATATATTTTTTTACCGTTATCTAATTAAAAAGATTTTGCTTTTACTGATAAATTAGATTTTAGTATGTTTTTAATTGTCTAAAAGCGTACTATGTATTTCCACTAATTTTTTACTTGACAGATTCATTTATTGAAATAACAATTATTTTTTTTATTTCAACATAAACAGTGTTTTCTCTGTGGTACACGTACACTCAAGAGCCAAAACATTATGACCACCTGTCAATAACGAGTTGGCCTACCTTTGGCACGCAACACAGCTTCAACCCACCTTGGTATGGATTAATACCACCATTTAATACCAGTTAAATACCACTTCCACCTGATCACGTGCCTTCCACGTCATCCAGGCGAGTTCATTGCAAAATGTAGAGGTGGTCAAAATGTTTTGGCTCTTGAGTGTATAATTTCTGTTCAACTAAACAGTATTTTTTTTTTAATTTTTACTATTATTTTATTAAAAAAGCATTCTTTGTTTTCACTGGTAAAATGGATTTTAGTATATTATTAATGATCAAAAGCATACTATATGTTTCCACTAATTTTTTGCTCGAAAGATTCATTTATTGAAATAATTTTTTTTCTCAGATACATTGATGGTTTAGGTTCAACTATTTAGTACTTTTTTTATTTTTCGTAGAATATTATTTTCTATCGTTATTTAATTAAAACATTTTTTGCCTTTACTGATAAAATAGATTTTAGTATGCTTTTAATGGTAAAAAGCATATAACATATTTTCATTAACTTTTTACTTGCCAAATTCATTTATTGAAACAATTTTCATTTTTTTCTTCAATATAAACACTTTTTTTCTGTTATACATTTACGATTTCGATTTAATTACTTAGTACTTGTATTTTTCGTAGAATGTACATTTTATCATTATTTGCTTAAAAAAACTCTACATTTTTCCACTAATTTTTTTCTGCCAGATATATTTATTGAAATAATTTTGTAATGAAAATAATATCAATCAATAATGATTATACTGTGATATTTTTTTTGGCAGTGTAGGTTTTTTTTTAAGCATACATACTTTTATTTTTGCGATACACTTACGAAACTATCTAAATTAAATAAACTAAAATATCTATTAATATCATTTAAAATTATTTGTTCTTACTGGTTAAATGTATTGTAGTGTGTTTTTAATGTTCAAAACGCACTTTACATATTTCCTGTAATTTCTTAACAGTCAAATTAATTTATTGAAGTAATTTACTAATGAAAATATTATCATAATCATAATTGTTGATGATGTTATTGTCGGTTTTGATAGTATCAGTTGTTTTTATTTTGAACATAAAACAATTTTATTTATAATACAATCTACGATTTCAGTAGCCAACGGCCGTACCATGCTGAATATACCGGTTCTCGTTAGATCACCGAAGTCAAGCATCATTGGGCGCGGTCAGTACTTGGGTGGGTGACCACCTGGGAACACCGCGTGCCGTTGGCAAATTTGGGACCTGCATGGCCGAGGGTCTAGCGCTCGGTGCCACAGGTTTCGGGTTCGAATCCTGGCGGTGCCATGGATGTTTGTAGTGGTTCGGAATCCACTTTAAGCTGTAGGTCCCGGTCTCCTATGACTGTAAGAGCGTCACGGAGCCAAAGTCAGATTTCCACCTACGGACGCTCCATCACAACCGAAGCTGCTACCTTCCCCTTCAATCATGAGTACGTACGGGCTCGTGGGCTTGGCCAGCCAAGTGGGATAAGAAACAACAACACGATTTCAGTTCAACTACCTTTTACTTTTTTTATATAGATTATGCCGTTTTGACATTATCTGACAAAAAAGCAGTTTTTTATTTTATATTCCTTTTTTAATCTTTTATTGTCAAAATCTATTATTGGTTTTGATTGGTCAATTTCTTTGATAGGATTAGTTTTTTTACACACAAAATTTTTTTTTATACAACTTATGATTTTGGTTTAACTATCTATTACTTGATTTTTTATATAGATTTTGTATTTTGCCATTGTCTGGTAAAAGAAAAAAAAGAACTTTGTTACATTTTTTCTTTAATCTTTTAATATAATACTATCTTTTTATTGGAACACTTTACTGGGAAAAATAACTTCAGAAATACGAATTTTATAGCTGTGATTCATCATAGGATTTTTTGCGTATAAGTTTTTAGATTTTAATATAAAGCATTTTTTTACTCCTAAGATTTCTGTAAAATTACCTGCAATTTATTTTTTTTTTGTAAGTAATCCATTTTAGTATGATCTGTTAAAAATTGATTGTTTTTACGTAATCTTCCTTTAATCTTTCAATAATCAAATTCCTTTACTGAAATAATTTATTCGGAAAAATAATATTAAAATCACAATAGATAATGCTGTGATTCGTCAGTTTCTTTGACTATCAGTTTTTCACTTTCAACATAAAACACTTTTTTTGTGATGAAATCTGTGATTTCGATTCAATTACCTATTGTAGTGGGATCTCGGTGTGTTTGTGCAGTTCCACCTGGGTGTAGTCAAGTTGAGGCTCAAGGTTTACCGGACGCTATTTTTTTTTATAAGAACACAAGCACATTGGACCAATTCTTTCCAATCTGTACATCAATGATATTCCACAATGCATTAATATTAAACTTGGAATCTACGCTGATGACACAGCTATTGTCGCAAAGGCTAAAAACACGCAGCAGCTACAAAACATAGACGCAAATTACTTTAAAAATCTCGAAACTTGGCTCAACAGGTGGAAAATTAAAATCAATGTACACAAGACAGAGGCTGTACTCTTCACGAGGAAAAAAGTTAACCCTCCTAACCTTTACTTATTTAATCAATTAATCAACTGGACTAACCATTCTAAATATCTGGGAGTTTATCTTGATAGTAAATTAACCTATGCTAAACATATTAACCATATTAAAACTAAATATAATATTTGTTTACGCATGCTTTACCCTTATATTAACAAAAACTCTCCCCTCTCACTTGAAAATAAACTCATAATTTACGTGTACTATATGCGGCCCATTATTACTTATGCTTGCCTGGTTTGGGGTTCTGCTGCAAGGTACCATATTAATTATATTAATAGACTTGAAAATAAACTGCTTAGAATGATCACTAACTCTCCATGGTACTTTAGAAATGATGACATTCGTCACAGTCTTGACCTCCCCTCTATTCAAAATGTTATGTTCAAGCTTGCCAGCAATTTTTATGCAAGTCTTGAATATATTCCGAATGATACGAGCACGACACACTACTACTACAATTAATACACAGCATATATCGCATTTAAAACACATAATTATACATTTTCAGAAGGATTCCACTTCTAGCTTTCGGGATGATCGATCGTAACTGACGGCAGCGCCGATTTTGCCGTACGTCCTCTCGGGCGAGTGTCTGGATGCGTACTGATGATTTCTTCTAAATGTCGCAAGGGGCGCTCTTGAAGTGCGTCGGAGGAAAGAGGGTTGCGTAGGTGGTACCACGATTACACCATTATGTTTTTAAAATAATAAGTTACACATTTTATCATTGAAACAATAAATTAAATGTATTACAAAATAGGAAATAAAACAATAATTTACATTAGTCTTCTAATTTTTTATTAGTTAATTTCATTAATTGGAACTATTTACTAGGAAAAATAATTTCAAAATCAAAATAATTAATGCAATGATTTTTTCAGGTTCCTTTTTTAGTATCAGTTTTTGTACAGTATAAATGACTTTCTGTGGCACTTTTTTTTCAGGACAATTTAAGGTTTTCAATTTTAACATAAAGTTAAAATTTGATAGTGTAACTATTTTTTTATTTTTAACTATTTATCATTATGATGGCAAACATGGAGAAAATTCACTTTTTTTCAAAGCCTGCTACAATTCGCCAACAGCATGTTATAACAGTTTTGAAAGCATATGTTCAAGAAGTGCATAGGTGATATTTGTATCCTCTTCAACAGCTTTGTGGCCTGGCATTCCGACCTATAGATTTATTATATTTCTTTGGCATCGACCGAAGTTTTGATTGAGCTTGATTTGTTGAGTATCTAATCCAGTCTCTAGTATGCTGTTTTTTCTTATTCCCTTATTCCCCACAGAAACATCTAGACCAAATCCATGAACCGTGTCTTAAAACGGCGAATCATGATAAAAGGTAAAAAATGCAGATTCTTTTTGTTCTTGACATTGCGGCACAAAGACATGGAGTATCCAAAGTATTTTAACATACTCGGCTATACTCCCGGGTACTGGGTACCCATTTTAGTCGCCTTTTACGACATGCATGGACTATACTGCGGCTATTCTAACCCGGACCCCCACGGGAAAGTTCAAGTATAAATGCCAAATGTGCCATCCACCAATCCGTTTTTCCTTTAAAACTCTTTACAAATTATGAATTTCCCCATTGTACTATAATAAAAAATGCATTTTATTTTTTGCTAAAAGAATGCAATTGCTTTTGTTTGTGATATCGAATACGTTTATTTAAAATTACGTTACGTTTGTTTAATTTTTACTTTATTTAAGAGGAAGAAATAATTAAGAATAAAAACAATTAATTAAATAATTTTGTTAACATAAAGTTTATTTTTTGCATAGTAAATAAAACACTTCTAATTGAATAGGAAATGTTTTGCAAATACGATAGTCTTTCTGTTCTAATTACTAAGTATTGTTTATTGTTATTTAATTAATGTATTTATTTAACACGTATTAATTTTTAGGGGGCAAAATTGGAAGAGCAGTTTTATTTGTACAATGCATTTTAAAAATGTCTAAAGTTAAAAATGTAATAGACATTATAATTTCATGAGATTCTGTTTTTATTTTAGCTGGAGATAAGGAGTGTATTTTATAAAATATTGTATTATTATAAGGAAATTATAAAAGGAAAGGCACGAATGAAAGAAAGTATATTTGTTATATGAAAAGTATTTTCAATGAACAATATTGTTATAAATATTGAAACTGCTTAATGCTTTTGTTTAATTTTTAATTAATTAATCAATTAATTTTTTTAAATTTCTGATTAACTAAATTATTTTCGTTTAATTATTTTTTTTTTGCTGTTTTTGTTTAGTGACATTTTATTATAGAGATTTAATGTACCTACTAGTACCTAAAGTAACCTAAATTAATAATAATAGGAATGAATATCTTAATTTTATTTTAAATCATTAAATATTATAATAAATGTTAAAAATGTGATTATGTTAAGTTTGGATTTTCAAGTTTATTTCATATGATACTGAAATTCTAATTAATATTTTTAATAGAAATTCATATGTATATTTTAAAAAGTATTGGAAATTAAGATTTAGTATATTTTGTAAGATATAAAAATATTTTAACCTACAGATTTTTTCAATTTCGGCCCAGATATATTCAATCCAATCGATGACTAAATTTTAATACATGAATATGGTGTGCTCTAAATATTTAAGAATTTAAGCATTATTACAAAATTTCAAAAATTCAGTGATTTTTAAATACTGATCAATTCATACACCCTAATTTTTCAATCATCTCCTGCAACTGAAATAAATTATTTTAAAGTATAATTTTCATGTTTATACAATTTTTCTTTTCTATTATTTCTACTTCATTAATTTATCATAAAAATATGAAAAATAAATCTACATGCATTCTTATTTGAAAAAAAATGTATTATTAAAAAATGTAGTTCAACTGTTTGTTTTTATTATTATTTTAATTATTTGTTTTAATTATTATTTGTTTTTATTATTATAAATAATTATTTACTTAATTTAGCTTTAATTGCTACACAAGTTTTCTTTGTAGGTTACAATTAAGAAACAAAATACAGAAAAGGCAATAAATGTAATAGCAAAGAAAATGTGTGTCTGTTTTGATAAATAAAAACTTGCTAAGTTTCAAAGGAAAGTATGTTTCTTTTAAACCAAGGAAACATGTTTTGTTGTTGTTTCTTATCCCACTTGGCTGGCCAAGCCCACGAGCCCATATGGACTCATGATTGAAGGGGAAGGAAGCAGCTTCTGTTGTGATGGAGCACCCGTAGGTAGAAGCCTGACTTTTGCTCCGTGACGCTCTTACAGTCATAGGAGACCAGGACCTACGGCTTAAAGTGGATTCCGAACCACTACAAACATCCATGGCACCGCCGGGATTCGAACCCGAAACCTGTGACACCGAGCGCCAGAGCGCTAGACACTCGGCCATTCAGGTCCCAAATTTGCCAACGGCACGCAGTGTACCCAGGTGGTCACCCACCCAAGTACTGACCGCGCCCAATGATGCTTAACTTCGGTGATCTAACGAGAACCGACATATTCAGCATGGTACGGCCGTTGGCTCCAAGGAAACATACTTTCTGTTTACAACTTTCGTTGCTGAAATTTTTTATTGCTTTTAGAAACCTATTACGCTTTCTTGAAAACTAATTTTGAAAGACCTGGTGGTATTTCTATTTAAGTAAAAGATTTTAAAGCACTGAAATAAGAAAAATCAAGGCCGTAAAATCTTTTATTAGTTCTTGGAAGATTCAGAGCGTAATGAAATGGCTCTTATCTTCCGAAATTGAAGATGGAAAAAAAGAATCTTAATTTGAGCTCGCCGAGCGTAATAAAAAGTTAACGAACTCTATTAAATTAAAAGTAAAATGAAGATATGAGAGAATAACTTGACTTCACTAGTACAGTTTATAACTCCCATATCGCTTATTAGATGCTAAATCATTTCATGAAACCAGAATGATTAACTGAATTATTCGTAGATCGTTATGGAAAGATCATTTCAGTAATGAAGAGAAATGGAATGAAATTTGCCAAATAACATGAGGTTCAATTGCTTCATTTATTTCAAATGGTTTTATAATAAATGGAATTAATTTAAATACTTCTCAAAATAATTTTAAAAAAATTTGGTTAAATATTTGGAGTAAAAAAAAATTATTTTATATGAATTTATATAGAAGTCTTGGAAGAATTAACTCCTGTCAAATTTCAAAAATGATATTATTTTGTATTTATAATTCTTCCCTTTTTATATTTCTATAAAATAACAGATTTTATGTATATAAATGCAAAATGTTATTTATGCTCGTGAATTTAAAGGATAATAATTTAATTAATTTAAAATATTTGGAGTATAAAAAAATTTATTTTATATGGATCTATATAGTATGGGAGGAATTAATGTATGTAAAATTTACAATATTATATTATTTTGTATTTATAATTGTTCCTTTTTATATTTCTATAAAATATCAGATTTTATATATATATAGATGTTAGATGTTATTTATTTATAAGGATTTTATGCATATATTAAATTTATATATACCTATTGTTTTATGTTATGTATATAAGTTATATAAAATATCAAATTTTTATGTATATAAAATAACAGATTATATTTACCTAATCGAATAATCTTTGAGGAAATAATTTAATTTATAATAATATTTGACATAATAATTTAATTAATTTAAATTTACAAATGATTTTTTGGTAAAATTTTTGAAGTAAGAAAAATTTATTTTATATGAAACTCTGTAGAAGTCTTGGAGAAATTTACTCTATAAAATTTAAAAAATGATATTATTTTGTAATAATAATTTTTCCCTTTTTATATTTCTATAAAATATCAGATTTTAGGTACATAGAAATTTTGAGCCTTTGAGATATTAATTAAATTAAATTATATTAATTTACAAATCTTAATTTGGTAAAATGTTTGGAGTAAGAAATGAATGAATTTATCTAGAGAATTAATTTCTGTAACATTTCAAAAATAATATTATTTTGTATTTATAATTCTTAACTTTTTCATATTTCTATAAAGTATCATATTTTGTGTGTATAGCATTTTTCTTAATCGAATAATCTTTGAAATAATAATTTAATTAAGTTAAATTTACAAATGATTTTTTGGTAAAATGTTTTGAGTAAGAAAAATCTATTTTATATGAATCTATATTGATGTCTTGGATGAATTAACTTCTGTAAAATTTTATAGATTCCTATAAAATAGATTTTTCGTACTCAAAAATTTTTACCAAAAAAAGATCATTTATAATTCTTTCCTTTTTATATTTCTATAAAATATCAGATTTTACGTATATAGCATTTTTCATAATCGAATAATCTTTGAGATAATAATTTAATTAATTTAAATTAACAAATGTTATTTTGGTAAAATGTTTGGAGTAAGAAAAATCTATTTTTTATGAATCTATATAGATGTATTGGATGAATTAACTTCTGTAAAATTTCGAAAATGAGATTATTTTGTATTTATGTTACTGTCCCTTTTTTATCTTTATATAAAATAACAGATTTTAGGTATAGTATGTTGTTACTCTACTCAATCGAATATTCTTTGCAATGGCATGTATACTTTTAAAAAATAATTTTTTAGTAAAATGCTTCAGTTATACGAATCTGTATTGAAGTCTGGAATTAATTAATTTTTTTAATCTTATTTGAAAAAAGAATTTCCATTTTTTACTCTCAATAAAATAACAAACTTTATATAATAAATAACAGACAATAATAATGACAGACAATAACATATATATATATATATATTATAACAGACAATAATAATTTAAAATAACAGACTTTAGGTACATAGCGTCTCCTAATCGAACATTCTTTAAACTGTTGTATTTTTAATGACAAAAAAAAATAATTTTATAGTCAGCAATTTCGTAAACTAAATATTATTTCATAAATTTGAATAGTTTTGAAATTTTGAATAAATAGCTATTTAATTTAAAAGGGGGTAACTCAATAAGGTGATCTAATCAAATGATGTTTGATTTTTGAGAACTTTTTCCGAGATTTGAAATGTTTTGAAATGATATTGTCTTACAAATCTTATGTTTGCATTTGATGAGAGCGTAAATGGAATGATAATTTTCGATGTCAAAAATTAACGAAAATTTTATTTGCTGAACGTTAAGTTTTAAGTTTGCATTTAATGGAAATGCAATCAAATACGTATTATTATTGAAATATACTTCCAAAACGTCTGTAAGTCGTGCAACAATGCTTTAATTATTTTAAATAAATGAAAATGGCATTTCTCGTGAAACATTTTAAGCATAAATTAATAATAAATAGTTTAAAATAAAATGGTACCTCAATTAAAGGAAGAACATTTTTAAATATCCTTGTTATTTAGAATCATATACTTATTCATATATTTGCTGTCATATTGTTGCAATATACTTCCAAAACGCCTGTAAGTGTAAAACAATGCTTTAAATATTTTAAATAAATTAAAATGCCATTTTTCTGAAAAATGTTAAGCATAAAGTATTTAAAGTTTAAAGTATAAATAGTTTAAAATAAAATGGTATCTTAATTAGAATTAAGAAGAAAAAATTTAAATATTCTTGTTATTGAGAATCATATACTTGTTTATATATTTGCTGTCATATTGTTACAATATACTTCCAAAAAATTGTTACAATATACTTCAGAAACGTCTGTAACTCATGCTTAAAAGGCTTCAACAATGTCTTAAATATTTTAAATAGATCAAAATGGCATTTATTGGGAAAATTTTTTAATAAAAAAGTAATAATAAATACTTTAAAATGAAATGGTATCTTAATTAAAGGAAGGAAAATTTTAAATATCTTTGTTATTGAGAATCTTATACTTGTTCTTATATTTGCCGTCAAATTTTTGCAATGAAATTAATGGTTCTATTACAATGTAACTGCAATATAGTTATGAATTGATTTCTGTGTCAATCAAATTGAAGTTGTATTAGGGGACACCTTCACTGAATAAATTTTACTGGATTAACACGATTCTCATTTTCTGTGGCTGAAAATTGTCTTTTGTTACAATTTTCGAATATAAATTGAAGAAAATATAGTATTATAAATAAAATGTAACACCGTGTGGATAGAATGAAGAATTATTCAATCTTGCTACAATGGAATTGGAATTTAAGATACAGTCTATTAGATTGGAATCTGTCAGGTTACAAACTAATCTAAAGGCCACACAAACATTTCGGATCTAGATAGGTACACAAGTTATTCAATCGTGTAGGAAACGTTAATATCTGGAATAGTAAATATAATTATATCGTTATCATGCAATCATCATCACCAATAATTAAATATAGGATAATTTCTACCACTTTCTGTATCATTTACAAAATAATTCTATTCACAGAGTATTCCTTTTCAACTTACTTAGATATCACAGCAACTTTAATTCATTTTGGCACGCACGATACAATAGCTAAAATATAGCAAATGTAATGAAAACTATCGAAATAATTATAATTATCACATCTCGACATTTCATTGAGCACTATAATCCCAGAGGGGAAGGGAATGAAGCAGAAAATGATTGAAACTCTCAGTACATTATCTGAAAAATATTTTCTTGATTCACCTGGTTATTTGTAGTTACCCAGATCTGAAAAATACTGTTTACAACATTAAATATTCATAAATATCTTTGTTATAATATCATACTCGTAAATATCTTTATTTTAATATCATATTCGTAAATATCTTTGTATAAATATCTTTACACGAGCTTTTTGGAATCTTCCTGCTTTCTTTAATTATTTCCAATGCATATACTTAAAGACTCCTTTTATGAGGAAATGGTAGGTCCTGTGACGATTTAATGGCATGTATTGAGGTCATCATGTCTGGATTGAAGGATTACTGTATAAAAGTATTATTCTCAACTTTCCTCCTCACTTGATTAAACTTATTCGCTCCTATCTTACTCATAGAACTTTTACTGTTAAAGTAAATAAAATTATTTCTTCTATTAAAAATATCATGGCTGGCACTCCACAAGGTAGTAAACTTACTCTATTTTTATTTCTGATAACCCAACTAATCCTAAACTCTTAACTGCTATCTACGTTGCATCCTTTGCAAAAATAAAAACACTAAATTCTTAGCTATCACCCTTATTAATGACCTTAAAGTTCCCAATAACTGGTTCATTAAATGTAAAATTTCTTTTTATATGTAGAGGAGATTGAAGCTGTTTCCTTTTTTATTGGAAATAAACGTAAAAAACCCTGAGATTGTGATCAATAATAATATTATCCCTTGGTATTGTCAAACTAAATATTTAAGAGGTATTCAGGATTAGCATTTAACGTGGAAACAACATTTTCTGTAAACCAAAACAAAATTTTCTATTGCCTTCAGAAAACTCTACCCACTTATAAATAGAAATTCTACCATGACCAGGGATTACAAAATTCTTCTTTATACTGCTATGCTTCGCTTAATTCTCCCGTACGCCTCCCGGTCTGGTCTTATGTTAAAAAGGCTTGAAACTTTACAAAATATCACTATCTACCAAATGACCTCTGATAATGGTTCATGCGCAATTCTGATATCTGTAAAGCTATTAACATTCCTTCTTTGAAAGATTTTCTTAAACACATCTCTATTACATTTTTTGAGACGCATATTAATCACGAAAATACTGCAATCCAGGAGATTGACTCTTACGTTCCCAATTATGATCGTCCGTGCAAAATTTTAATTAATTTTTTTTTCTTTTATTTGTTTATGATTGTAATTTAATTTTATTATATTTGTAAATATATTATGGGCAATGTTCATTGTTTCAACTGTATTTAGTCTGTCATATTGGACATGGAACCCCCAGGAGCTAAAGAGCTCCAAAAGAATACATCAATCAAATCAGTTCCTCAAGTCAAAACACTTAAAGCAGAGCCCAACTTATAATTATTTTTTCTTGACGGGCCTATGTATTAACATTTTCTCTAATACTATTTAAAGATCAGTTACGTTTGTAAAACTTAATTGAATCTATTCAAATTCCTAAAAAATTTTACAGATAATATACATTAAATTTTATAGATAAAAATTTTACATAGATAAAAATATAAGTTATATATCTATGTAAATTTCTATATAGTTTTTTACTTTTTGATCTATAACTTACAAATTCACATAATTTACAAAAGTACTGTAAGTAATATATATATATATAGACGCGCACATATATATACACGAAATAACGCTAGAGTGGTCGAAACTGGTTGACAAGGGTAAAAAGGAAGCATTTATTTCGTTTTTAAGATCTAAAAGCTAAAGTTTCTTAGACTTTGGCCTTTTTTCAGAATGTGTTCCGACCTAATCCTTCTGAGTTTTTTTCCCCCTTGCCAAAAATGAAGATTAATGAAAGGCTATCTGTTTGAGATGAGTCGTGGTCAAGAATTTAATGCTCTTAGGTCGCTTGGGTCACTTGAGATTATGTGATGAGAAAAAGAAATTGCATTCGGGAAGTAAAGTGGTGAAATAACATGTTAAAACTCATTTAATGCAATTACAGATTAACTGCAGAGGATCAGTAACTCTGCTGTAATTAAAGAACTTTTACTAGAGTTTCTAATTAAAAAGTTTGCACTAACTAAAATTTGTTTTCTACATGAACTGAATTTTCTTTTTTTCCCATTAACGAAAACTGTTATTTCTTGCATTAACTAAAACTATTTTTATTTTAGTCCTTTTTTTAAGTCTTTTGAACTTTCTTTTACATAGTATGTATTTGAATTTTTTTTATTTATCAGTGATGTTTGGTTTTTTGTATAAATTTTTATAACTTATTATTTCATTGGCCTTAATATCAATATAAAAAATGTAGTAACTCCTCAATATAACGATATACCAGAAACATATATATTTAATAAAATTATCTATCAATCAATCAATCTCTCCCTCTCTCTCTCTCTCTTTATATATATATGTATATTATATATATATGTGTATTTTTTATTCTTTATATATATATATATATATTATTTCTTTATGTATATATATATATTAAACTGAAGATAAATAGAAGGTTTAACTACAAGAACAGCATTGACAGATAAAAATAGGTCACAAAAAATTATACAAAATGTAGAAAAACGCGCATGAAACAGGTTGCCTAGGAAATTCGTAAGGCCAAAAATTAATAAAATAAAAAATAAATACTTATAAAATCCCCAAAAAATAATTATAACATATGAAATATAGCTTTATCCAGGAACACGTACCCTCAAAATATAATAAACTGTTTTGTTTCTTTTCACTAGATGTCTGGATCGAAGTCAAAGACATATCTAGCGAAGTATTCCGACAACATGGAGTAGATAGAACAACCTCCATTCAAAGACATTATGGTAATACGAAAAAAACAATGAAGAAAAACGATTTGGCAGTGTAGCTTGCTCTATACATGTCACGTGAGAAACCCTATACACACACACACGCATATATATATATATATTTATATAGGTGCATATATGTAAATACGTCAAAAAAAACTTTGAATTAAATTATGTTAGCTATTTATTTATCTCTGTCTTTATCAAAAATATCTCCTAAATTAAGGAGATACTTTAAACTATTTTGCTTTTTTAAAAATATTTAAAATATTTTGCTTCTTTTAAAAATGGTTAGACTGTATGTTTATAAAAAATTAACTAGAGTAATAGTCCAATCTGTTTCGTCATTTGGCAACCATATCCTGATAAGTTGAGGCCTTTATGTAGTATCCTAATTGCATCAACAAGCTGCCCTTTTATGTAAAATATCACATTCGCCCACATAGACATTTGGCATTTTCCCACATTGCACAATAGCCTTATAGAAACTATGTTATTCAGTTGCCAAGATTTAATATTTCACCAGACTTACTTCCCTTAGCTAAGGAGACAATAAATTGGACTTTGACACGAACTCATTCTTGATGATGAAGATGGATATGTTGCGAATTTTATAATTCTAAAACTTAATTTTTTACATATGGGTTATTTATCATATGGGTCAGAGGAATGTACACCAAGTTTGTTTGAGTAAATTATTTTTCGTTAACAATGCAAAAATAGTTCAAATAGAAACAATTTTCAAACAAGTGTCTTCAATGGTTATTATTTGAATTTTCACAATTGATTAGTGTTAGAGGTTAAACATTGAAGTTCTCAAGACCAAAATTTTTAACTCAGAAATTCGTTTTTTGGATGTCAGCCAACATGAAAGTCCGCCTTATTCTATTGTTGTTGTTCTAATGCAGCTAGAAATACTGAGACAGTTAATTTTTATGCCATTAGCAAGGGTTGAACGGCTGTTACTCATTGAGCACTAAGCAGGGGGTACCTGAAGCTTGAAGATAGGCTACAGACGAGAGTCACACTATCCGCACAATGCTCTATAATTCTATTAGACCGGGACCTACGGTTTAAAGTGGACTCCGAACCACTACGAACATCTACTGTCGGGATTCGAACCCAAAACTTGTGGTATAGATCCCTAGAGCGCTAGCCACTCTGCCATCAGGCCTAAAGTTCCGGTTCAATTAGCCAAAAATGTGCAAAAAATGGCAGTAGAGCGATAAACCAAAACATATATACCATGGACAGCTCACTGACTTTCAGAGATAATGCCTCCAATTTTGTCTTATATAGGAGAAAACACAACACCCACCAGACAGCCTGATTATCGATGCAAGACATTTTTACACACATTGTCACAATAACCATAGAATAACCTCACTTCCGACAGCAGTGACTATAACAATGCCACCAGTGGATTTCAACCTCAACTCTCCTATATATATATATATATACGGAAAACTATCTTTACTAACCATTAAAACATTTCGTTTCTTTTGAAAATGGCTAAGCTTTATGCTTATAAAAATTTAACTAGAGTAATATTCGAAACTGTTTCGTCATTTGGCAACAGTATCATGATAAGTTGAGGTTTTTATATGATAACATAACGGCAACAGCACACTGCCATCAACACATCCCTTTTATAAAAATGTCACATTTGCCTACATGGACATTTGACATTTGCCCACACAGACACTTGACATTTGACCAGATAGACATTTAACGTTATCACTGGATCCTTAGTTGAGATACATTGTGTCACTTTAAGTTTTCATAAACAACCCTATAGGTGGGTATTATGGCATTTCATACACTCCTTGAATCCAACGGAAAGAACTTTCCTGCATACAGATTCAACATACCGGTTCCTGGCATGACCATTGAAGCTCTCATTTCAGCATTGCTTGTTAACTTTTGAACCAAGCACCTTTAATTAATAGACCTTTATAACCTGCCCACTCCAGTTTATTCCAAGGCTTCAGGTTCGAATCCTGGCGGGGCATGGATGTTTGTGAGTGGTTTCGAAATCCACTTTAAACTGTAGGTCCCGGTCTGTTTTGCCCTCGTATGCACAAGATGACCGTAGAGCGACAAACTAATTCAAATCAAACCAACCAAATTAATCCAACCCTTATACTAGCAAAGGGGATAAAAAATTACCTTAGAAATCGAATGAATCAATTAAGGGAGTTCACCAATTTATTTAAATTTTAATTTCGTCAGACAAAAGGTTATTTGTAATTCAAAGAATAAATGTTCTTTATTTTTTCAATTTTAATTTAAATCAAATATTTATCCAGTTTTCTTACTTTTTTTTTGTAAAAAAAAAAAAAACCCCTCTTTCATTTCTGTCTTGCCATAATCGCTACTGATTAAAATCATTCTTAATTTCAATAACTCTAATTAAATTCTGTAAACATAGTATAAAGGAGTTCCATTAATTTTTTGTTGCAAATGTGTCTTTATCACTTAAATTATTTGCTTAATTAATAAATTTATCAAATCCTATGCATTTTAATTTTATTTTGCTTTATAGCTCACAGACATGTTTTTTTTGCGTGTGGTTAAATATTTATAGGACATCAATTAAGATATTTATTCTGTTTTCTAAAATGGATTTAATTATATCAATTTGTTAGTTTTCTAGAAATTATAGCTGTACAAATTACATTTTGTGGATATATTTCTTTTATTTTTATACTTTCACATTTCAATGATAATAGTATATAATTTAAAACATTTTAAAAAAGATTTTTAAACAATTAAAATTTCAAAGAGAAAATTTTTGATAACTTATTTAGTTTGTTTTTAACAAAATTTATTAAGAATTAATTGAAAAGCATAATTCTTGGAAAATATTTTCATTTCTTTTGTTAACCTCAAAATAAACTAACTTCTTTTATGTACGTTAATCATCTTCAGAACATGATTTATTTATTGCAGTTATATACAGGGTGATTATAATTAAAATACCGCTTTCAAAATGCTGTAATAAAAGAACCACTCGTCACAATGAGTTCAAATTTGAACTGAAGATACTTAAAGAAGAATGAAACGATATGACATAAAAAAACAATTCACCGATTTTTGCCATCCAATTAGGCATGATTTTGCAGAGGTGGATGGGCTTTCCACGAACATCGTCACAAAAATAACTTCCAAGTCATTCACCGTGGTGAATGACACTTGGAAATTATTTTTTGTAAAAAAAAAAAAACAGTCAAGCATATTGAGCACTACAGTTGGTTAAATGTGCAACTAATGCCAAATACACTATCACTGGTGCCCGAATTCACTTTTTTATGTCACTTATAGCGTCATGTATTAATATACTTTGGAACTTCTTTTTGATGCCATACCATTTCCCCTTTTTTTAATTATCTTCAGTTCAAATTTGAACTCATTGTGGCAAGTGGTTCTTTTTTTTACAGAATTTTGAATGTGAGACTTTAATTATAATCACCCTGCACTTTTAAGATGAATTGAAATTCGTTTAAATATACATTATGGGAAATTCAAATTTTCGCATAGGCTTTAATGCTTCTAAATGTTGGAAACAGTTAAATAAAGTTAAATGTTGATCTCAGATGCGAAACAGTCTGACCTGTGTCAGCTACTTAGAAGCGACAATCCTACTCTACAATCCAAGATTCCAGCCAATGTCTTGGATGTCTACTTAGCTTCCCAATACATTGGCTGAATTCTTGGATTGTAGTGGAAGTGTTTAACAAAATTAACCTTGATATTTTGAAAACTATTTTATCTCGAAAAATCAAGATGTAATATCTCACACTAAAGATAAAAAACATTATGGTTTCATTGAAGGCACGGATTAAATAAAAGGGCTATGAGATTAAATGTATTATCATTTTTATAAGTATATTTTTTCAAAATCTTTACAAAAATGTGTGAATACCCTATGTAGTGCTTGCTACCTTTCTGTTCGAAAGTCTAAGTCCAGAAAATTGTTTGATAACGTTTATTGCAAAATTATGTTATTTCCTAAGGTAAGAGCTTTGCTAGCAATAATTTAAACTATAGGGTGCAAGTTAATTATATTTATAAATTCGAGAAATAATAAAAGACGAAAGAAAGACAACAAAAACATACCTAAAAAGCATACTTACTTGTTATTATTTTTGAGAATCTTTGTTCGTAAAAGAAAATTTGGGATATAAATAAGAATGGTGGAATTAATATGAAGGTTTGAATTTGTAAAAGATATGTAAAAGGGGATTATTTGGATTACGAAATTCGTCTAGTCCTCTAGATGTGACCTAATTATGTATTTTTCTGTGAGATTATCTTAAACACCATGCGCATATTTATTCTGGTTACTGATATTGAAGACAAAAAGACAATCGTATTACTGACTTCAGACAAGAATACAATCTGGTTACTGAGATAAGACAAGAATACAATATACATGATATTTTGGAGGAATTGTTAAACATCCAGCTATTAGTCATTCAGAAATTCAATTAAAAGAATCAACAATTCCTTCTTTTTTCGTGAAACCAAACAAACAAATAAATAGAAACTGGCAGAAAAATAGATAATGACCTTTATACAGTAGGGAATCGAACCCGAAACCTGTGGCAACGAGTGCTAATCACTCTACCATCAGGCTCCAACGAATTGCCCCGACTGAGAATCGAACTCCCTACTTTCAGATTAACCCTTTGGTTTGGTTTGTCGCTCTACGGTCATCTTGTGCACACTTTAAGCTAAGCAGACAGGGACCTACGTGGATTAAAGTGGATTCCGAACCACTACAAACATCCATGGTACCGCCGGGAATTGAACCCGAAACCTGTGGTACCTGTGCCAGAGCGTTAGCCACTCGGCCATTCAGGCCCCGATTACCCCTTCGAGTTGACTATGAGACTGACAGGATGCCTATTGCGCTACCGAGACTTGTTGATTTATATGGGTTTTTTCTTGAAAGTTTAATTTAATATTGTGTTATAATAAAATGATAAAGGACGGCACTGAAGATTGTGAATGAACAAAAGTTAATTCGTATCTTCACAATAGAACGCCTTTTGATTTTAGAACTAATATTACTCTAGAGCGTAGGCTCGACCATCTTACCTTTAAAAAAAAACATCTCCTGTCCCGAAATATGCCACTACACAGATTGCTTTGACCTAACATGAGATTGTTGCGTCAATGGCAAAGAAGTACATTATGTTCCTCATCATCATCATCAGTAGTGCAGCAGCACCATGGTGGCCATGGCTGTCTGCCTACTGGCAGATTTCTAGACAGTAGATGTTTTCTTTTTTTGACACTGGATGGGGTTGTCAGCTTTACGCCCAACAGTCACATTAGGCCAGGTTTTTGATTTAAAATGGATTCCAAACCATTAAAACATCTATGGTACCACAGGGATTCGAACCCGAAACCTGTGGCAACGAGTTCTAGACACATAGACATTAGGCTCTAAGAAATCGCCCAGTCTGAGAATCGAACTCACTACCTTAAGATTACCCATTCGAGTTCCCTATAAGACTGACAGGCTGCCTATGGTGCTACCGAGACTTGATTATTTACAGGGGTTTGTTTTTCAGAAAGTTTAATTAAATATTGTGTTATAATATTATTTGCTTGTTTTAAGTTATTTTAGGTACTTTATTAGGTACCTTTGCTAGTTAGTTAATTTATAAGTACTTTATTCAGTAAAAAATACTTCAATTAGAATTCAAACAATTGAATTTTGATAAATATTATTAACATAAAATAAAAATATTAAATATTATTAGTATATTATATTGAAGCCTGACAGCCGAGTAACTGGCACTTATTGCCAAAGGTTACAGATCCGAGTCCCGGTGAAACCATGCATGTTTGAATCCTCTTTAAATCGTAGTTCCAGATCTAATATGATTGTAGAGCGTCGCGTCGACAACCCTACGCCGTAAAAAGAAAACATCTGTCCCGAAATCTATCAATACGATCAATGAAGAAGAAGTACATTATATTCATCATCATCATCATCATTTGCGCAGCAGACTCAAGACGGTCCAAGGCCGTCTGCCTACTGACAGATTTCTAAACAGGAGGTGTTATCTTTTTACGGAGTAGAAGTGTCAGCCATATGCCCAACGCTGTACGGTCATATTAGAGAGGGAATTACGGTTTAAAGTGAATTCTGAACCATACAAACATCCTTATCACCGCACAGACTCGATCCCGAAACATGGGGCAACGAGTGCTAGACACTCGGTCATCAGGCTCCAACAAATTGCCCCGATTTCTTTTAGAAAGTTTAATTAAATATTGTGCTGATAATAAAATGATAAAGGACAACAAGACTATGGTTGAACCAAAGTTAATTCGTATCTTCAAAAAAAGAACAGCTTCTGATTTTAGAAGACCTGTACAAATATCGGAAAGTCAGGATACAGAACACACTTCAAGAAACACAGGAATTAATCACTTGTTTAAATATTTACGGGCAATTTCGGGGGCGATCGACAATGCATCATTTATTCATTTGAAAAGAGCTACGCTGGAACGCCATGACTTCTGCAGTGTTGACAGCAAAGTTCGTTAAACAGTAAAAAGCTCCAACTTGTCAGCACATTTATAATGCATGTGTAAAGGTCGTTATTTATTTTTCTGCGAGATTCGTTTGTTCAGTATCACGAAAACAGGAGGAAGTGTTGATTCTTTTAATTGAATTTCTGAATGACTAATAGCTGGTTGTTTAACAATTCCGCTAAAAGATTATTCAATTAACTATTGCAAAGGGAAATATTTTAGTTAGCTTCATTAATATTATTTGTTTGTTGTTAGTTATTCAATTCCTACTATTAGTTTGCACTCACCCTATATATATCTTGTTCAAATTTTCAATTGTTAATAATTGTTTTTATTCATCAACTCAAATTTAAATACATTTTTTGAAATTGTAGTGGATGACACTGGATGTTAATACTATTTTTTCAAATATTAATTCAGTAATTAAATTTAATTAATTAATTTTAGTTTTTTTTTAGATTTGAGTTGCATGTATCTAATAATAGGTGGCGCCAGATACAAGAAGAAAATTTCAACTGTATTTGTAAAGAACTTTTCTGCAATATAGTGGAAAAAAAGTAGTATATTACTTGTTTATTACATGTATATTACTTGTTTTAGGTACTTTATTCAGTAAAAACACTTCAAGGTGAATTCAAACAATTGAATTTTGACAAATATTATTTGCATGAACTAAATATATTAAATATTATTAGTATATCATATTGGATCCTGATATCTGAGTAACAGACACTTGGTAAGATCCTTTGGCTTCAATGCATTTGTCACAGAGCTAATAACGACTTGAATGCCTGTCCGATTTAATTTTGTGGAATTGCTTCCGAAGCTCGCATTATAGCTCTTTGTATTGTTAAAATGTCATTAAAATAGCACCCTTTTAACTAAATTTTTAGTTTTAGGAATGAAGTAAAGTCGTAGGATGATAAATCAGGTGAATAAGGAGAGCGATTTAATATTCAGACGGGCTTACTAGTCAAAATTCGTCTCACCGTTAGTGACTTATGATTAGGTGCATTATCGTACAACAAACCCTTACTGTTTTCATATCAGTTTACTAGAAGAAAACTATGAATTTTGGCGATTAAAAGTTTAAAACATTTAAACAATATTCACCAAATTTTGACTTTTGTTAATTAAATTGTGTGGAAAAAATTTAGTATAGAGTTTTGTTTTGCTCAAATCTTCACGCAGTATGTTTCGAATTGGATTTTTTTTTGTTGATGCTCAAATACTCTTCTATCATTCTCAATGACGCACATAGGTGGTTTGCTACGAAATCAAGCACTTTTACAATAAACTCAGGTGTTCTTAACGAACTTGGTCTTTCTGTATGTTTAGCATCTTCTAAAGTAATTCTTCCGTTAAAAAAACATTTGTTCCACCAGAAACCATTAGATCTACTTAAACAAAACTTATAGTAAAATTGTTTCATCAAATGATATGCTTGAATGGCATTTTCTCCATGAAATTTAATTACAAATTTTTGTTAATTCTTAAAAATTCAACATGAAAAAAATTGTGCTTCTCTAAGGAACATCTGTATCGTTTGTGATAGTGAATACATATATTGGTGTCTTTGAAGTGGTTGGAAGTGCATCAGCTAATGTTTCAGATGCATTTCGTATGAGATGACGCCACTGTAGATAAAACACAGATGGCGCCACTGTAGGCGTAGATTCACCATTTGCATTCTTTGACACACTATGTATTTCAAGTAAAAAAAAAGTGTCCAACATATGGATTGTTTAGTGTCCATATGTTGGAAAAAGTGTCCAACATATGGGATGATGAATTTTTAGTAAATCAGAACTCAGAGTTTATATGACCTTATGATCCTATAAACTATCATCTTCGTCATCATCATTGGCGCAACAACCCCATCGCGGGCCAGTGCTGTCTGCCTACTGGCAGATTTCTAGAAAAGAGATGTTTTCTTTTTGCGGGGTAGGATTGTCATCGAGACATCGATCATGGACAGGTATTTATTAACAACAAAAATATTAAATTCAGGATAAATGCTGGTGACATTAGATACAAAAGCCTAAAAGATGAAATTGATGAATTATCAGTTGAGATTTTGAAAAGTTTAAAAGTACAAGTTGTATATGATGGCAAAGTTTAAAAGGTTGGCATATAGAACAATAAGATTTGAAGAAACATTACATAAATTTATTGATCATAATTAAGAAATATCCAGCAATTAAAAAAATTTATTGTATATATAAATTTTTAATTATACATATAATTTATTTGAGTTTCTATATAGTTTATGTTAACAAACACAAAATATTTTTAATAGATTATTTATTATACTGTATATGTACTGTATATTCTATTAACGATATTTTTCGAAATTATTTTCTTGGACATATAACGAAAAAACCCCCATTATTTTGCAGTTTTTTTAAACATATTTATGATAAATGTGGAGTTTATTTTGACAGAGCAAATGTTATCCGAAACAGAAACAGGTTGTTCCAGAAGAGAATGGGAATTCCTTTTTTCCCAGATGTCGCTTTAGCGCCCCGGTCACTGAGATGCGCCCCTGTAGCACTCATTGACGTCCGAGAAGTTTCCTCAACAGCACGCACCCCACGCTCTCACAGTCGACAGCCGAAGACGCGTGGCCTCTCAGTCGGCGATCACTTTGTGGTGTTTTTAAGATGGAATTTTGATGGAAGCATTTGACTGCCACGAAAAAGTGCTTCAGATTCAATTTCAACACTTTATGGAAGTAAAGATGAACAGAAAATTAGTATTATGTGTCTTATAACTGTTGAATAACAGTTTAGAATCGTGACTGACAGAAAACGTTTTTAATTTTTCAACGGTGTTTGTTCAACGGTTTTCAACAAAATTCAAATTTTTCAACGGTGTTTGAAATAACGAATGACAATATTTTTTTAAAATTTTTTTTTTAGTTTTATGAAAGTTTAACATAAAAATAGAACGAATTCTTTTTACATTAATACAGAAAGTGATAACAAGTGATTTTGACGATTCTTTATAGGAAATACTGTTTAAGAGAATGTTTTTATCTTGCTTTTGCCAAAATATTTTAATTTAAACTATTTACCATATTATTCTGTTTGTTATAGTTCTATTAAAACAAGATTCGTCCAATATACTTCAAAGGAACATCATTTAGTATATTTTGTTCGTTAAAGAACGAAGTAAAATAAGTATTTGTTGTTATTTTATTTATTTAACATTTGTAATAATGTATTTTAATTTAAAGTTAAATTCGATTTAAATTAATTATTTATTATTTGATTAAAATCAATTGCTAATTTATTAAAAATTACTTATGAGGTGTTTCAAATAAAAGTAAAAATCAAAAGTATTTGAGATAAAATCTTTGAAAAAGAATTTTTTTTATTTTATTCAATATTAGGAATATTTCTTTAGTGAGGAGACTAATAAAATTATTTAAACTATGGTAATTTTAAAATTGTATATTATGAATTATAAATTTTGTTTTGAAATTTAAAATAAATTATTTATAATTCATTTCTCAAAATATTTTTTTTAACGAAGTACACGTTATCCATATATAAAAAATGCCAAAACCTGTGAAATTGAAATCGATATTTCAATAATTTTACAAAAATTTGTAGGATTAAAAATATTTACTAAGAAATTTTGCAATTAATTTCTTATAATTATTTATAATTATCATAATTATTTTTTAAAATTAAGATTTTATCAAACTGCTTGAAATAAATACCTTTTATTTCTCATAATTTTATGCGAGACATAAATATATTTTGAAAAACTTCACAAACATATACAATTCTTCCTTAATCTTAAAGGAAAAGTTATAATGGATATGTTTTGGAAAATATTTGGTTTGTTTATATTTTGGAAAATAATTATATTCGTGGGTTAGTGAATTAGTGCTCAATTATATGCGAATATCATACAAATAATATTAATATGAACTGAGGATATTATCTGTAACTTTACTTATTGACATTTCTAGAAAAGGATACTTTTCTGAAATGATAATGTGCGCTAAAAGAACAGAAATGGAAATCACTCTTTTTTGTCTTTTTATATATGTTTGTCAAAATTTCGCATTTCCTCTTCGAATCAATCAGTTGCAATCTACAGACAGTGGAATGCCTTTTAAGATGGACGACAAAACATTAAGAAATCGCTTTGAAAACTTTTATCATCAACAGGTTATCAACTTTAAAAAAGTGACTAATAATTCATTTGCTCCACAAATATCTTTGATATCAGTATCCAGTCTTGAATCGGATAAGTTGTCCATAAATGACATTGAGTTCTTTAACAGGGAAGATTATTTCTACCCTAAAGTTCCTTTCCAAGAGGAAACAATAGCTGGACCCAACTTCAGCTTGATTGGCAGCAATTGCACTCCAAATTCCACCGATCCATGTGAGGAACCCTTACATGCTCCCCAATTCGAGAACTCGACTCTCATCAAAGGTCTGATCTTGTCCAGCATTGCAGTGTTCTCGTTTGTGGGAAACGTGTCCACATTGGTGTCCATCATAAAAATTGGACGTCTTGGATCTTCCACAGTCTACATGCTTCTGTCGCAGTTGGCAATTGCCGATCTCTTGGTGACTCTTTTCTGCATTCTGGCTGAAGGACTGTGGACATTGTCTGTGGAATGGTATGGTGGTAACCTTATGTGCAAGATGGTCAAGTTCATGCAGATGTTTGCACTGTACCTATCGACTTTTGTGCTGGTGCTGATTGGATTTGACAGGCTGTGTGCTGTCCGGTTTCCCATGCACAGAGCACACGCAAAGAAGCACGTCAGAAGAGGAATTGCCTGCATCTGGATATTGAGTGGAATCTTCAGCACACCACAGGTAGGTGGACATTATTGTTTTCTTAAATTTATCTCCTAACCCTTGATATCAATGTCCAATATTTTCATAGTCAAATTATAACCTTAAATACAATGAAATTGAGTTCGCAGTCAATACATATAATTCAAAATTATAATTTATTTATCATTGTCTAAGAATAAATAAGAAAAGGTCTCCTTAATCTATCTCCTCTTATAGTATGTTATATCGGTATAAAGCAGGATAAGAATAGTATAAGAATAGTGAAATTGTCTGAAGATGTATACATTTGTGGTCTATTTGCAGTTTAGTCTGTGGTCTAGTCTATTTTTTGTCTCTTTTGTTTGTGGTCTTAAATATCAAATATCAATGAAGAAAGTGTATGAAAATAAGTTTTTTTGATATTAAATTTCTGTAATAAAAATTTAAAGTTAGAGAAACATGACGTTTGTGTATAATACATCATCTGGTGTATTGTAAAGTTACATAACATATTCAAACATTACTAAAAAAATCGAAACACCATGCTATTTGTTATACAACATTTGCTTTAGTAATTTTTCTATAGTATAGTTTGCTATATTCGAAAAAAGTTTAATATAAATTTTAATTGCTTTCGCTAAATGAAGATAGTTAAAAATTACATTAGTTTAATAAAAACTTTACAAAAAATACAGGGGATAACAAATGAATAAAAAATATTTAAAAGAAGAATTTTATATTTTAGCAAGCAAGAATTTTATATTCTACACGAATAAAAAGTCAATATGCCAAAAATGTCAAGTTTATATGGCAGGTTGACAATATAGTAAATTTCTTAAAGATATTTTATTGGATGCTATTTAGGATTTAATTAAAAAACTCCTTCTAATATTTATTTAAATTTTATATCAACTTAAGAAGATAATTTTTCGGAGCAAATAATTGATAGCATTTCAATACATATTATTAATTATGAAACGTATTTGAAACATAATTTAAAATTTATTACTGAAATAATAATGCTTCATTTAAGTTACATTGTATTGTCTTACGTTTAAAAATTGAATAAATATCATATATATAGTTGTATAATTGAAGATTATTAAAATGTTATCTATTTTTTTTTATATAAGAATTGTAATAAATATTACAGTCGAAGTTAAAAATATTACAATTAAAAAAGGTACAATTAGAACAAAGTTTTAAGTTAAAAGGTACATTTAGAACAAATAAACTTCCGTACAACAATGGTACATGCCGTAAAGACTGCACCCCTGTCACCCATTTAGCACTAGCCAGGGGGGCACGTGTAGCTTGACGATAGGCTATGTACGTCAGTAACACCACCCCCCCGATCACATTAGACAAGAACCTACGATTTAAAGTGGATTTGGATTCCGAACCGTGGTACAAGCATCCATGAAACAGCCGGGACCCGAACACGATACCTGTGGTACCGCACGGCAGCCACTGGGCCCGATAGGCTCATATATATATATAACATTTTATAACCTAGATAGATAACATTTTAATTATCTTAAGTCATACAACAATTTTGGATATATAGTATGCAGTAAACCTTTTCAATTAAAATGATTTGATACAAATTATTAAATAACAAAATATCAGAAGAAAAATTAAAGTAACTTGAATAACCCATTTGTCTTTTTCTGACCTTTAAACATTTCCAAAATGGCAGTAAGAAAGTTCTATTTATTATCTATTGCTAATTTATTTGGTAAATTTGCCTTTTCCTTGTGAATATTAATATAGTTGTACAAAGGAAGCAGTTGCAATTAGCAGTTGAGAGTTGTTGAAATTATGTTTCCTATGAGCATGCGCTCTAGGGAGAAAAAGCTAACGGACGTCCTACGGTAACTAACGTACGGTATGCAAAAACTCTCTATTAATAAAGCGTGTATTAATGAATTCATTTCTGTTGAAAATTAAATAGCAATTGTATTGGATGACTAAAGAAATTCTTACAGCATAAAAGATTCAAGAATAATTAGATTCATGATGTTAAAGAAAAGTATTATAGTAATTTTGAAATTATTACTATTAATAATTATAGTTTCAAATTTCAATTTAGTTTTAAATAGTTTTCAGTTTCATTGCGTTAGAGCTAAGGAGAGCTTAGGTTTAATCAAAATGTATTTAGTTTTAGGTTATATGAAATATAATCAGGCTTAGGTTATATGAAATATATTCCGGTTTAGGTTATATGAAATATAATTAGATTAATACAATTTTATTGAATGCTATTTAGGATTTAATTAAAAAAATTTTCCCCATCTTTAATTAAATTTAATATCTATTTAAGAAGATAATTTTTTCGGTGCAAATGACTAGTAGAATTTGACTTAATACTATTAATTGAGAAACGTATTTGAACAAAAGTTTAAAATTTATTACTGAAATAAAGAATAATGCTTATTTTAAGCTAAATGTTATTTTCTTACGTTTAAAATAGAATAAATATCACGTATACATTAAAACGGTGTGGTTTTTATGCGTACCATGTTCTTGTAACATGTGTACCATGTACCACTTGTTACCATGTACGAAAGTATATTTGTTCTAAATACGTTTTAACTAAATGTACTCAAATGTACTTCTTTTATTCTTTTATTAACATAACTTAAACTATAATATTTATTACATTTCTCATATAAAAATAATAGATAACATCGCAATAATCTTCAATCGTATAACTTTTTAGGATATATGCAGTAAATATAATTAATTATAATTTGTTTATTGAAATTATTAAATAACAAAAACTCAGAAGTAAATTAAAGTAAAGTGAATAATCTATTTGTCAGTTTATAACCTTTAAACATTTCCAAAATGGTAAAGTTCCATTCATTATTTATTATTAATTTATCTGTTAAATTTACTTTTACCATGTGAATATAGATTTTGTAGTACAGAAAAGCAACATATTAACACAAATTTAGAATTCCAGTTAATAATGAATGAATCAGTTAAGCAGACATTTATTCATGACTTGCAGCAAACAAAAGATCCAAAAGATTTGCCCAAAGCAGTAAAGGAAATAGAGAAAGGCTGCCATGAAATATTAATAAAGCGTATATAAATGAATTCATTGGAAGACTTGTATTGGAGGACTAAAGAAATTCTTACAGCATAAAACTGGTAGTCATTGGATTCCTGATAATATAGAAAGTATTATAGTAATTTTGAAACTATTACTATTAATAATAATAACTTCAAATTTCAATTCAGTTTCAAACAATTTTCAGTTTCATTGCATGAGAGCTAAGAAGAGCTTAGGTTTAATCCAAATTTATTTAGGTTTAGGGTATAAGAATAATATTTAGGTTAATACAATTTTATTGAATGCTATTTAGGATTTAATTGAAAAAAAACTTTTTCCCATCTTTATTAAAATTTTATATCTATTTAAGAAGATAATTTGCTCGCTAGGGAAGGTTGCGAACTTCCCAAAGCTTCTTCTTCCAATCTGTTAGCTTCAGAGGTTCATTCCATGACTTTAGCCAGAGTGAATACCGCTTGGAGGTCGCCACCCATTCATGCATGGTACGCCGCTAAATATCCTGGTATGTCCATACAGTGCTCCTGTCCTAGACCTGCTCAGACGGTTTTAGCTAGACTAAGGACTGGCCACATTAAGAGTTTGACCTTCAATGGAGACGAGAAGACATATGCCCTTTGTCATTGTTCGACCATCGCATCTCCCTCTCATCTCATAGATTGTATGGGTGCCACTGTGAGGCAACTGTTGAATGAGGGGAGGACCGTTTACGATCTATTGATGCAGCATGATCTACTGGACTTGGTTTGGGATTCTAAATCAAGGGGATAAGCAACAACAACAACAACAGAAGATAATTTTTCGGAGAAAATGGCCTGTAGAATTTGAATTAATACTATTGGTTAAAAAACGACTTTTAACAAAATTTTTAATTTATTGCAAAAATAAAAATAAAAGTGCTTAATTTAAGTTAAATGTAGTTGTCTTACGTTTAAAAATAGAATAAAAGTCATATATATATATATATATATATATTTAAGACATATACAAAACATATAAAACATAAATGTTATATATATATATATATATATATATATAAACAACGGTACAATAGCGGTATATGCCAACAATGATATACATATATACCGTTGTTGTACGAAAGTATATTTGTTCGAAATAGACTGTTATTATTCTTTTCTTAACATGACTTCGACTATAGTAATTAATATATTTCTCATACGGAAATAATCGATAATAATCTGCAATCATACAACTTTTTGGGATACATGGCTATATCTTAATAATTAAAAATATTTTATTGAGATTATTAAATAACAGAACTTAGAAGTAAATTAAAGAAAAGTAAATAATCTATTCGTCTTTTTCTAACCTTTAAAAATTTCCAAAAAGGTCATAACAAAGTTCTATTCATTGCTACTTTATGTGATAAATTGGATTTTACCTTGCGAATATTAAATCTGTTGTACAAAAAAAAGCAACATATTAACACACATTCAGAATTCCGGTTAATAATGAATGAATGAGTTAAGCAGACATTCATTCCAGACTTGCCAGCAAACAAAAGATCAGCGAGTAACTTGTTTCACTTTGCTCAAAGCATTGAAGAAAAGAGAGAAGGGCAATCATGAAATATTAATAAAGCGTATATTAATGAATTCGTTTCTATTCAAAATTAACTAGCAGTTATATTGGATGACTAAAGAAATTCTTGGGCCTGAATGGCCGAGTGTCTGGCGCTCGGTGCCACAGGTTGCGGGCTCGAGTCCCGGCGGTGCCATGGATGTTTGTAGTGGTCCGGGATTCACTTTAAGCCGTAGGTCCCTGTATTCTATGACTGTTAGAGCGCCACGGAGCAGAAGTCAGACTTCTACCTACGGGTGCTCGAACAGAACAGAAGTTGCATCCTTCTTCCCTCCTTCCATACGACAACAACAACAAAGAAATTCTTACAGGATAAAAGCCATAGTAATTAGATTCATGATGATGTAGAAAAGTGTTATATTAATGTTGAAACTATTATTATTAATAATAATATTTTCAAATATCAATTGAGTTCCAAATAGTATTCAGTTTTATTGCGTAAGAGTTAAGCAAAGCTTAGGTTTAATCAAAATGTATGTAAGTGTAGGTTATATGAAGTATATTTAGGTTAATACAGTTTTTTGAATGATATTTAGGATTTAATTAAAAAAACTTCTTCCCAACTTAATTTAAATTTTATATATGTACTTAAAAAGCTAATTTTTCTGAGCAAACGGCCAGTAGAATTTGAATTTATACTACTAATTAAGAAACGCATTTTAACGAAATTTTAAAATTTACTACAGAAATAAAGAATAATGCTTAATTTAAGCTAAATGTCTTCCGCTCAAAAATATATATATACACTGAAGTGACAAAAGTCAAGGGATACCTCTTAATATCGTGTCGGCCCTCCTTTCGCCCGGCGAAGTGCAGCAACTCGACGTGGCATGGACTCAACAAGTCGTTGGAAGTCTTCTGCAGGAATATTGAGCCATGTTGTCTCGATAGACGTCCATAATTGTGAAATCGTTGATGGTGCAGGATTTTGGGCACGAACAGACCTCTCGATGATGTCCCATAAATGCTCGATGGGATTCATGTCGGGCGATCTAGGTGGCCAGATCATTCGTTGGAATTGTCCAGAATGTTCTTCAAACCAATCGCGAACAGTTGTGGCCCGGTGACATGGCGCATTGTCATCCATAAAAATCCCATCGTTGTTTGGGTACATGAAGTCCATGAATGGCTGCAAGTGATCTCCAAGTAGCTGAACATAAGCATTTCCAGTCACTGTTCGGTTCAGTCGCACCAGAGGACCAAGTCCATGCCATGAAAAAACAGCCCACACCATTACGGAGCCATCACCAGCTTGAACAGTGCCTTGCTGAAAGTTTGGGTCCATGGCTTCGTGGGGTCTGCGCCACACTCGAACCTACCATCAGCTCTTACCAACTGAAATCGTGACTCATCGGACCAGGCCACTGTTTTCCATTCATCTAGGGACCAACCGATATGCTGACGTGCCCACGAGAGTCGCTGCAAGTGAGGTCGTTCTGTCAGTAAAGGCACTCGAGTCGGTCTTCTGCTGGAATAGCCCAAGAAAGCCAAATTTCTCCGCACAGTTCTAACAGACAAGTCCCTTGTACGTCCCACATTGATTTCTGCGGTTATTTGACGCAGTGTTGCTTGTCTGTTAGAATTGACGACTCTTTGCAGACGTCGCCGGTCTCGGTCGTTAAGTGCAGGCGGTCGACCACTGCGCTCTCCATGGTGGGATGTTATGCCTGAAATTTCATACTCTCGGCACACTCTTGACACAGTGGATCTGGGAATGTTGAATTCCCTAACGATTTCCGAAATGGCGTGACCCATGCGTCTAGCTCCAACTAACATTCCGCGTTCAAAGTCTGTTAATTCCCGTCATGCGGTCATCATCACGTCAAAACCTCTTCACATGAATAACTTGAACAGAAATCAAAGCTCTGCGAAAGCACTGAGCATTTATACCTGTTCTACGCGATGCTAATGCCATCTGAAAATTTGCATATTGCTATCCCATGACTTTTTTCACTTCAGTGTATAATATATATGTTTTATATTCTTTTTTTAACATAACTTTGACTGTAAAATTTATTACATTTCTCATATAAAAATAATAGTTAATATCTTAATAATCTTGATAACATTTTAACATAATAACATCGTAATAATCTTCAATCATGCATTTTTTGAGGATATTTGCAGTAAATCTTATTAATTAAAATTATTTTATCGAAATTATTAAACAACAATAATTCGAAAGTAAATTAAAGTAAAGTAAATAATCAATTTGTCAGTTTCTAACCTTTAAAGATTTCCAAAAAGGCAATAACAAAATTCTGTTAATTACTTGTAGCTAATTTACCTGGTAAATTTACTTTTACGATGTGAATATTAATTTTGTTGTACAAAAAAGAAACGTATTAACACAAATTCAGTATTCCAGTTTATATTGTATGACTCGGTTAAGCAGACATTCATTCCAGCAAACAAAAGATCAGCGAGAGGCTTATTTTACTTTGCCTAAAGCATTGAAGGAGAGAGATAGAAAGGGCCATGAAATATTAATAGAGCGTGTATTAATGAATTCATTTCTATTGAAAATTAAATAGCAATTGTATTGGGTGACTAAAGAAATTCTCACAGCGTAAAAGCGATAGTCATTAGACTCATGATGATAAAGAAGAATATTATATTAATTTCGAAATCTATTATTATTAATAATAATATTTTCAAATTTCAATTCAATTAATACAATTTTATTGCCTGCTATTTAGGATTTAATTAAAAACCTTTTCCCCAACTTTATTTAAATTTTATATCTAATTAAGAAGATAATTTTTCGAAGCAAATAGTACAATTTGAATTAACACTTTTAATTAAGAAACGTATTTTAACGAAAATTTAAAATTTATTACTGCCATAAAGAATAGCGTCTAATTTAAGCTAAATATTATTATCTTACGTGTAACATCATTATATATATAATGATATTATTTTTAATAAAACAATAAAAATTATATATTTCGAACAAATATACTTTCGTACAACATTGGTATTTGCCGTAAAAACCAAACTCTTTTAATATAAATAAATATATATATATATATATATATTACGACATATACCTTTGTTGTACGCAAGTATATTTGTTTGATATGTGCTTTTTATATTCTTTCATTAACGTAACATAGACTGTAGTATTTATTACACTTCTCATATAAAAATAATAGATAACACCTTAATAATCTTCAATCATACAACTTTTTAGAATGTTCACAGTAAATCTTATTAATTAAAATTATTTCATTGAAATTATTAAATTACGAAAAATCAGAAGCAAATTAAAGTAAATTGAATAAAATATTTGTCAGTTTCTAACCTTTAAACATTTCCAAAATGGCCATAAAAATATCTATTCATTATTCATTGCTAATTTATCTGGTAAATTTGATTTTACCATATGAATATTAATTTTATAGGACAAAAAAAAAACCAACATATTAACACACAAATTCAGAATTCCAGTTCATAATTAATGAATCTGTTAAGCAGACATTTATTCATGACTTGCAGCAAACAAAAGATTAGCAAGTGGCTTATTTCACTTTGCCCAAACCATTGAGAGAAAGACAGAAAGGCTGCCAAGAAATATTAATAAAGCATACATTAATGAATTCATTTCTATTGAATATTAAATAGCAATTGTATTGGATGACTAAAGAAATTCTTACAGCATAAAAGAGGTAGTCATTAGATTTATCACGATAAAGAAAAGTATTTTATTAATTTTGAAACTATTACTATTATTAATTATAGTTTCAAATTTCAATTGAGTTTCAAATAATTTTCAGTTTCATTGCGTGGAGAGCTTATGTTCCATTAAAATGTATTTAGGTTTAGGTTATATGAAATAGATTTATGTTAATGCAATTGTATTGAATGTTATTTAAGATTTAAGTAAAAAACTTCTTCCCATCTGTATTTAAATTTTATATCTACTTAAGCAGATAATATTTATCTGAGCAAATGACTAGTAGAATTTGAATTAATGGTATTAATTAAGTAACGTATTTTAACGAAAATTTAATATTTATTACTGATATAAAAAATAATGCTTAATTTTAGCTAGACGTTATTATCTTACGTATAAAAATAGAAAAAATATCATATATACATTAAAACAGTTTGGGTTTTACAGCATATGCCATTGTTGTACGAAAGTTTATTTGTTCGAAATACTTTTTAACTAAAAGTACTCGAAAGTACCTTTTATTCTTTTATTCTTTATTTCGACTGTAATATGTATTTCATGTCTCATATAAAAATAATTGATAACATCTTAACAATCTTCAATCACACAACTTTTTGGGATATATCTAGTAAATCTGATTAACTAAAATTATTTTATTGAAATTATTAAATAACAGAAACTCAGAAGTAAATTAAAGTAAAGTGAATTAGCCTATTTGTCAGTTGCTAACATTTAAACATTTTCAAAATGGCAATAACAAAGTTCTATTCATTATGTATTGCTAATTTAACTGTTAAATTTACTTTTAGCATGCTAATATTCATTTTGTTTTTACAAAAAAGCAATATATTAACACACATTTGGAATTCCAGTTAATAATGAATCGGTTAAGCAGACATTCATTCATGACTTGCAGCAAACAAAAAGACCATCGAGTGGCTTATTTTTCTTTGCCCAAAGCATTGAGAGAAAGACAGAAATGCGATCATGAAATATTAATAAAGCGTATATTAATGAATGCATTTCTATTGAATATTAAATAGGAATTGTATTGGATGACTAAAGAAATTCTTACAGCATAAAAGCGGTAGTCATTAGATTCATGATGATAAAGAAAAGTATTATAGTAATTTTGAAACTATTATTATTAATAATAATAGTTTCCATTCAGTTTTAAATAGTTTTCAATTTCATTGCGCGAGAGATTATGGACAGCTTAGGTTTAAGCAAAATGTATTTAGGTTTAGGTTATATGAAATATACAGGGTGATTATAATTAAAGTCTCACTTTCAAAATGCTGTAAAAAGGAACTACTCGTCACAATGAGTTCAAATTTGAACTGAACATACTTGAAGGAGTGGGAAATGGCACGGCATCAAAAAAGTTCCAAAGTGTTTTAATAATTGGCGCTTTAAATGGCATAAAGAAAGTGAATTCTTTTACCAGTAATATATAGAATCGAAATGACAACGTATTTGGCATGAGTTGCACATTCAACCAACTGTAGTGTTCAATATGCTTGATGGTTTCCGTTTTTCCATGGAAAAAAATTACTTCCAAGTCATTGAACAGTTGTGCCACTGTTAGTGGAAAGCCCATCCACTACATCAAGGTCACACCAAATTGGATGGGAAAAATCGGTGGAACTTTTTTTAATGCCATACATTTTTCGCTTTCTTCAAGTATCTTCAGTTCAAATTTGAACTCATTGTGTATAATGGTTCTTTTTTTACAGCATTTTGAAAGTGGGATTTTAATTATAATCACCCTTTATTTAGGTTAATTAGGTTGGGGGTTATTTAGGTTGGGGCCTGATGGCCGAGTGGCTAGCGCTCTGGCGTTCGATACCACAGGTATCGGGTTCAAATCCCGGCGTTGCCATGGTGTTTGTAGTGGTTCGGAATCCCCTTTAAACCGTAGGTCCCGTTTCTAACAGGACCGTAGAGCGTTGCGGGGGCATTGTTACTCCGCGTCCGTGGCTTATCTTCAAGTTACACGCGCCCTCTGGGTAGTGCAAAGTGAGTAACGTCGGCGCAGCCCTTATGGCATAAAACGATCACGGTCTATTTACCAGCTGCATTAGAAAGAAAAAAAATTTAGGTTAATAGAATTATTCAAAATGATTGTTATTTTATGGCTTCTGACATTTTAAAGAAAATAAATGCATGTGAATATAAGAATACACGTAGATTATTAGACGAGGAAAATAGAAAAAATTTTCATAATTCACAGTATTGAGTATAATGGTTTTTCATTATTGGTATTAACTGAAACCCTTCAATTTTGAATGACAAATTAAGCATAGCTATTTTTATGATATTATGCGGAAGAAAAATATTTTGATGTTAAACAAATTTGGTTATTAGATATTAATGTTATTTATCATTTTGTTTATTATCTGATAATAATCGAATACTTATTATAAAATTTTATCACTCACTACACGTTTTTTATTTAACTAGTTTTATGTATTAATATATTAATTATTAATTTAACTATTAACTTGTTTTTATTAACAGCAGTAAACTAGCAAATTTAAATTATGAAGTTAATGTTACTTCAGCAGTCTCATAACCATTTTTTTATATATTTCTGCATTCTCTCAATAAAATTACTGTTTTTAATTTTAAAAATAATTTGATACAGTTTCAAAGTAATTTGTTCTCATTTTTATAATATGGTGTTTATAATTTTGTGGTAAGTGTAATTGTATTTTCATGTGTGATATCTGTACTTCTGTATTATGGTTTAGTATGGGTTACTATACTTTAATTATGGGGAATTTCCAATTTGAATATAGGTTTGTTAAACATGGCTTAAGCTAATATTGAATACAATTGTATTTTTGTTGTATTAATAATATAAATTTTTCAAAACATTAAAAAGCCTTTAACATGAAACTTTTTTTATCATGATCAAATTTTTTTTGTTTTGATATTAATCTTTGAAATTTAAAAAATTGAAGATCAAACTTTTTAATGCATTATTTGTTTGTAATAATCCCGCATAGTTAGTAAATTGCGAAGCCATTTTGAATGTATTGCAGCTGTTAATTTATATAAAATCCAAATAATCAGATGCTAGTAAATAACAAATACGGCGTCATCCTTCATGATTCACATCTTCATGATTATTTGAAACATATTTTTTTTTGTTTTTAGTATTAAAATATGAACTCTCAATATAAATTCCTGATAAAAGAAAACATTCTTTTTTTCTATCATTCCAGTATTTCTTTTCATTTTATATTAAATATTATTTTTAAATTCTAAAATGAATATATATTAAATCATGATTAGATCTTATTTTATTCCTGGTGATTTCCAGGACAACTAATTTCCCCCTTGTTATTTGTATATTTCCGTAAATGTTTTATTTTCATTATTCGATCTTTCTTTTCCGGAATGATATTTATGCAAGTTAAATGATTTTCAGTTCCACTCCTTCAGTTTATGCTCGCTTCAGTAATTAATCGTATTCGTAAGTAAATAATTAATTCGTATCAAATTTTCTCTGTCTTTGGATGAACAATGAAGCACACGAAAACCTATGCATAGCCTATGCTATTCATAAAGGCTTTAGAGAATGATATATCTAGTACAATTCCTCAATTAAGTTTTAATAATTATATATATATATATATATATATACATGTCATCATCATCATCATCATTATTAGTGATGCAACAGCCCTAAACTGTGCCAATGCCGTTTACCTACTGGCAGATTTCTAGACAAGAGATGTTTTCTTTTTGCGGGTAGGGTTGTCAGCCTTGCATCCAATGCTGCAGTCTGTAGTCTTATTAGACCGGGTCTTATGTGGTTAACTGTAAGTCTTATTAGACAGGGAACTACAGTTCAAAGTGGATTCCGAACCATTACAAACACATATGGCACCGCTGGAACTCTGTCGGGTATATAATAATAATAATAATAATAATATATATATATATATAAAAGCCGAGAATAAAATATAAAATATAAAAGCCGGGAATATATATATATAGAACAAACATTGAGGCGTGGTACAGTTTACTAAAACATATATTTTTTCGTTTTTTGTATAATAATGTATGTCGAAAATGACGCGTAGAAGAGCGAACATAAAGGAAAACATTGTTTATTCAAGATATTAATTGAAATGCCTCTTTTAATCAATGTTCAGCATTCAAAATTATGACCACCTACTCTATTACATGTTTGGTAATTGCAAAGGAGTAACTGACGAACTGTTCCAAAGATTCCAGGCATTTCGCCGCCTCAGTAAATAATCGTGTAACGAGGATCTCAATTGAGCCACCTGGAATCTCGTAAATGAAAACACAGATAAGAATAAATTAGTGCTCGTTACAGGGGTTGACAGCCAAGGGGCTTAGAATTCTTTTATCTGTCGTTGAAATCGTGCCTGGTTGTTGCGAGAAATTTGTTTGAAAGTATCCTTTTACTTCAACACATTACTTTTGATTATACATTCATATGCAAAAAATTTATGCGACCATTGAGAAACGACAGGAGGCCATCACAGAACAACGCCTCTAAGTAACATTTTGTGTCAGGGTTTCGATAAGCAGAACCACCAGTGGCTGCAATGGCCATTGGTGGTCGACTCAGAGAAGGTGGTCTGAGATCAGTAGATGTATCTACTGAATCAATCAGTAGATATATCTATTGTGTAAAATCTGGAATGTTAATAGCTCTTATTCTACACATATAAACATTTCAATTTACATATATGTAGAAACATATAAATTTTCAATCCTTCCAAAGATTCCAAACATGCAATACTTCCAAAGATTTGGATGCAGATTGAAATTTCGTCTCATTCGCACTCGTACTGTATACACCTTTTTTTCTGTCTTATAGGATATTTTTATTTCATTCTGAATATCTTACCTGACATTTTTATGACAATTGCATTATCTTGGAATTTGATTGGCACCATATTAATAAACTTTCATTTTTTAAAATTGAACGCATCTAACGTTTTCGTTAAGAGGCATTTCTTACAAATATATAATTGATACCAAACAATGAGATGTATTGTCAATATTAAATTTAAACTGAAAAAAGTTATTAATCTTTCTTAAGATAATGACTTTATAACGGATGCAATGTATCTTGCAAATTCTGGTGTGACAAGCATGTTATTTTCTGACAGGAAATATAATTCTTTTTTTAATCTATTGTTCCTCTGATTGACTGTACTAGTTATCGATTTTTTAATTATTTTAATCCTTAGAGCATTTGTAATACTTGGAAGCCAACACTGTTTAGTTTCAATTATTGTATATATGTTCGATTTCATTACATTTTATTCACAGTAAATAGGTTACAACAAAATTAAATCGGATGAAATAAAACTTCAAACAAAAAATATATTTATTTAATCATCGACATAGTAACTGCTCTTTTTAATGACATCTAATCAGATTTAAGATACCTAATTAAAAAATCAATTTTGTTTTACCTTGGAAAAAATAATTCAGTATCATTTCAACTTCTCTTGAAGTCAGACTAAGTCCTGTGAGATGATTCTGTGAACTTCTAAAAAAAAAAGATGCTAATCTGATGAAATAAAATAAAGAGGGAACGGGGGAGAATTATTTCCTAGCCAAACTTTTCTGGGATAATCCTAGTCACTCTTGCAGCGTGGGGGTTTACCATAAATTAGATAATATAATAGAGAACTCATGAGGGTTGCCAATTTGGAGCAAACATAATCCTCCTATGATCGTATATCTCATGTGCTGATTGTTGTTCAATATATGCGATGATAGCTTGGTGATTTTTGGCAACATTCTTTACTATTGGCATGATAGTTTGACTTTTTGGCAACAATCTTTACTGTTGGCAAGATAGCTTGGCGAATTTTAGCAACAATCTTTACTGTTGACATGATAGCTTGGTGAGTTTTGAAAACAATCTTTACTATTGGTTATTACTACTCTATGCTGTTGGTTCTGATGGAAAAGAAGGTCTGCCAACATACAACGATTTTCAAAAGAAATAGTTCATTTTTTGAGCTGTAAACAAATGTAAATTTAATTTCTCAAACTATTTGGCATTTATTTTCTACTAATAAATTTTCTTCTATAATATTTTCTCTCCAAACTGATTAATAGATAAAATATTCATTTATATGAACTTTTTGTAATGTTTTATTACATTTCGTCCCAAATAATCAGAGATATAAAGAAAAGAAAATTATTTTGTATCTATTTATCATTGTAAGCACATAGTTCAATAAATGTATGAGTTAAGAAGAAGAATTTCTCGGAATTTTCAGAATCGCTTCGTAAAAAGTTTAGGTTTTCCAAATAGATGCAGGCAGGAAAAAGAAGCCAAGCGGCGACACAGCGCCAATTCTGTACGAAAAGGACACAGATGTTTGTCCAAAACTTCTATTCTTTTAGAATAGGGGGACTAACTCTACTTTATTACTATTCTTTGGGTTTGACCTTCTTATACCTAGACGATTATTTCTTTTCTGTTATTTGAAGGCGGTTTTAATGATTTACTATCGTAGTTGCTGACAGCAAACTTCAACGATAATCTTTTATTGTTACCTGACAGGTCATAATAAACAATTCCTGTCATATACCGACATATTCATGGAGAAGGATAGTGTAATTTCGAAGTTGGTTGCAGGTAATTTTGTTGCAGATAATTTCGAAATTGTTAGATAGGGTTGGAAGGATGAGCCTTTGTATTTTTCATTAAACATTATTATAAAGCTGGGGTATCCAATCCGCGTAATGCCTTGAACATTTGTCTGGCCCGTGAGATTTATAACACCTTTAAAAAGTATATTTATTTTATAATGGCCAAAGTAGTGAAAACCAATGTATTAAAATAATACATTATTTGTGCATCGATATATTCAAAGATTAATGAACTTTGATTTTAAAATAATATTCTTTCGCAAACAAATATCGCACTTGTAAAATAACTTTTTTTTAATGATTTCATTTTTATTTCATTTATAATTATGAATTTTTTATACTTAATTGTTAGCGTTATATATTTCATTATAATGTGCATTTAGTATCATTATTATGTTTACATGACAGAATAATAATAAACACAATAATAATAACTCGTTATGTTTCAATTTTTCACTTCCAAAAATGTCTATAGTGGGTCTAAGTCTAATGCTTATATAAAATTATATAGGTATATAGGATACATTTCCAAAGTGGCCCGCAAGATCATTTGGGCTGGCCACCCCTGTTATAAAGAATGCATCAATTTATCATGTTTAATGTTTTTTTCCAAAATTAAAAGAAAAAAATACGGAAATTTCGTATGCGAAAACGATATTAGAAATATTTTGCCCCATTCATCATTTTCATGCTATTTCATGCCATGGCATAGTTGCAATGATAAATGATTTTTAATATTTTAATTGAGTATATGTGTCTTGTTATTTAATTTTTTTATAACTTTATCTTTATGAAAACTTTATATAAAGATAATAGCTATGGTAATCACGGTAGCGATTACACTGTACCTCTAAAGTCTTAAAATTTGTGAGAGTTTGCATATGAATTTTAACTTTTGTTCATGAACTAAAATTAAAATTCATACAATACAAAAATTCGTGGTGACTTTAAGAAGACATTATTTATGTTTGTTGATACCATATAGCTTCGCCTTATCTCGATTTATTCTAGCCAATGCTCAAGTTTTTGTTTAAAGCTTGGATCCTTGGATGTTTTTCAAAAATTACTGAAAGTCTTAGGTTTTAAGTATTATTGAGTTTTCAGTTTCATTTGCATATAATAATAATCATTATGTTAAAATAAATATAATTTTACTAGACTAAAATAGTTTAATCAAACATTCTCGGAAATATCTGTTATGTTTAAAAAAATGTTTTTTTTCTTTCTAATGCAGCTGGCAAACACTTAGACAGCTTGGTCTTGGACGCCTTAAGGCAAACGCTGCGCAGACGTTACTCACTTTACATTACCCAGGGGGCGCGTGTAACTTGAAGATAAGCTACGGACGCGGAGCAACTATGCCCCGCCACGCTCTGCGATTCTATTAGACCGGGACCCACGGTTTAAAATGGATTCCGAACCACTATAAGCATCCATGGCACCGCCGGGACTCGAACCTGAAACCTGTGGTACCGAGCGCCAGAGCGCTAACCACTCGGCCATTCAGGCGCTTGTTTTCAACAATGTAGTTAGTTTGAATTTGGCTTTAAATAAGAATGTTAATTTGCCAATCCTAATAGTACGCAGTGAATAAGTTTTCTTTCGTTTACTTTAGCTGTTTCATGTTGTGTAAAATAATGTTGCTAAATTATGCAATAGCTATAATTGGTTTTATACAATTTAATTCAAGATGAGTAACAAAATAACCGAAAAAGAAAAGTAAATCGTATATTTAGTGATTAGCTTGAACATGATAGGCTCCTTTATTAACAGTATAAAAAGTTAGCAGAGAATTCTTTGAAAAGCAATATAAGTAAAAAAATAGGCAATAATGAATGGGTAATAGTAAAGGTTCAAATCCTTGCATGGCAAATAAACAGTAGATGCAACGATGAATGTCATACAACTGGGACATCTAATAAAGAACTGGTAATTGTTTGTCTTAACTTGACTAGATTAAAAAAAAAAAATTAAAGTCAATTCCTACTTTTTTTTCCCTCTATTGCAGAAAGTCCTTTATAAATAATTTTCATTCATGTTTTTAAGTTTATCTGATGCCCTCTATTGGTAGATATATGCAACTTAAATCTAAAAAAAAACCTAAAATTAATTAATTAAATTTAATTACTGAATTAATATTTGCAAAAACCTGTAATAACATCCGGTGTCTTCCACTACAAGTTCCAAAAAATGTATTTGAACTTGAGTGGATGAATAAAAAGTATTTTATGAACGATTGAAAATTTGAACAAGATATATATAGGGAGATTGTGAGCTAATAGAAGGAATTGAAAAAGAAGGTAAATGTTTGTAAAATGGGGCCGCTAGTAAATAATATTTACAAAGTTTGAAAGATAAAAAGAAACTGTCGCAAGTGAAATTGGCAGTTAGAGTTAGTTACAGTTAGAATAATAATTACCGAAAGTTAATTTTTATTTTAGTAACTTTAATTTTTGTTCTTATGTCCTTTTGCTTAGAACTTCGGGATTTTAATAGCCGAATCTTGAATTTTATGAAAATTTTATTCTCAAATTTGTTTAGGTATAGACTTTTTTCTTTTGCAAAGAGGATTGATGGTTGTCTGAATGTGTTGTGAAAATCATAGTGGCTGCTTTGTTGAGATAAAACCATTTTTCTCTTAGAAGAAGTAATCGAAAAACGGTTGACAGTTATTTGAATGTGTTTTCTGAAAATAGTATTGATGTCTTGTTCAGTTACTTTTCTTCTTAAATTGAAGGCTGTTTAAGTTTTTTTTCTGGAACTAGTATTCGTCTTCTTCTTTAGGTGAAGAATATTTTTTTTCTTGGGACGAGTAATCAAAAAATGATTGAAGGTTGTTTGGATATATTTTCTGAATGTAAATTCAAACATACTGACCAAAACCTGTGTAAGCATATACATTGCTAAAAATTATAAGAATTTCGAATGCTAGTTGTTGTTGTGTATAATAAACTAATGTAAATGTATTATTTTTTTTTTCTATTCCGCATTTCCTGTATTTCCAACATAACGCAACAATATTTACAATGAAGTATTTTTACAGAGAAAAAATGGCTTATTTTTTTCATTTTAATGTATTGTTCAAAAGTTATTTTAACCATTTTTATGTAAAGGCTTTTTCAGACGTGTTTTTTTCTCACTCCTTTTTTAAAATGTTCTCCTATTTATAATTCAAAATTAGGTTATTTAACGTTTCTAATTTTATAATTCTAATAATATAATTCTTTTATTTTCCTAATGCAGCTGGCAATATGGAGACAATTAATCTTCATGTCATAAGCAAGGACTGAACCGCTATTGCTCCTTTAGAACTACCCAGAGGGCACGTATAGCTTGTGAATAGGCTACGGACGAGAGTCACACTACACTTACAACGCTATACGATACGCCTATTAGACCGGGACTTACGTTTAATTCCACGTCTCTCTTCCAGAGGAGAAATATATTTAGCTCACCTCGGCGCATCAATTGGATTATAGACTCTCACCTGGAGAGGAAGTATATTTCGCGCATCCTGCGAGTAGCCGTTTTTCGGATTTCCGGCTTAGATAGGCTTGGTTTGTCGATCTATGTTCATTTTGTGCATACGTTAGGCCAATTAGACCAAGATCTATATTTTAAAGGGGATTTCGAACCACTGCAAACATCCATGGCACCGCCCTGACTCGAATCTGAAACCTGTGGTACGGAGCGCCAGAGTGCTAACCAGTCTGTCATCAGACACCTATAAGATAATTCTTTTTTTACAATTTTTTAAAATAAATTTTTGTCAAGAAATTTTTGAAATCATATTATTAGTTATTTTGGATAATTAATTTTAAATTATTAAGTGTTTATTTTAATTAATTGATATTATTAATTATATATTTAATTGATATTATTAATTTTTATATTTAATTTATATCATTAATTATTTATTTAATTTATTTAACAGTTTTTTTTTCTATAATGTTCCATAATAAGCACAAAGAAAGGAAAATGTGAGCAATTTTTTGAATGAGTAATTTTAAAGGGAAATATAGTTACATGATCCAAATAGTTTCGGTCACACCTTTCTGATGTATAAATTACAGTATTTTAATAAATATTTATAAGGTTATATATCTTAATTTACTTTCCAAACAAGAAAACATTCGTCAGTTCGACCGCACCCAATGTTAATAATTTATGAAAAACGAAATGAGGTATGAGCTTGAGAATGGGAGAAATAAATTATGAAATGGGAGATTTACAAGGAACTTTCAAGACGGATTAAACGTACACTTTGAACAAAAGCGACATGATATTTGATTAGCTAAACTTTTTTAATAAAATCAGACTTATAAAAAATAATCACATTTTTTCTATGAAAATATTTCCTATATATCCGATTTTATATCATTTATTGAATAATTCAACACAAAATAAATATAAATATGTTGCAGTAAATTATGTTGTTACAGTAAATTATTTGCAAGAAAAGTTAACACAAAGAGATTACTGCCCAAATTAGCATGTTAAATCTTATCCTTATAGGCAATCTATAAATCTTATACTTACAAAACAAAATTCCTTAAATTATAAATAATTATTTATTAATTTGTACGAATCATTTCTATTGTATTTACCACGGCCTGTGGGCCAATTGGCTAGAGCTCTGGCTCTTGGTATTACAGGCTTCAGGTTCGTATCTGACGGTGTCACGGATGTTTGTGAGTAATTCGGAGTCCACGTTAAACAGTAGGTCCCGGTCTAATTGGCCCAAAGTGTGCAAAAAAGAATCGCAGAGCGACAAACTAAATCATTGTTTTTACCAAATACATGACTAGATGCTGATGGCAAAATAAAAATACTGCTATAATGATTATTAATAAGTCAGTAACGGCGAAATTTGATGAAAACTTCATTGTCTTAAATTAATTAATTAAAATAACTTTATATGCAATGTTAAATACAAATTGACACAGATGAAATGAGCATGATAAAAAAGTGCTGTAATGTGAAAGGTTGGGAAACCAAATTGAAACTGGGCGTGATTGGATTGATATACTTGAGACACAGGTTGGAGAACTCACAGCTTTATTTATACACGCATAAACACCCAACTCATACATTTAGAGACATACAATAATTATTGATTCGTAGAAGGACACCAATTCTAAGGCGAAAGTGGCCAATGGCTATCGCCCTAGCTTTTGGTACCACAGGTTTCATGTTAGAATTCCTGGCGGTGGCATGGATGTTTGTTAGAAGTTAGGAATCTACATTAAATCGTAGGCCCCAGTCTAATTAGTTTAAAGTGTGTACAAAAGGACCGTAGAGCGACAAACTAAACCAATTTAATCTAATCCGAAAACCCGAAACACACATACGCGCTGGATGCGAGAAATATACTTCCTCTCCTGGTGAGATTCTACAAACCAACTGCCGCACCGTAGTGCGCTAAATTTATTTCTTTTCTATATGAGAGACTGAGCTGGAATATTTCTAAGCTTCTAAATATTTCTGAGCTGGAGCACTGACTGTGTTGTACTTCCTCTCGGATGAGGCTTACTGAACATTTTTCCTGAACGCTCTTTCCGGTATGTAGAAGGAAGCACGGTTACAGTGCAAAAATATGTAACCTGCCTTTTTATAACTGTCAAAAGGTTAATTCTCTAAGCTACATCCAAATGCACATTACCATTTATTTTTTTAAGGTCATTCTAATAAAAACCGGAACTAATAACCTTTTGTACACAAGATAGAGTGTATTTTCTTCAAAAAGTAATTTTCTGAAACAAACAAAAATTAATTTCTTTTTTTTGGTGTTCTCTCTACTGTCATTTTTTGCACATTTTAATGTAAATAGACCGCGACCTACAGTTAAAAGTGGATTTCGAACCACTCTCTTCCAAGCCACTGCCAGTATTCGAACCTGAAGTCTGTGGTACCAAAAGCCAGAGCGCTAGCGAATTAGCCATCAGGAAGCTGCCTTTTTGAAATAATTTTAGAAGTTCATAGTGATTTACAAAAGTTTTAAAATATAAAAAAAGTTATAAAAATGCAATACACAATAACTTTATATAAAAATAAATTACAATTTCTCATTTTGAATTCAACATTTATTTGAAATAAAATACCGTAAGGTTCAATAATCAGCTATGTTTTAAACATGATATATTAAATAATTAAAGAACAATAACTAAAACATATAAATAACAATCTTAAACTTCAACCAACCAACTATGTTGCGAAAAAAAAACCGATTTATTAAATTAAAGAACACTATATGCATATTATAAAAATGCTCTAATTAAATTAAGCTAATTAAGAACTTGAAATACTACTACAAAGCAAGTTCTAAATTCACTAAAGCTTTTATTAAATCCCGAAGTTGTGAAATGAATTTCAGATAATAGCTTTCCCAAATTCCAGCCACGGTACTCAATGTTCATAATGGCGAAAATTTCAGAATGAATGCTTTGTTGGTTTTTAATAACAATTAAACGACAAAGAATAAACCCAGAGTGGTTTTAATGATTATTACTCAATTAAAGAATTTTGAAAAAGGATTCGCCTAAGGCACCTTAAATAAAGGAATTACTTTCGGAATTTATAACTCAAAAGATTATGTAAAATTTTTTGATTTAATACAATCTTATATTTCATTGTTTGACTTTAAATAATCGATGATTATTCTCTTACAAATATTTATTCAAGCAATTTTTAATAAAGTATTTAGATGTAAAGACTCTAATTACCATTTTTTCTGAGTAAGATTTTAAAACGGTCTGATTAATTGTGATATTGATTTAGCAAATAAAAAATATCGAGGTTTCATGAATTTAATGACTTTGGTATTCGATAATTAAAATCTGTAATTATACCACGGAACGCAATTATTAATGAAATCGTAGTATTAAGAACTAATGATGTACAGGAGATCCTATTTAATCACAACTTTTATTATCTGTTTAAATGAAAGGGTGTTTAAGCATAAAAAACATTTAAATTTTTACGTACGTTAACAAATTAAATTTAAACTCATTTTTTTCTTTCTTTTCTTTTATTATGTCCTACTTCTTAGTATTACTTCTTATCTTTCGTCCTGATATTTAAATGGGTAGAAGTATTAAGGGGAAGTATGGAATAAAAAAGTGTACTGCTATGATGTTCTGCAGTAAAGAGCAATTTGAACAACATCATTGTCACATGAACTACCGAAGTAGAGATGTACCGTAGTAGCATGTAGTAGATTGGACATATTGTAGTAGATTCAGTGTGATGTAGGGCCTATGATACTGGATATGTGAAACACTTTGTTGTCTCTTATCGCACTTGGTTGACAGCAACATCTAAGTCCATGAACCCGTGTGTTCTCAAGCAAGGAGGGAAGGGGGTGGGAGCTTCTGTTGTGATGTAGCACTCGTAGGTAGAAATCTGACTTGACTGGAAGTATTAAGGGGAAGTATGGAATAAAAAAATGTACTGTTATGATGTTGCTTGCCAGTGAAGAGCAATTTGCCGAACTCATTCAACACAAGAATGGTAAATCTGTAGTAGATTCAGCGTTACGCAAGACGCAGGGCCTATGATACTGGACATATGAAACATTTTGTTGTTGCTACTTATCCCACTTGGTCGACAGCAACATCTAAACCAAATCCATGGAGCAGTGTGTTCTCATGGAAGGAGGGAAAGGGGACAGCGTCTGTGGTGATGGAGCACCCATAGGTAGAAATGTGACTTGTTTCTATGTCGTTAAATGAGGATTGGTTTGGTTTGTCACTCTACGGTTATTTTGTGCCCACTTTAATCTGATTAGACCGGGATCTACAGTTTAACGTAGATTCCAAATCTCCAAGAAACAGCCAAGCCACTGCCAGAATTCGAACCAGAAGTCTGTGGTACCGAAATGCCAGAGCACTAGCCAATTGGTCATCAATGAGCTACGTGTTTGAACGAACTTTAGACCTTCACATTGATTTAAAAAGCTTTAAAATGTAGAGAATTACAAAAATGTAATACACAATAACTTTATATAAAAAAATGTACATTTTCACATTTTTAATTCAACATTTTTTAGAAATAAAATACCTTAAAGTTCCAAATATTTAACTATGTCTCAAACATGATTTATTAAATAATTAAAGAAAAATAAATAAATCATATAATTAACAATCTTAAACTTCAATCAACCAACTATGTTGCGAAAAAAAAACCGATTTATTAAATAAAAGAACACTATATGCATATTATAAAAATGCTATAATTAAATTAAGCTAATTAAGAACTTTAAATACTACTACAAAGCAAGTTCTAAATTCACTAAAGCTTTTATTAAATCCAGAATTTGAGAAATAAATTTCAGATAATAGCTTTCCCAAATTCCAGCCACGGTACTCAATGTTCATAATGGCGAAAATTTCAGAATGAATGCTTTGATGGTTTTTAATAACAATTAAACGACAAAGAATAAATCCAGAGTGGTTTTAATGATTATTACTCAATTAAAGAATTTTGTAAAAAGAATTCGCCTAAGGTCCAATTCAATAAAGGAATTGCTTTCAGAATTTATTAATCAAAAGATTATGTAAAATTTTTTGATTTAATACAATTTAATATTCCATTGTTTGACTTTCAATAAACGGTGATTATTCTCTTACAAATTTTTATTCAAGCAATTTTTAATAAAGTATTTTATTTCATATTCTAATACCATTTCGATGTAAAGATTCTAATTTTTTTTTAGTCAGACAATACAGTTTTTAAAAATAATTCTTTAACAGTTTAAAAGTTTTTTTTCCGCAGTAAGATTTTAAAACGGTCTGATTAATTATAATTTTGATCTAGCAAATGAATAATAGATAGTTTTTATCAGTTTAATGACTTTGATATTTGATAATTAAAATCTGTAATTAAGCCACGGAACGCAATTATTAAGAAATCTTAGTGTTAAGAACTAATTATGATGTAACATGAGACCCTATTTAATTACAACTTTTGTTATCAAATTTTTAAATGAAAGGATGTTTAAGCATAAAAAATTAAATCTTTAAGTATTAAATTATTCTTCCTTTTTATTATTTTTTTACCACCGTCCATTTTAACCTGATATTTAAATGGATGGAAGTATTAAGATGATGTATGGAATTAAAAACTGCACTGCTATGATGCTTTGTAATAAAGAGCAATTTGTACAAAATCAGTAGCTACAAAAATGGTAAATCTGTAGTAGATTCAGCGTTGTACAAGACGCAGGGCCTATGATACTGGACACTTTTTTTTTTATCCCACTTGGTCGACAGCAACGTCTATAAACCCATGTGTTCTTATGGAAAGAAGGAAAGGGGGGGGCAGCTTCTGTTCTGATGGAACATCCGTAGGTAAAAGTCTGACGTGGCTCTGTGTCGTTAAAGAAGGAGGCTAAGGCATTCAGTGGAACTTTTAGGGGGAACTGCCCTGTATTTCTTGCTGTATGAGAGAAAACAAGTAAAACTACGACCAAGCAGTATGACTGTCAATGCGAGATGCTTTACATACCCCAATCACCACCGAGTCTCCTCATTTTTGAAAGCAATGCCTACAATAATGCGGCAGCAGGATTCGAACCTTAGACCTCCTGCACACTTGCGGCTCACAAATTCGCAGTCACTGGGCCAAAAATCAGAATTAACTATTAAGACTGAATTTCACATAGAGTATAGAGTATCAAGGACATTATTGTGCAGGCCAACAAAAATTATTTAAAATAAAACAACTTTTTTTTCATAATTTAAGATGGTTCTTTTAGTTTAGGCGGCCTTCATACCCAATATTCAGTCGCTTTTTTCTCATCACAGACAATATTTCTGCTCGTTCCATTCATTTCTGTCTTTTATAACTATAAAATCCAGTGCAGCAAAGTGAAAATATGTATGAAAGTATATCTTACAATTCCCCTTTTTTTAACATTAGGATTGCAAGAATTAGAAAGGTATCCTCTTATTAATTCAAAGGCTGGTATTTTCTTAACCTTTCTTTCTTTCGTGAAAAAGTTTCTCTTATGCGGGCTCACTCGATGGATGGACCGACAGTAATCTGCCGTTATATTTACATTACAACCACCTTAGTACTCTTTTTCCTTGATTATTTATTATTGGAAACCCTCTTTACTCCTCTATCCAAGATTTTCTAGGAAAACGTTATTACTTTATTGCATTACATTATCGCATTGCATTATATCACATTACATATATTAATGCATTAGGGGCCTGAATGGCCGAGTGGCTAGCGCTCTGGCCCTCGGTACCACAGGTTTTGGGTTCGAGTCCCGGCGGTGCCATGGACGTTTGTAGTGGTTCGGAATCCACTTTAAACCGTACGTCCCGGTCTTAATAAGTTCGTAGAGCATTGCGAGGGCATTGTTACTCAGCGCCCGTGGCTTATCTTCAAGTCACACGCGCCCCCTGGGTAATGCAAAGTGAGTAACGTCCGTGCAGCGCTTGCCTTAAGGCATCCAAGACCAAGCTTCTCAGTGTTTGCCAGCTGCATTAGAACAAAAAAAAATATTATTGCATTTTATTATCTCATTGCATTACTAGTATATCACATTATATAGATTATGACTTTAGATTATCGCATTGTATTATATCACGTTACATATATTATTGTATTGTATTGTGTACATTATTTAATTGCATAGATTAATGAATTATATAATTGCATCGTATATATTATTGCATTATAATAATGAATTGCTTACATTATTTTATTGCATAGATTATTCAATTACGTAATTACATTTTATATGCATTATACTAATTGTGTTGTATATGTTACATCACATATATTGTTGGATTATATTAATGATTTGCATACATTACTTCATTACATAGATTATTGAATTATATAATTGCATTGCATATATTGGGGCTTGATTTCCGAGTGACTAGCGTTAGAGGCCACAGTTCGAGTTCCGGCGATGCTATGAATGTTTGTAATGGTTATGAATCCGTTTTAAATTGTAGGTCCCAGTCTAATATAACTGTAGAGCTTTGAACGTAGGGCTGATAACCCTACCACGTAAAAAGAATAACATCTCTCGTCTCGTAATCTGCCAGTAGGCAAACGCTGTTGGCCCACCATGGGGCTGTTGCGGCATTGATGACGACGATTATGATTGCATACATTGCATATATTATTGCCTTATATGCACGCCTGCATTATTTTATTGCATTTAGTATTGAGTTATATGATTGCATTGCATATTTTATTTGTATTTATATGCGATTTAACTGAGTATCATTTAACGCGATGCTAACGTGATTATTTGCCTTTTTTAACTGGAAAAATTGATTCATCTTCTTTATCGGTACAAATTTATTTTATTTATTAATTTCATGCTTGGCGTAAAATTAATAAATAAAATAAATTGGATAAATAAAACATTCACAAATGCGTAGCTCAGTAGTAGTGCGGCAATTCAATGGGAGTAGATTCGGCGATGACTGTGAATGAGCGTTTCGTCTCAATACTCAAATGTTGTTGTTCTAATACAGCTGGCACTACTGAGACAGTTCATCTTTATGCCATAAGCAAGTACTGCACCCGCTGTTACTCATTTAGAACTACCCGGGGCGCGTTTAGTTGAAGACATGCAACGGTCACTCGACCCTCAGGCCTTCTTCTAGTCCTTAATAACTCTTATTACACGTTTTATATTGAATGTATTTCAATACGCTTGGAGTAAATTTTATCGTAATTGTATAAATTACAAAAAGAAGAAGTATACAATGAAAATGCCTTTTTTTAAAATGAAAAAAAATATGTTAAATTCATTTCAATAAATTTAAGCTACATAAATTTAACAATAGATAAATACTGAATCTTAACATGAAATCAGTCATAAATAGGGTTGTCAACGCTACACCCAACAGTCAAATTAGACCGGGACCTACGGCTTAAAGAGGATTCCGAGCCACTACACCACCCATGACACACCACACACCGGGATTTGAATCCGAAACCTCTGGTACCAACCATCAGAGCGTTAGCCAGTCGGCCATCAGAACCTGCACTCAAAACTAGGCTAATACTACTGACAGCTATCCAAGAAAGCATTACCTGTCTACTAAAAAACGTTGACCTACTGAAATAATCTTTCACGCTATTCTATATTAAGATTACGGTTCGAGTCCCGGCGGTGCCATGGTTGTTTCTAGTGGTTCGGAATCCACTTTAAAAAGTAGGTCCCGGTCTAATAGGATCGTAGAGCGTTGCGGGGGCATTGTTACTCCGCGTCCGTGGCTTATCTTCAAGTTACACGCGCCCCCTGTGTAATACAAAGTGAGTACGTCTGTGCAGCGCTTGCCTTAAGGCATCTAAGACCAAGCTGTCTGTGTTTGCCAGCTGCATTGGAAAAAAAAATATTAAGATTACCACTATTACCACTATAATAAATTACAATTATTAAATGATTCAATATACTTTTTCAATGAATATATACTTTGAAAAATAATGACTATTTATTTTCAATTTTAGTGCTTTATTATTATGTTGTTTTCATAATATTCGATCCGTTTTTGTTTTGTTTTTTCTTTTTTCCTGATTTCGTTTGAATTTTTTGTGTGCGTATGTTTCATCGCACACGAGAATAAAAAAGTCTATTAAATATTATTATTTACATTTGAAGTGATCATAATGATAAAATTAGTCATTTAATTTCACTGTAAGATTTTTTTATAAGTAAAAACAAATAAGCCTATTTTAATTGAGAAAGAGTTTTCAAAGATTAAGAACTGTTTTTGAAGTCTTAAGCCGTTTTTATCAGACATAAAGATTACCTTAAATTTGCGGAACTTGCGATTCGAATGCAACTGTCATTCTAAGAAGGATTTGCAGGAAAACAAATGTTTTTCAATTTAAAATTTAGGTGTCTTTTAGTGTATTAGGATTATTTCGATACAAAAAAAAACACTTTAGAATTCAATTATCTATCCAATTAAATGTGGTTGCAAAAAAAGACTAGGAGGTAGAATTAAGGTATTTGCAAATATTATTGCTATCTAATTTTAAGAGAAAAAAACACAAAAAAAGAATGTGTATAGATAAATAAATACAAGTTTCCACAAATGGGATAAAATAAATGATACGCTTTTAGAAATGTTTTTCTTTTGTTCCAATGCAGCTGGCAAACACTTAGATAGCTTGGTCTTGGATGCCTTAAGGCAAGCGTTGCACAGACGTTACTCACTTTGCATTACCCAGGGGGCGCGTGTAATTTGAAGATACGGACGCGGAGTAACACTGCCCCCGCAACGCTCTACGATCTTATTAGGACCGGGACCTACGGTTTAAAGTGAATTCCGAACCACTAAAAACATCCATGGCACCACCAGGACTCGAACTCTGTGGTACCGACTGCCAGAACGCTAGTCACTCGGCCATTCAGGCCCCACGCTTTTAGAAATAAACGTTTTAGTTTTAATTATGATTTTTTTCAATTTCAAATATTCACAATGTGAAATTGGTAATGTGTAGTGAATGTGAAATTTGTGTAGACTTTTCATCATTAAATAAGTTTATACTATTTTCTTTTTTATTGTATTATTCAGAGTGGTTATAAGTAAAGTGACCCTATTCAGACCTCTGTAGAACCCTTTCTGTCGATCGGATACTGATGAAACTTGGTACATATGTTATATGGAGCATGGGGAAAATATATCTGAAATAAAAAAAAAAAAGTTCAAATTTTGATCACCAGAGGGAATTGTGGCCACTAAAAGAGAAAAAAAAATCTGTCAGAATCATTAAAATTTATTCAAGTGCAAAATGTGTTCCATTGACAACAATTACGTGTTGAATGCGTATTATAACTTGTAGCAAGAAGAAACGCTAGAGGGATTTCAGCATCATAATGGAACCTCTGGTTTCAACACTGGTAAAGTCCTAATTCCTCCTCCGTAAACACAGTCTTTTTGGAATCCCCAAAAGCAGAAATCACAGGGATTTAAGTCCGGTGAACCAGGAGGTCAGGCATCCGGAAATGGTCTGGATATTACACGATTCTCGCCAAAGTTGCACGAAGCAGTTCTTCGACATGGGCCATTTCTGCGATCTCTTAAATGACGATATTCATAATGCTACTAAGCTATTTCTGTCGTACTGATAAAACGGTTTTACCAATAAACTTCATATTTCTTCGTAAGGCCATGATTAACGATTACAAAGGCACGCAGAATGATTTTCTGGTTCTGACAGCAAATTTTTTTATCGGTTTGACTAATTTCTTAAGGAATTTTTGAAAATTGTCTCCTTGGTGGACAAAATTTGAACTGTTTGAACAGTGTATACCAAGTTTCATCAAAATCCGATAGGTAGAACGGGTTCCAGAGGGATATGAATATTATAACCACCATGTATTTCTAAAGTATGTATTTATGCACTTTGAAGTGCCGATAGATTTATTATAGTTCCTTGTATTAGAACTTTTACATCTTTGCCGATATAGCCCGAACTGTTATCAAATGCAAAATTTGGAAATACCTACGTCAGACGGATTGTACCAAAGCAGTATAAAAGGGGAGAAAGAAAATTTCAAAGGGTTATAAATAATAAAATTATTTTAATTTTTAATGAAGCAAATTGAATTTTTTAATAATTAAAATCGAAACGAACAGCTCACCGACGGTTAAAAAAATACATTGTCTACTGCGGAGATATTTAAGGGTAACTGTTTGCGTATCGTGTGAGAGAAAACTCTAAACCTGCAACCAGATAGTTTGATTGTTGCAGCCAGATGTTTATACACATCGTTACAATTGCCGAATTGTTTCCTCGGTTCTGACTGCAAAAACTGCAACGGACACCACTAGCAGATTCGACAGTAATTAGCCTTGTATTCTAGCTGCATTGGTTATCCCCATACCAGGTTAATTTCTAGAGCGTCCAATATATTTATTTTTATTACCTGTTATGGAAACTGAGGCCTGATGGCCGAGTGACTAGCGATCTGGCGTTCGGTGCTACAGGCTTCGAGGTCGAGTCTCAGTGGCCAGATGTCTGTAGTGGTCCGGAATTCCACTTAAAACCACAAATCCCGTTCTAATGTGACTGTAGAGCGTTGAGCGTAGGGCCGACAATCCTACCTCATAAAAAGGAAAACATTTACTGTCTTGAAATCTGCCAGCAAGGAGACGGCCTTGGCCAATCATAGGACTGTTGCGCCATTGATGATGATTTATGAAAAAAATCGACAATTTTTCAAAATTCAAGATCTTTAATTATGTTGACTACTAAAAGGAACTTGGATACAATAAAGGCCTGATTTAGTTTGTCGCTGTACGGTCATGTTGTGCACACTTTCGGCTAAATAGATCGGGATCTATAGTTTAACACGGATTCCGAACCACTAACAAACATCCTTGCCACAGCCAAGATTCGAACCTGAAGCCTGTGGTGCCAAAGGCTAGAGCGCTAGCCAATTGGCCATCAGGCTGCATACAATAAAGTATTTCGGTTTTTCAATAAATATAAAATTTAGCTAAAATCTCTGAGAAATTATATTTTGAACATTTCATACGACCTTCACGTAGTATTTTGAGTACTTTATATTAACTTTATTCTTATAATTTGAAAAATTCACATGATCTTTTTTGTCATGACTTGAGCAGGCGGTTTGAGATTTATGCTCGCTGATGCGCTTTATATCAATTCATCCAAAGGATGTTAAAATACTAGAGAAAAAAGAAATAAGCAAGGATGAAAACTTAACATTTACAAAAGAACTACTCTACAAAAAAGGACAGATAAATGAATGGAACAGTGGATAGGTGAAAAATATGCTCAAAAATTCAGTAATATGGATAGTTTAAAATTTCACACTGATTTCTTTCTTTTCGTCGAAAATAAGACATTCTTCTGTCCAGATTTTGAACAAAGACATATACGTTGAAATTTAAATTCTATAGATTTGACTGGACTTCATATCCGTTGTGCCCTATCTGCAAAACTTCAGAATCAGTTAAACACATTTATTTTCAACGCGTGAAATATGTAGAACCAAGAAAAAAGTTACAAAGTACTTCAAAGTACTTTCGGATATAAAGTTCTTTCTTATTCTTGGACATTTGATATGGCAGAAGATGCATGTTATAAGGAAACAATGATACTTCAATTTCTAGGGAAAGTCTCGTAACCCTGTCAGTTATGGGATACCCCACTTTTTATTCCTGGGGATTATTCTTTTTTTAGTTTCTCTCATTTCAAGCACTAGTAGTACTTTATATTTTCTTATCATCGCTCTACTGTTAAAATTTTATGGTATATTTGATTTACAGCTTTATCCATTTCTTCCATTTTCATATACATCTTATTCATTTTCTTTTGGATAAGGGAAAGTAAATGCAACTATTCCTTTCTTTTAAAATTGAATTTGTGATCCACCACAGGCAATGAAATCAAGAATTTCGAGTTTTAGTGTAGTTCCTTTATAAATATTAAATTTTCACCTTTGTTTATTTCTTTTTTTTCTAGTTTTAACAGCATTTGGATAAATTTATATAAAGCTCATACCACCTACTCAAGTCACGACAATAAAAATCGTATTAAATGTTCAAATTATAAAAATAATGTTCAGAAGAAGTGTTCAAAATATAAAATGAAGATCATTAGAAATGCTTAAAATATAATTTCTCTTTAGAAATATTAGCTATATCTTATACACTGAAGTGACAAAAGTCATGGGATAGCAATATGCAAATTTTCAGATGGCAGTAGCATCGCGTAGAACAGGTATAAATGCGCAGTGCTTTCGCAGAGCCGTCATTTCTGTTCAAGTTATTCATGTGAAGAGGTTTTGACTTGATGATGACCGCACGACGGGAATTAACAGACTTTGAACGCGGAATGTTAGTTGGAGCTAGACGCATGGGTCATGCCATTTCGGAAATCGTTAGGGAATTCAACATTCCCAGATCCACTGTGTCAAGAGTGTGCCGAGAGTATGAAATTTCAGACATAACATCCCACCATGGACAGCGCAGTGGTCGACCGCCTGCACTTAACGACCGAGACCGGCGACGTCTGCAAACAGTCGTAAATTCTAACAGACAAGCAACACTGCGTCAAATAACCGCAGAAATCAATGTGGGACGTACAAGGGACTTGTCTGTTAGAACTGTGCGGAGAAATTTGGCTTTCTTGGGCTATTCCAGCAGAAGACCGACTCGAGTGCCTTTACTGACAGAACGACATCGCTTGCAGCGACTCTCGTGGGCACGTTAGCATATCGGTTGGTCCCTAGATGAATGGAAAACCCTGGCCTGGTCCGATGAGTCACGATTTCAGTTGGTAAGAGCTGATGGTAGGGTTCGAGTGTGGCGCAGACCCCACGAAGCCATGGATCCAAACTGTCAGCAAGGCACTGTTCAAGCTGGTGGTGGCTCCGTAATGGTGTGGGCTGTTTTTTCATGGCATGGACTTGGTCCTCTGGTGCGACTGGACCGAACATTGACTGGAAATGCTTATGTTCAGCTACTTGATTCATCACTTGCAGCCATTCATGGACTTCATGTACCCAAACAAAGATGGGATTTTTATGGATGACAATGCGCCATGTCACCGGGCCACAACTGTTCGTGATTGGTTTGAAGAACATTCTGGACAATTCCAACGAATGATCTGGCCACCTAGATCGCCCGACATGAATCCCATCGAGCATTTATGGGACATCATCGAGAGGTCTGTTCGTGCCCAAAATCTTGCACCATCAACGCTTTCACAATTATGGATGTCTATCGAGACAGCATGGCTCAATATTCCTGCAGACTTCCAACGACTTGTTGAGTCCATGCCACGTCGAGTTGCTACACTTCGCCGGGCGAAAGGAGGGCCGACACGATATTAAGAGGTATCCCATGACTTTTGTCACTTCAATGTATTTACTAAGCCAGGGATGGTCAATTCAGATGATCTTGTGGATAACTTTGGAAATGCATTATTAACTCAGCGGGCCACATATAAAATTATATATCCCCCATATTAGATTTAGACCTACTATAGACATTGTTATATTCATATTTCAACCTGTTATATTAGATGTTCCAAGATGTGTGAGTTCATGACATCATGAGTTCGCAAAATATTTTATTTCAATTATTCTGTAAACTCATTAATAAAACAGGCAATATTTGCCATATATTCGCAAGAATATTGTTTTAAAATGAAAGGTAATTTTTTTCTCATAATTTGGACAATATGGATGCACAAATAATATATATTTTAATACATTGGTTTTCACTACTTTGGAAATTATAAAATAAATATACTTTGCAAACGTGTGATAAGTCTCACGGGCTGGAAAAATGTTCAAGGCGGGCCGTGGGGTGGCAATGCCTGTACTAAGCAATGCTTCAATATTTTTTAATGGAATTTAAGGAAATGAAATTATGAATTTTACGGCAACTTTAAACTGGCAAACTCAATCAAAATTAAAAGCAACAGAGCAATTAATTTTTACAAATTTATATAGACGTTAAAAATATGGCTGCACTCCAAGGGACGGAAGTGACGTCACAAGAAAAGCACACGCAACTGAAGAGATGTACGTCTTGTTAGATGTTTTTTTTTTGGGGAGAATTTTTTTTTCCTTTTGGCAACATTAAAGGGGCTCATGTTAGTGCAAGACTGCCGTCTTTGTACAGAAGAGGGGTTTCGAACGTGAAACTTTTTTCCCGGTGGCAACATCGGAATATTATACTATAAGAGAGGGTTTTTGTAGAAATATGAGATTATTATTAATTATATTATTTCACAAAATTTGTTTGCAAAAGAAGTTTATTTCTATTATTATTTTTCGCATAATTTTTTTTTTTTTTTTTTTTTTTACAAATGATTTTTTTTTTTATCTCAATTGTCTACAAAATTTATTTACCTTTTCACAAATTTATTTCTTTTTAATAAAATTATTTCAACGAAGGATTTTTAATTTTTAATTCATATACTTCCAACATTTTGGAAAATTTATTTAATTAAGAAATTTATTTTTATTATTTATTTATTACTTGTTTGCAAAATTCATTTATTTATTTTTTTGAAACTTTTTTAAATTTAAAATTGACTTTTTAATTTTTTTTGTTTTGCTTTTTTATTAATTAACCAAAAAAGTTTTTTTTTTTTAAAATTATTTATTAATTTACTTTATTATTTTTTACAAATTTCTTTTATCTTGGAATCTTGCACCTTCTACTGTTATTAATTAACAAACTTTTCTTTTTTATTATTAAGTTAACAAAATATATCAGGCACTTGAACTCTAGAGGACTTTCTAATAAATAATTTACGATGATCTGTTTCTGTACTTTTCACACTGTAGTTAAAAAATCATTCACATAACTATCAACTATAGGGGAAAATACACTACATTTTAGTTAAAAAGTGTCGTGTATTTTCCAGTATAGTTGATAGTTATATGAATGAGTTTCAATCAACTGGGTGAAAATTGAACATTTTTTAAGAATAACTCAGCAATATAAGAAATAAAAACATTTTTCTCTATAAATAAAATTACAATTAAAAAGGGAAATCTGTAAAAAAATAATTAAAATCAAACAATCGTTTAAAATATGTTTTAACATTGAAATTTTCCTATCTAAATATGTGTGGAAATGTATCTAATGCATATTCCAACCTCTCAAAGGTGTTTAATATCAACAGTGTCTGCACCTAAGTTTGCTAACCACTTGGACAATGCTTGCAACAGTTAAACAGAAGCATTCGAATCCTTAGATGAATCAATTTGTCTGGTATATGTCGGGAAATATCCGTTTCCAAATTGTTGCACTTAGAGGACTTTGAAGAATGAAACGGCATACGAAATTTTATCTTTTCTCTCTTTTGATATATTTATGTTTTCTCGCAGAATAATAATAATAATAATGCTTATTATTTCAAAAAAGAAGTACTGAACTGCATTAATTTAGTTTTTATACCCCAGTATTGTTAATAAAATATAGATTACAGGTATTTTTAGGAGAATTTTTTTCTTATAAATTGCAATGTCTTAAAAATATGTGCTATTTGAGTTAAGTTTTACATTATTTTCGTTGTTTTAAAGAAGTTTTAGTATTACAGATGCATCTTATACGGGTCTGATTGTCGAGTGGATAGTGCTCCAGCACTCGGTACCACAGGTTTCGGGTTCGAGTCCCGGCTGTGCCATGGATGTTTGTAGTGGTTAGGAAGCCACTTTAAATCATAGGCTCTGGTCTCGTAGGATCATAGAGTGTTGTGGGGGTACTGTTACTCATTTCCGTAGCATATCTTCAAGTTACACGTGTCCCCTGGGTAGTGCTGAATGAGTAACAGCAGTGCAGCCCTTGCTCATGGCATAAAGATTAACTGCGTCTGTTTTGTCAGCTGCATTAGAAGAACAACAACAACAAAAAAACATTTTATAAGTGTACCTTCGTTCATAGTGAAAAAAGTAAGAGAAACACTACAAATAGATTGTTTTGTAGCCCTGTGGAAATATACAGTGGGCCACAAAATTGAGTATACACCTTAGAAACTTAGAGACTTTTTGCAATTACAAATTAAATATTGCTTTAAGATGATTGAATTTTTTACCTTATATACTTTAGTCTATGCTTTACCGTACTATACTTATAAAATCGTTACGTTTATTTATTTTTCACGAAAAAAAATAAGAGATCTGAGACGAAAGGAAAAACAACACCACAAAAATAAGTATACACCTTAATTAATTTCCTTTTAACGTACAAATTAATATTTTGTTGCATAACCTTTTGCTTGAATTACAGCTTGTAATCTTCTGGACATAGATTCCACTAGTGGTTTCAACAGAAATTTTAGCCCATTCTTCTCTCAGAACTTCCTTGCTTGTGATTTCGTGCTCATGTACAGCTTTTTCTAATTGCGATCACAAATTTTCGATGACGTTTAGGTCCGGAGACTGGGCTGGAGTGTGTAATTGCTTCTTGCAATGGCACAGCAAGTATAACTGCACAATCTTCGCTGTATGCTTGGGGTCGTTGTCCTGCTGGAATACGAAGCTTGACCCAAGCCCCAACTTACTGGCACTTTTTTTCAAGTTATCATTTAAAATACCCAAATATACATGTTTGTCCATAATACCATCAATAAAAGCAAGCTCTCCAACTCCTCCAGCCGACATACAACCCCAAACGAGGACAGATCCACCTCCGAACTTGACTGTCTTAATGGTGTTTTCAGGTGCCAGTGCTTTCCCAGTTTCTCTCCATATTTTAAATCGTCCATCGCTTCCGTAAAGATTAAACTTACTTTCATCAGAAAATATTACAGTGTTCCAGAAAGAAATAGGCTTTAAACGATGTTCTTTGGCGAAAATCACTCTCTTTTGTCTATTCACATACTTGATGAGTGGCTTTCGTATTGGTGTACGGCCATGAAACCCATATTAGTGAAGGGTACGTCGAATTGTTTCAACTGAGATCTTTTTCCCGGTTGTAGACATCGATAAAGCTAGTTTAGAGGCACTCACCCTCGGATCTTTCTTTACTGAGTAAATGATCTTCCTCTTCGCTGTAGTACTCAGTATTTCTTTACGTCCTCTTCCAGGAATATTGGCCACAGATCCAGTTTTTTTATACATCTGTAGTATTTTTTGGACACAACCATGAGTTACACCAATTAACGAAGCGATTTCTCGAAGAGATTTGCCCTCTTTCGACCATTTTACAACCAATAAACACTCAGATTCAGTAGTTTCTCTACGAGAGCTCATTTTACGATTTTTAAAGAGAAAAAATACTATTTAAAAGCGTTGAAGTGCAATAGCGCGTGTTATAAGCAGCAGCTACTCCTGAAACTCTTTAAAAAAAATTTGAAACTAAAAAAAGTGGTGGCATAATTTACAAATATAAGAAGTGTATACTCAATTTTGTGACATGGTTTTCTATCTTTTCTTCGAATCGCTTAACTTTTTTCGTAATAAATAAGTTAACTATAGAATTGTGTTATTATAGGATGGTAAAGCAGAGGTTAAAGTATCTAGGATAAAAAATGTATCTATTTAAATCAATATTTAATTTGTAATTGGAAGAAGTCTAAAAGTTTTAGAGGTGTATACTCAATTTTGTGGCTCACTGTAAGTGTATGTTAAAAAGTACAAAAAAATTTAATAAATGAAAAAACTTTGTAGATCTTGACTAGCGGGCAGGAAGACTGAGGTTCAAATCCACTTGTGGCATTGTTGTAATCATTTCAGAAACTAATAGACTCGATAGTGATTGTGACAATGTGTATAAAGTATCTCGTATCAATAGTTAGATAGTCTGATGAAAATATTACGGCTTTTCACCCATATGGCACATGCGGGATGGTCACCATTAAAAAAACCTCCCAGAAAGTTTTGTCGTGGAATGCATAAGTGGTGCATGAGACCAACTGATGTTACACACACAAAACATTATGAAATGTAGAATTCATTCATTTTCAAGTAATAAATTAAAATAAAAAATTTATAAAATAACTCAAAGTTAAATATTTTAGTTCTATTTTCCTGAATAATTATCTTCGACTTGATGGTTCTCTGGCCTTTAGTACCAGCTTCAAAATCGAATCCTTGCGTTGGCATGAATCTTTGAGAGTGGTCTGGAATCTAAATTAAGGTCCAATGGGACCACTTGTAAGTCCAATTAGTCTAATTAGCCTAAAGTGTGCACAAACTAACCGTCGAGAAACCAACCAAACCAAATGTTGAACAATTATCTCACCAAAAAATTTCCTTACGCCAGCATGAAATTTAAAGAGTTAAAAGTTGTGAATTTTGCTTTTAAAAATTTAGAAATCCGATTTCGTTTACCAACCGATTTATTTAATTATTGTATTACTGAATATAAAAATGAACCTGCCATTATTATCCAAATTACAAGGCATTATATTCAATGTCTAGACCTTTTCGCATTATAACATAATTGGCTTAATTATATCGCTCTTAATAACTCGCAGTTTGTAAAGTTTCTGTAAAGTGTAAATTCTAAACCCTAAAGGGAACTTTGGATAACTTTATAATTTTCTTTCACAAAGGGTAGTTACGATACACTAAATGTGAGAGGGCTTTATTGAACGTGATGCTTCAATAACCATTGGTTCTTGAACTTGATAATAGGAAACATAAGTAATAAATTATAATGGTTGGCCATTGTAAATAAAATTACTTTAAAGTAAATAAATCAAACTTGATTTGTTGAATATTTGCTTATCAAGTCTAAGTATAATACAGTAATTTAAAGATTAAAGTTTCCTCTTTATTAATTTAAAAGATAACGTTATTTTCTATGATGCTGAAAGTAACTAAAGTTATGTATTTTGTACAGTATTGGAGAAAGCCTGTAAAATTCCATCTGAGCTGTTTAATTGCTTATACAATCTCCACCTAATCTACTCGTTTTATTATTCATAAGGGATTATAATCCTTATCCTTAAATTATAGTCCTTTTTTCAATTCCTTCTATTAGTTCACACTCTCCCTATATATATCTTGTTCAAATTTTCAATCGTTAATAAAAATACTTTTTATTCATCCACTCAAGTTCAAATACATTTTTTTTGAACTTGTAGTGGATGACACTGGATGTTAATAAAGTTTTTTCAAATATTAACTCATTCATTAAATTTAATTAATTAATTTTAGGTTTTTTTTAGATTTAAGTTGCATATATCTACCAATAGATGGAGCCAGATAAACTTAAAAAATTGAAGGAAAATTATTTATAAAGGACTTTTCTGCAATAGAGTGAAAAAAAAATAGGAATTGATGCAACTGGCAATACAGGCATAGTTAAATCTTTATGTCATAAGCAAGACCTGCACCGCTGTTACTCCTTTAGCATTACCCAGTGGGCACATGTAGCTTGAAGATAGGCTACGGAGGCGAGTAACACTACCTCCACAACGCTCTACGATAATATTATACCGTTACCTACGGCATAAAGTGGATACCGAACCACTACAAACATCCATGCCACCGTCGGGACTCGAACTCTGTGGTACCGGGCACCAGACCGTTAGCCAATCGGCCATCAGGCTCCCTTATAGTCCTTAATAACTCTTATTACACGCGTTATCATGAATGTATGACAATATGCTTAGAGTAGAATTTGTTGTAATTGTATAAATTATAAAAAAAATTATTTGGTATACGATGAAATATGATGAAGCCACTATTTTCATGATATATAATTAGTTAGTATACTATGAAAAAGCCTTGTTTTATAATAAACTTTTTGTTAAAAGTTTAAAATTATTAAAGTTTAATATATTTAAATTACAAAAATTTAAATATGAATGAAAACTGATTCTTAATATAAAGATTAATCAAAAGATATTGAAATACCTTATTTCGTATTAGAAAATACCTTTTGTCTCATTTTGAAATCCCTTTATATTAACCGTTTGCTTATAAAGTCTAACTATAATGCGGCCATTTAAAGGTTCGAGTTACCGCATTATTAATTTAAAGGTTAACTATTCGTCTGTCTGTTCACCGGTCTGTAAGCGACAAATTTCTTGAGGTAGTGAGTGATAATATTGATTAACTAACAGCATCGAATACATTTCGCTTGACCCACTCATCGGAGCGATTGTAAAAGTGATTTATGACTTGCATTTCTTCTTTTGAAATGGACAAATACGAAACTTCTATTGATTGTCACCTGAAAGCATTGAATTATACATCATGAAATGGTGTTATGGGTTTATTGCCGTGATAGCTTATTTGTAGTTATTTTTATTTTTTTATCTTGTTTTGGTATATTGTATTTATTGTTTTGTATTATTTTTATTTTTTATATTTTATTTGTTTTTTATTATTACGGTATTTATATTGGTTTTTATTATTACGGTATTTATATTGGTTGGTATGGGCCTGAATGGCCTAGTGGCTAGTGCTATGGCGCTCGGTACTACAGATTTCGGGTTCGAGACCCGGCTGTGCTATGGATGTTTGTAGTGGTGCGGAATCCCCTTTAAACGGTAGGTCCCGTTTTTATATGACCGTAAAGCGTTGAGGAGGCTTTGTTACTCCGCGTCCATGGCTTATCTTCAAGTAACACGCCCCCGCTGGGTAATGCAAAGTGAGTAACGTCTGTGCAGCGTTTACCTTAAGGCATCCAAGACCAAGCCATCAAAATGTTTGCCAGCTGCATTGGAACAAAAAAAAATGTTGTTTGGTATTTATAATGGTATTTTTATTGTTTTGTAAAATAAATGTCATTTTTGTGTTGATTCATGAGATAGCTTTAATACGTAATAAATCTTAACTGATTTAATTCATTTAAATTTCATATCTGTGGTAATGAATTTAAAGAAGTGTTTGTGTTTGGAATACCTAAAATGCGACCCAAGCAATTCTAAGAAAGATTTATTCATCTTTCTTCTATATAAAAAAAGTGAAATTTTTATTGAAAGCTACCTAAAAGCATTAAATTATAATTCATGAAACGGCATTTTGGGTTTGCTGCTGTAATAGCTTATGTATAGTTATTAAAATTGTTTTCTCAAGTATTTTTATTGTCTTGTAAAATAAATGTTATTTTGTTATTTTTGTGTTGATTCATGAGATAGTCTTAATAAGTAATAAATCTTAACAGTAACTTAAGTATTAACTCTTAAATCTTTCTTCTTAATTTAATTAATTCAAAATACATATCTGTGGTAACGAATTTAAAGAAACATTTGAGGTTAGAATTGCTAAAGTATGACGTAAGAGAATATTTATAACTCAGGTTTCTACTATTATTTTTCACAGGTTTTTTTCTATAGAATGTAAAATTTCTGTTGAGAATTATACTTCATGAAATGTTGTTTTTGGGTTCACTGCTGTGAGGATTTATTTGTAGAAATTTTTATTGTTTTGTGTAATAAATATCAATTATGTATTGATTCACGATATAACTTTTATAAGTAATAAATCTTAACGGATTTAATTAATTTAAAATTCAGATCTGTGGTAACGAATTTAAAGAAGTATTTGAGGTTGCAATCACTAAAGTATGACTCAGGATTTATTTTCTATAGAATGTGAAATGTCAATTGGTAGTTACATAAAAGCATTGCATTATGCTTCATGAAGAAGTGTTTTGGGTTTACCGCTGTGATAGGCTATTTGTAATTTTTTTCCTTATGTATTTTTATTGTTTTGTAAAATAAATGTCATTTTTGTGTTGTTTCATGAGATAACTTTAATAAGTAATAAATCTTAACAGATTTAATGCCTTTAAAATTCATATCTTTTGCAATGAATTTAAAGAAATATTTGAGGTTGGAATTGCTAAAGTATGACTGAAGCAATTCAAAGAGAGTTTTATAGTTCATGCTTCTTCTATATAAAGAATGTGAAATTTCTATTGAAATTTACCTAAAAGCATTGAATTATACTTCACGAAATAGTGTTTTGTGTTCACTGCTCTGATAGGTTATTTGTAGTTGTAGTTTTGTAGTTGTAGTTGTAGTTTTTTATTTGTAAATAAATAAATAAATACTTGAAATAAAGAAGTACTTGAGGTCGGAATTGCTAAAGTATGACAGGAGTAATTCTAAGAGAGATTTATAACTCAGGTTTCTTCTATTATTTTTTTCAGGTTTTTTTTCCTAATGTCGATTTTCCTCAGGTTTCTTTATAGAATGTGAAAAAAATTTCTATTAATAGTTGCCTAAAAACCATTGAATTATGGTGTTATGAGTTTCCTGATATGTGGAATTTTTTTTTGAGGATTTTATTGATGGGTGAAATAAATGTCCTTTATGTGTTGATTCCCGAGATAACTTTTATAAGTAACAAATCTTAAAATATTTAATTCATTTAAAAATCATAGCTAGTTTTGATTAATTTAAAGACATGTTTCAGGTGCGAATTCTTTAAATGAATTTTTCATGATACTCACGAAAGAAATAACACTCGTAAATAAATACAGTGAGACTCAAACTCATTCTTGGAAAGAACTCAATTTCCTGTTTAAGTTTATCGAAAGACGTAGAGTGAGTTAAAAGTTAATTTTAGATATTTTTTTACTAACTTTAAAACAAAATGACCAACGGTGATTTTGTTTTAAATTTAATAAAAAAGTGTTATTGAGCAATACCGAATTAAATATGCAGTTGCATTTTTGCATATATCTGCTAAGGAATAAGTATAATATGATGTACGTCTAATTTCAACGTGAAACATTTTGTTCGATATACGAACATTATTCGGAATATGGCTATTGTTGGCCAAAAATTTCATCAAGCAGTGGGAAGCCAAATACTTTATAAAGAAGTACCTGTCCCCCAACAAAGTCCAGACAAGCTGTATATACATATACCAAAAAATATCTTATGTATACATAAGATATTTTTATACAGATTTTGACTTTTTCCATGAATTAAATTTAAATGGCTATATATATATACGATCGATATTCGGAATAATACACTAGTTTGGCAGAAACTTTGAGAAGCAGGTGGAAATCAAAGAAATACCTCCCTCTAACGAAGACCAGACAAGCCGCAATAGCATTGTCTGAAATTGACCACACACATAATATTATGCATACACACACACATATAAATAATATTGTATTTATGCAAATATAGTTGTTCTAATGCAGATGGCAATACAGAGACAGCTAACCTTTATGCCATAAGCAAGGGCTGCACCACTGTTACTCATTAAACACTACCCAGGGGTCCGTGTAACTTGAAGATAGGCTACGGATGCGAGCAACTTTACGCTCACAACGCTCTAGGATCCTATTAGACAGGGACCTACAGTTTAAAGCGGATTATGAACCATTACAACGTCCCTGGCACCACCGGGTCTCAAACCCGAACCCAGTGGTATCGAGTGACAGAGCACTATCCACTCAGCTATCATGCCCCGTATTTATGTATATATATATAATATAACTAAATATAGCAATTTTAGAACAGATTTTGGCATTTCCATTTTTTCCATGAATTAAATTAAAATATTTAAATGAGTAAAAATCAGTATTTGCATGGTATCAGATCGGAATAAGATTAAATTATCAACCATATAGTTAAAATTATTCTTTGTTTTAATATGTCGCTGAAAAATAACCAATATATCGGTGGCTATAATTTTCCTTTTTAAGACGATAAATACTTTTAATCTATTATTAAAAAATATATATGAAAAACATGATTTTAATATTTCTATTTTAAAAATATTTGACGTAATTAATATAAAAGTAGAAAAGCGTTAACAATTACATTTAACTGGTAAACAATGCATATCCAACTAAAGCAAGTAATACTCTTATAATATCCAACGGTTGTATATCATGTTTTGAAAAAAAATCTGATGCTTCAAATAACTATCACAAAAGTTTTACAGAATCTGTAAACAAAATTATAAAATCTTCTTTCTAACTAATCACAACAAAAAAACACGACGTTCACCGACTAACGCAAAAACATCCTAAGCCTAATTTGGAAATTGTTATATAAAATAAATTTGGCAGGTGAAAAATGGAAGTATGGAGCTACAATTGATGAGGCTCGGATACGTGTGTCTGACTGCAACAAAAAATGATAGATTAACTACCGAAAAAGAGAAGAAAATGACCAAAATGTTGATACGAAGAAATCAAGGAAAAGTTTTGCTGGTGGTTTGATTATTTGTTTATGGAATGAATTTTATAATGATGATTTTGACGATATTTTTTATGATTTTATAATAATGATTTTTAAATGATTTCTTTTATGAAATGAATTTTTTTAGGGTTTGATTATTTATTAAAGGAAATTTAAAATAATGATAATAGAAAAAAATGCCCCACATTTACTCGGTTTATTATTAGAAATATATTTTAATATCTATTTTCAAAGAAGACATTCCATTAGTTTACCAAAATAGTTTTCACTGTATCTAGTTCCATCAAAAGGAGGCTACTAGTAATATCTCCAAGCCTAGTGTTCTATATTTGGAAAAAATAAAAAAAGAAATCAGATATAAGGCTATTACAAATACAAGCCTATTCTATTTAAACACAGGATAATTATAATTAAAGTTCTACTTTTAAAATGCTGTAAAAAATAGAACCATTCGTCACAATGAGTTCAAATTCGAACTGAAGATACTTGAAGAAGGGGGAAACGGTACGACATCAAATAAAGTTCTAAAGTGTGTTAATAGATGCCGCTGTAAGCGGCAAAAAAAAGTGAATTCGGCTGCCTGTGACATTTTGAATCGAAATGGCAACGTATTTGGCATGAATTGCACATTCAGCCAACCGTAGTGTTCAATGTGCTTGATCGTTTCGGAATTTTGATGGAAAAAATGACTTCCAACTCATTCAACAGTTGTGACACTGTAAGTGGAAAGCCCATCCACAACGGCGACGTCACACCAAATTGGTTGTGAAAAAATAGGTAGAACTTTTTTATTCATGCCATACCGTTTCCCCCTTCTTCAAGTATCTTCAGTTCAAATTTGAACTCACTTTGACGAGTGTTTCTTTCTTTTTTTTTTTGCAGTATTTTGAAAGTGGGACTTTAATTATAATCCCCCTGTATATATATATATATATATATATATATATATATATATATATTATCGTTAACACTAAAGCATGCAGTAATTTATCTAGTGAACGAATGTTAGAGTCTTTTTTATTTGTAGAATTAATGCAATTTTGTCAAAATTTATTTTATCGGCCAAATATATCCATATATTTTTTTATTGATATAATAATTTATTGCAAATTTTAAAAGAATATATTCGATAAAACGGTATGGTAACTTTTCAATAATTTAGTAAAATTTATGATAAATTTTTAGTGTTTTTTATCTAGCTTACTATATCAAGAAAATGAGGCTTTATAAGTGCTGATTTTCGAGGAGTTAAAAATAAAACTATGCATTGGAATCTTCTATATGTTACTATACTATATCTAACTTAACTATAGTTTACTATACTTTATCTAGCTTACTATACTAAGAAGAAAACGAGTTTTAGTAAATGTTGATTCTATAGGAGTTAAAAAGTAAAATTGTAAAAGGGAGAAATCTTACATGGACTTAACTATAAAAGAATATATGAAGTCTGCTGTTTGAAAGGTTATATATTGAATAATATTTGAACAAAGAATGTTTTTTTTTTTTAACGGAAAAACCGTTGAAAGCAAATTTGGAGCTTGTATTGAATTTTAAAGTATTCAGTTTCTTTTATTTATTTTTAATGTCTTGGTAAGAAATTTTTCTGTCTCGGGCATTTCAAACCATCTCTTAATAAATTAGTTTCTTAACATACAAAGCTATTTGGAAAATTTATATTTTCGAGAAATTTGAGTACTTTTACCTTCTTCTTGTTTATAATGAGAAAAAAAATGACTTATTTTAAGTTTTATTATGATTTATTTATTTTATATTGAAGAAACTCAAAAAGCAAAAAAAAAAAAAAAAAAAAAAAAAATAATAAAATAATAGACATATACTGAAACACACAAATCAACTCGTCCGAAAAGAAGGAATGGCTACTCCCAACATTTTGTGGAATGTCGGAAAATTATTTTTTTATGTCTTGAAAACTAGTTTCCATTATTTCATATTATCTATATATATATTTAAACATATTTATATCTGATTTTAACATTTTTTATCTTACCATAAGAAAAAAAATATTTAAATTTTAAAAATTAACATTTTTATCATTATTATTATATGCTATTTTTTCACTTGCATATTTTCTTAAGTATCGTTCATAATTGTAGCAGTTGGAATACAACATTTCATCAGAACAAGAAACTAGATTAGGAATAGAAAAAAAAATAACGCAAGATTAAATATGTTCTAAATTTAAAAAAAATTAAATTATTCGCTCCGAAAATTTGAAGTTATTCTATTTCCTAGCTAATATAATTTCGAAAAAAATTATTTAATTAACAAAATAAACATTTGGCTTTTCTTTATAACACGAAATTTGTTCATACAATTTTGTAAAAAATGATTTAATATGAAAAATGATAAAAATATGTTATTTTTTTTATTGTTAATGCAATTTTTCAAAAAAATGTTTTTAATTATTTAGTGAAAAATAAGCATTTGGTATATTTTATTGGAATACTTAGTGAACACAATTTTGCTAAACTTTATTTAATTAACAAAAAGTAAGGTTTTGAAATTTTTTTAGTAACAATAAATTATTTAGGAGCTATTTATATTATTTGATTTATTTTTAACTAGGGACAATTTAATGCAATTTTACAAAAAATTATTAAATTACCAAAAAATAAACATATGGCATTTTTTTATTAGTCGAAAATAATTAAGTATTTTATTTATTTAGCTAAAAATAGGTATATCTATATATATATATATTATCGTTACAGGTAGAACTAAATCGCAATTTTGAAAAAATATATTCGAATGACGAAACATAAATTTGAGGCTTTTTCGATTCCCTCTATTAGCTCACACTCTCCCTATATATATCATGTTCAAATTTTCAATCGTTCATAAAATACTTTTTATTCATCCACTCAAGTTCAAATACATTTTTTTGAACTTGTAGTGGATGACACTGGATGTTAATACAGTGTTTTTCAAACATTAATTCAGTAATTAAATTTAATTAATTAATTTCAGTTTTTTTTAGATTTAAGTTGTATATATGCACCCATAGATGGCGCCAGATAAACTTAAAAAAAATGAATGAAAATTTTTTATAAAAGACTTTCTGCAATATAGTGAAAACAAAGTAGGAATTGACTTTAATATTACTTGTTTATTTGTAGAATTACTGCAATTTTGCCAAAAATTTGTTTTTTTAACCAAATAAACTCCTATACTATTTTTATTGGTATAACTAGTTATTGTAATTTTATTAGAATATATTTAATTGCATGGTAATTTTTCCATAATTTAATAAATTTTTGAAAAATTGCATTTGAATAAAATTTGACTGATAAAAATATAGATAAAATAGCATCACTAATAAGAAAAATAAAAGTTGGTATATTTTTATTAGAATGTGTAAACTATATTTAAAAATTGAATTTTAAAGATTATTTGTAAATAATATTCCTTGTTAGAAGAAACTACACATAGGAAAAACGAGGTTACTACTACTACTAAAACTACAGTGCTGTTTCAAAAAGTAAGGCCAATTTTCAATTTAAAATTCCCGGGGCTTATGGAATTATTATTTTTTTATTTTTAGGTTCCTGGCACTGTCCTTGACATCTGTGTGAAATTTGACGTCAAAATATTCATCACTGTTTGAGTTACACCTGGCTTTGTGAAACGCTAAAACTGATTTTAACAGATAAAACAGCGATTTTTGAAATGTCTGAATTAATTGAGCAAAGGCCTTGCATTAATTTTTGATTGCGGAAACGTATAGAATGATGCAGAAGGCATTCAGTGAGCATACCTATATCGGAAAGAAATGTTTACAAGTGGTATAAACTGTTCAAAGAAGGCACAGAACGCGTTAAAGACGAAGAGCCTTCTGGTCGACCATCAACCTCAATCGACAAAGCTGAAGTACAAAAAAAATAAAGATTTGATGCTTGAAAACCGTCGATTTGCAATTAGAGACCTTGTTGATGATGTTGGAATTTCAAAAGGATCGGTCCATTCTATTTTGGGCCTGAAACGCGTCAAATATCGATTGTTGCCGAAAACACTGAATGCGCTAGCTCCCACTGAATTGATTGTTTGTTACTATTTTGCCAAAAATGAAACCCGTATGGTTCCACAACCACCGTACTCACACCGTGCGACTTCTGGCTATTCCCTGGCTGTCCCTGGAGAACTCAAAAGACCCATCCAGGGATACCGTTTTGAGTCGATTGAAGAAATTAAACATGAATCATCGCACTCTTTGAAGGCCAACTATGCCGATGATTTTTTAGCATGCACTGAGGATTGGAAAAAAAGTTGGCGTAAACGCATTATGCCCTAGCTTGAAGGCGATGAAATAAATTTGTAAGAATAAATAAAGAATTTTTGAAAAAAAATAAATAAATTGGTATTACTTTTTGGGCACAGTAGTACTATATCTAGCTTACTATACTAAGAAGAAAACCAGGCTTAGTTAGTGGAGATTCTCGACTAGTTAAAAATGAAACTGCTTAAGGGGAAAACTATATCTAGCTACTATAGGTTACTATACTTTATACAGCTTATTATAGTTACTGTACTGTATCTAGCTTACTACACCAAAAAAAAAAAAAAAAAAAAAAAAAAAAAAAAAAAAAAAGGCTTAGTAAATGGTGGTTCTATATGAGCTGAAATAAAATTGTATGAAGAAAGAAACCTATACAGACATTAATGTAAAAGAATATAAAGTCTGCAGTTTGAAAGGTTATATACTGCATAATATTTGCGCAACAAATGCTTTTTTTTAACACAAAAGCCGACGAAAGCACATTTGGCGTGTTTCTTGTATTACATTTTAGTGTATTCAGTTTCTTTTATTTGTCTTGGTATGAAATTTTCTGTCTCGGGCTTTTCAAGTCATTTCTTAAAAAATATATTTCTTAACACACGGAAAATTTTTATTTTCGAGAAATTTGAGTACTTATAACTTCTTATGGGACAATTATATTTACAGTGAGAAAAAAAAGGACTTATTTTTTTTGTTTTATTATGATTTATTTATTTTATATTGACAGGAATTTTAAAAAAATGGAAAAAATAATAAAGATATATTCAAAATTCATACCACAACATTTGTGGCTGCTGAATATTAATAGTAACTTAAAAGGGAATTGTTGGTTTCGTGCATTTCGGTTATAAATTATTCATTATTATTTAGATCATTAATTATTAAAATTAATTATATTAAACATACCCGATACTATTTTTTTATCAAATATTAGAGATTTATTCAACACTGACATAAATATAACTGAAATACTACTTTAAGCTATTTTCATATTCCTGACTGTAAATACTCATATAACCGTTGGGCTGAGAAATTCGTAGGCTGACACATAGATGGCGCTACTAGTATTAAATAAATATGATTTTTAGTTAGCCCTAACCTTCAAAAGACACGTGTATAAATTTGAGAGGTGTTGCACTATTAGTATGTGAGTTACAGCTTTTTTAGTGAAGCAACTTTTGTTAGTTTGAAAAAATGGATAAAAAGGTGTGTTAATAAAGCATTGCTTTTTGGCGAAAAAAAATACCATTGAAGCCAAGGCTTGGCTTGATAAACGTTATTCGGACTTTGCATTAGGAAAATCAACCGCAGCGAAGTTGTTTGCTAAATTTAAACGAGGCGAAATGAGCTCCGAGGACGATGCACGCAGTGGATGCCCCGAAGAGGCTGTTACCGACGAAAACATCAACAAAGTCCACAAAATAATTTCTGACAACCGTAAAGTGAAGTGGATTGAGATAGCTGCGAGCCTAAAGATATCAAAGGAACGTATTGGACATATCGTGAATGAATATTTGGACACACGAAAGCTCTGTTCAAAGTGGGTGTCGCGCGAGCTCACAATCGACCAAAAAAATAACGAATTGATGATTCTAAGCAGTGTTTGCGTCCATATGTGACAATGGATGTAACTTGGCTCCATCATTTAACACCGGAGTCCAATCGACAGTCAGCCGAGTGGACTGCACGTGATGAACACTAAAAATTCTATAACTTCACTAAAAATGCTATAACTCACATACTAATAGTGCGAAAGCTGTCAACTTTATACACGTGTCTTTTGAAGATTAGGGCTTACTAAAAATCATATGGATTTAATACTAATAGCGCCATTTATGTGTCAGCCTACTAACTTCTCAGCCAACCTATTAATAATATGAATATAATAGACAAGTAGAACACTATAAATACTTTTATCAGTGTAGCCAAACCATATTTGTATCGTTTGTTGAGAGATTCTGTAGCAAAAAATCTGTTATTAAATTTGTGTCCTTTTTATAAATGATATTAATCACAATTATACAAAACTAATTGTTCACATATGTGGTCTAGGACATCAAGAGGTTAAGCAATAATTAAATTTTCTATAACACAAATTCGTTCATAAAGATTAACATGTAACGTCTCGTCCTACACTAGACCAATAGCGGCTTCAAGAAGAGGGCCATTTACGGAATCATGGGCGCACTTTAATTTTTCGTTAAAAGCATTATATACCTATATAAAGAATCTGGCGTTCGGTACCACAGGTATCGGGTTCAAATCGCGGCTTTGCCCCCATCGGTGTTTGTAGTGGTTCGGAATCCACTTTAAGAACGTAGGTCCTGGTCCTAACAGGATAGTAGAGCGCTGAGGGGCACTGTTACTCCGTGTCCGTGGCTTACCATCAAGTTACATGCGCCCTGTGGGTAATGCAAAGTGAGTAACATCAGTGCAGCTCTTATGGCGAAGATCACGGTCTATTTGCCAGCTGCATTAGAAGACAAAAAAACTTATATAAAGAATGCCATACAAATAATTATTTAAAAAAATGGAAAATAAGAACATAAATTAGATACACAAATGCAGTTCACTCCAAGGACAGCGATTTTCAGAGTTCTCTAGTTTACGACGAATCTAAAACACGTGGTCTGCGGCAGACCTTAATTATCACACGGCGTGATACACGAAACCCCAAGGGGCTCACTTTCGAAACAGGCGGAAACTCTGGCCTGTTCTGTCATTTCAGAGATAAAGACAACACTTCTTGTCTACTCACCATAGAATACTCTTTTTCTAACACTCCTTTTTTCAAAAAGAATTCCTTTAAAATAATCCATCAAGAAAGGGGGTGGGGTCAGCTTTCTTTATGTGTCATTGGAGTCGACACTTCTTCAGCCCATAGTCTATCACCAATTCCGATACTGCAACCCATCATGCAGTTCATAGCCAGTCTGTAATTGGTTCCACCTGTGAAGTTTGAAAAGAAAATCACTAATTTCATCATTTCTCATTATCCATGACGCTGATTATCTGTTGTTATATTTAAGTGACATATTGTTTTCATTAGTACAAAACACTAATTGCATGTAATATAAATATCCACAACACTGCCTGTCTGCTGTCAAATTTGAGTGATGTGTTACTATTTTGTACTTGTTAAAGAATATACATTTCTCTCTCCTGGGAACGAAATGGCACCCGATGGGAAAGATGCTACACATGTATTAAACAGATGGAAATGGTTTTCCTTCAAAAATGTACTCTAAATTCACCTATATAGCAGCCAATAAGAAAATAAATAATTCGTTATTTTTATTTGAGTACGTTTTGCTAATTTTCAGTTAACCGGGCGCAGATTTCGAAAACATCAAATTTTTCATTTTGGCTGATTATGCAGAATACCAGAAATGGAACCAATTTCAAAAATAAATCAACACATTTTCATAAAACGAATAATTCATTTCATTTAAAATATTTTTCTATTAAATTTATATTACTTAAGTTAATTTATATTTCTTAAGTTATAAAAAATGGGCTGTATTTAGCTACATTTGGCGATTGGCGCCTAGCAAGCGGAAAAGTACCTACCTTTTTTTACTCACAAGTAGATCCGCATATGAACTGATCCATGTAATGTTGGGAAAAAGTTCTAAAAATTGTCGATTATACACGGAAATATACTTTACTTGAAAGATATTTTGTTTGTATCGAAGCATATTTTTAAATTATAGTATGCTTGTTGTTGTTTCTTATCCCACTTGGTAGACAGAAACATCTAGACCAAGTCGAACCCCTCTAACCATGGTTTTGAGAGTGCAAGAAGCAAATTTATTTGGTATGAAAAATAATTTTTTGAAAATACTCATAAATACGATATTTTTTTTAATTACGGGATTTTAAAATGTTCCCTTTAAAATAAGTTAATTTTATAAAATTATTTATTGTGCCAGTACTGATTTCTTTCAAGTAAATGTCTTTTACTTATAAATAAATTATGCGCCAAAAATTTATTTTATTATTATTTTTAAACAAATATGGATTACCTTTATGGTAACTCTGTTTCTTTCTTACATCACAAACTGCTGAAAATATCTTTTTTAAGGTCTCGTTTTTTTTCTTAACCATGATAGTAGTACTTAAAAGTCCTTTTAGCAGAATTATGCTTAGAAATGCGGGATGTAGATGCAGCTAAGCACCTTTTCTCATTTGGAGGCAAAAGCAATGCGGGATTCTTTTATTTAATCAATGCAATAAAGGAGAACATCAAAATGCACTCGGATGTCGTCGGTTTACTTGAATCTCATTTCTATAGAGACCAAGAGCAGCAAAGGCCAATGCTCCTTTCTTTTAAAAGAACAGCATGATGTGAAAAAATAACATCCTGGGTGAAAAAAAAGAAAGTTTAAAGTTTTTTTGATGCACATTAATTCGAAGATCTTATAAATTATGACAAAATTTATTATTTCGATTTTGCCTAATTTGAAATAATACATAATGCAAAATCTATATAAAAACTAAATGTTCACATGTGTCAAGAATTTTCTTTAGGATTGAAGTTGACTGTGTCTAGTTAATAGACCTTTTTAGAGTAATTGAAGTTAATCTAATACCAGTACTTTAGTATAATGTGTCACTCAGCTCCTTACTAGTAGTATGCAAAATTGTAATAATGACATTTACTCATGCGACTTATTATTACACATTATTTACTATATTGTTTACACACGTGACTGTAACAATTCTATATGAATTTATCAATTTTCTTTTGAAGTTTACTGCATTTATTAATCAGAAATATATTAAATAAATCGAGTTTAATCTTATGGAAGTAATTAAATAATGAGCCACTCATTACTTCACTAATAACACGTAGACGGCGAAGATTTTATTCACATTAGTGATTGGAAAAAATCTACATGAATTTTCTTTGTAGTTTTCTACTGGATTGATGTCCGCTGTGTTTATTTAGAAGTTTTTAGATGAAATGAAGTTATTCTAGTGTCAGTACTTTAATAATGTGTCACTCAGTACAGCACTAGTACAATGCAAGACGGCGATGAATTTATTTACACTTATGATTGAAAAACAATATACATTAACTTCGAAATCTACAAGAATTGGAGTCTACTGTGCTTATTATCCTGAAATAATTTAAGTAGATCAAATTTTATTTGTCAGCACTTGAACAATGCGTCAATCAGCCTCATATTAGTATCATGCAAGAGTGCAGTGGTTTTTACTTACTTGTAATGCACACTACAAAATCTACTTTAATTTCCCATTCGAATTGAATTTTTCTTGGAATTTATCCCTGGAGTAAAGTTTACAATTTTTATTTAGTAGGTATTTCTTAGATGTATTGAAGTTAACCCAGTGCCATTATTTAAATAGGGTGTCACACAGAATTAAGCCAATAGCATGCAAGACGGCTGCGAAAAAATATACATGAATTTTCTTTGGAGTTTTCTGCTGGATTGGAAGCTACTACGTTAGCTACTACGTTATCAAATATATTTTAAATACATCGAATTTAATCTTATATTGGAACTTAAACAGGGCATCACTCAGTTTTGCTCAAATGTCATGCTAGATGGCGATGTCATGCTTTTGGCGATCGACATTTGTGGTTGAATAAATCTACAAGAATTTCCTTTGGAGTTTTCATCTAGATTGAAGTCTGCTGCTTCTGTTTAGAAAAAGGTTTTAGACGAACTGAAGTTAACCTAGTATCAGTGCTTAAATATGTAATTCAGCACTGCACTAGTAGCATGTATGCCGGCAAAGGTTTTATTTACACTTGTAATTAAAATCTACGTGAATTTCGAAATCTACAAGAATTTTCTTTCGAATATACAGTTGTATTGGGGTCATTTGCGTTTATTAGTCAGAAATATCTCAAGTAAATCAAAGTTAATTTTATATCAGTGCTTAAAACAGTACGTCACTTAGCTTTATTCTAGTAACATACATGAGGGCATTTTACAATTGTAGCGTACACTCAAAAAATCTACATGAATTTTCTTTTTAATTCACCCCTGAATTGGAATCTATTGCGTCCATTTAGTAGGATTTTTAGATAATTTAAAGTTAATCTGATGTTAGTACTTAAGTAGTATATTATTCAGCACTGTTTCAGTGCCATGCAAGTGGAAAATAGGCTCTTTTTTAACTTGTGGCTTACAGTGTTAATAACCGTTTAATTGAATGAATAGACTTGGAGTTAATTGCAATAATGAACATAATAATTCCTTTGATAAAATATGATTTCCAACAAGAATTGTGAGAGAATCTGCTTAAAAGCAACTTGTTATCATGTGAGAGCATGATGCTAATATTTAAGCTCCATGCAGCCAACAAAAAATACACTTCGCAAATAGCAAACAAATAACAAAATATCTTCTCGCACATAGCGAGCAACTTTCATTTCAAAGTTTCTTGTTTAAATTAACCCCAATTTTCCGTTCGAATTTAATTATTTACGTTTCCAAGATACCCGAGTTATTTACATCACATTCCTCCACAGGGCATAAAACTCATTTTCTGATGCACTTGAAGAGCATGGACGGGGGGGGAATTAATACATGATATGTTGTTTAAGAGGGTCCAATGATTAAAGGGAACAGGTCCATATTTACACGATAAAATCAATCAAACTACAAAAGTGCCCACATGAAAGTAAATACAAATATAAAATAAAGTAATTAATGATTGAACAGATTAAAATGAGATTAAGAAGATTAAACCAAAAGGGATGAAGTATTAATCAGCGATGACTCGATGTAGAGATTGAATCAACTTATTCAGAAAAGCCAAAGAGTGTTTGTGATTGCGAGGAATAGTAACAGGATGGTTTTAATTTCAGAATTTGAGATATCACTCAGATTATTAAAATTGGTACAAATTTTATTAATAAACTTTCTGACAGCAGAAACAAATGTCATCATTTCTGAGGTACCATTCTGTATTTGATATCATGCAAATGTAAATCCTGTTACTGTCCTGTAGTCATCATCCTGTTACTGTTCTGTATTTGATATGCAAATGTCATTACGCTTTACCTAGCAAGTCAATAAAACCGAGTTATTAGCATTCTGTGTTTTTTTATTCAACTTATTACAGCAACACTAAGCTATTCGCTGTCGCGGGCCGGATTGATGACACTGGCGGGCCGTAGTTTGGAGACCCCTGGTTTAAATGAATGAATAGACTTGGTGGTGATTGCAATAATGAACATAATAATTCCTTTGCGAAAAAATTATTTCCAACAAACATTTTGCAAAACTCTGCATAAATTTATTGATATAAAGTCACGTGATCTGTGTTTATTTTGACGTATCTAGTGTCCAGAATGTAAACAAATTAATCTTTTAATACACAGTTCAGTCCCATTAATGTGACCACCACCTAATTTCACTGGATAATTATATGAGTATGGTTCACTGGAGTCGGCATGGCTCAACATCCCAGTGAACACCTTCAGAAACCTAATTGACTCTCTTCCTGCACGTCTCGCAGCGGTCTGCTTTGCCAACGATGGCTATTATGGCTTTTGACAGGTGGTCACATTAATGAGACTGGACTGTGTATTTTTAAGTGATGTGTGTCTAAGGTTCAGTTTATTTACGAAAATCAATTCAGCCATTATTTAACATTATATATTCAAACCCCTTTGATGAATTTAATAGATTCATAAACGGATTTACTGCCATTGTTCAGAACTTATTGCTATCAGAGAGACCTTAAATTTTGCACTATCTTCTGAAGCTAAAGACATTTGGATTTTAACGGTTCTATAGCAAAAGCAATGTTCTACATCAAAGACATTTGGATTCTAACGGTTCTATAGCAAAAGCAATGGTCTACAGCAAAGACATTTGGATTCTAACAGTTCTATAGCAAAAGCAATATTCTACAGCAAAGACATTTGGATTCTACAGCAAAAGTTCTATACAATACTTAAAAATTGTAACAAATTCTTGAAAAAACCGAACAAGAAACTATTAATATGACGGCAAATTTGTACTAAAGAAGTTCCGTATGTTTGCAATGGATACCTTCTCATGTCGGTATTTTTGGAAACAATGTAAGAGAATTGTTTGCAAATGAGGAAAGTGCCCTCCCCACTGAACTTTCTGCTTCCGAAATTTACACCATTTTTAGAGATAAGGAAATTTCTGATTGTAGAGTCCCTCCCAGACACGCCTGGTATGCTGAAAGTCGTTCTGGTTTATCACTGCAATCCCCTGGCATAAGATACACCCAGACTGCATAGTGGCCACATTAAAAGCTTGACATATGTCGGCAACGAAAGGACTTATTCACCTTGCACCTGTTCTTGCTCCCTCTCATCTCATTGAGTGTGCGGCCACCTGTATTGAGCAGCTGCGGAATGAGGGAGGAGAGACCATCATGCAGATGCTTGAGCAACATGGACTCGTGGACCTGATCTAGGTGTCTAGACCAGAGGGACATGAAACAATTACAACGGCAATTTTTAATGCAAATTTTTCCGAATATCTAATTGATAAAATTCATGTAAATATATTTATATATATATATATATATACGTGTATATAACAGGTGGGCTGAAAGGTTCGTAGGCTGACACATAGATGGCCCTACTAGTATTAAATCCATATGATTTTTAGTTAGCCCTAACCTTCAAAAAGACCTTCTAAAACTAATAGTGCTGTTGCACTATTAGTTGCACAAACATTTCAAACTACACCGGAGTGATGAACACTAAAAATGCTATAACTTCACTAAAAATGCTATAACTCACATACTAATAGTGCAACAGCTATCAAATTATACACGTGTCTTTTGAAGGTTAGGGCTAACTAAAAATCATATGGATTTAGTACGAGTAGCGCCTTCTGTATGTGAGCCTACGAACTTTTCAGCATGACTTTTCAGCAATTTATTTTATGTATTTAAGTTTTTAGGTAACATTAAAATCCGTCTCGTGACATCAGTTTTAGAGGTTGCTTCGAATTTTATTGGGCAATTTTTTAAACCAGTTAATCCATTTGTAAATAAAGAAAAATCTTTTAAGTTGATTAAAATTTATAATAGGGGAAGACAATTTTGAAAAAAATAGTGATTCGGATCAATTTTAATCCTCAAAAACCAAAACAAAAGTATGTAACTAAACTTAATTGTAAATTAACTATTCTTCGACTACTCAGAAAAGATCGAGGTGAAGGCACTTTTTTTTTTCGTTTCGGCGCTTACGAGTAATTAAACTTTGGGAGAAAAATAATCCTCTTTTAAAACTCTTGGAGAAACAATGTTCCAAATTAAATTGCATCACTTTTGGATTACTTCGCGTTCTAAACTGTTAGAAACTTATTTATTGCGAAACCCGCAAACTATTTCGAAGGAGGTATCTTGAAGGGTTGAAATAACCAAGACGTGGAGGTAATAAAATTTATTTACCATTATTTAATTGAAGAATCTCTGCGTATATATATTTATATTTATATATATTCGGTTCAGTAATAAATTTTGATGAAATATTTTGAGATTAAAATAGCCATAATTTTGAGTTCTTGAACTTGAATTTGACAATGAAAAATTTGAAATTGGCTATATTTTATTTGTTTTGATTTTCCACAGCATGAATAATATGTACCGTGTATTGTTTATATGAGTGTACCATACCATATGCACCATGTATTTTTTTATTTTTACTAAAGTATTTTTTTATGATTTCCAAGTGACTCCGTATATTTACTCTATACGAAGCCACTTGGATTGTCACGTATGCATTTTCTCAGAATCATTATTGAAAATTGGGCAACGGTAGCCTGCCAATATTGTTGTAGACCATTATCCCTGGTATCTGTTCTCTATTAATCCAAAGTACTAGTAAATATTCTAGTAAACCATTGTTTTTTTACATAGTACATACACGCACACACACACACATATATATATATATATAAAGAGAGGGTGAGAAAGAGACAGAAAAAAAAGAGGGTTTTTTCAGGTTCGTGAGAACACTTTAATTTCTATTTAGAGATATATATTTCCTGCAAATAGAAATTAAAGTTTTTCCATGAACCTGAAAAGTGGTTCGCTTCTTGAAGTCGTTATAGGTCTAATATAGGCCAAGACGTTACACTTTACTGTTTCTTTAACGTAAAAACAGTTGTACTTCCATCTGTATCTTCGAAGAGGCATTAAGATCCTAATTGAAGACATATTTATTGAAGGCAGCTGATGTATTTATTGAAGACAGCTGGCATATTTGTCGTGGTCTGGTCTTTTCTAATGGATCATAACAAATATGCCAGCTGTACTTCTTGTGTTCTTCTTTAATGAAACGTTTTGCAAAAGCCATACACAAGAACGAATATAATTTACACTCGTGTCCATAAATTAAGGATAATTCAGAATCACACAGAAATTGAACTCTAAAATAAAAATTTCATCTGTAGAATTATCACACACATCTTGAAGAAGAATATGCAAATTACAGGAAACCACCAGATGGCGCGGATAGTACATCACAATGACGAGAGTGTACGAGAGGGGTATATAAGGAATGGTGGCAAAGAAGTAAAATTGTTCACAAGCGCTTTAAAAGCCTTTCAGTGCAATAACCGCATAGTTATGGCACAAAGGAAGCATTTGGATGATTTTTTACGTGGTAGAATTATCGAAAGACTGGAATGTGGATGTACCCAGCTGGAAGTATCCGAGGAACTTGGAATCTCCCAGAGTGTCATCTCCAGGCTTTGGCAACGATTCCAAGATGATGGTAATGTGATTAGATGTTACAGCACATGTCGCCCCCGAGTTACAACGCCGAATGAGGACCGGTATTTAGCAGTTACTGCCAAAAAAAACAGACGGAGCACAGCATCAGACCTGTCTCGTCAGCTCTCTTCAGCTACCGGTACGATAGTTTCAAGGCAGACCGTGTACAGACGCTTAGGGCACATTGGTCTATATGCTCGTAGGCCTGTCAGATGTGTTCCACTTACCGCAACTCACTGTCGCCTGCGATTAACCTGGAGTAGAGAGCATGCATTGTGGACACCGCTACAGTGTTCTTGTGTGATGTTTTCCAACAAGTCCAGGTTTAGTTTGCAGTCTGATTCTCGTCGGACTTTCATATGGAGAGCGCCAAGTACCCGTTACCACCAAAAGAACACCATTGAACGACACCGTTACGGTCGTGCAGGATGGCTCGTTTAGGGAAGAATTATTCTTGGTCCCAGAACTGACCTGCATGTTCAGAGTGTAACGATGACAGGCCACATCTATCGGGATGTCCTTCTGGAACAACATGTACGTTTGTTTCGGGGAGCCATGGGTGCTGAATTTCTGTTTATGGATGACAACGCCCGTCCTCACCGTGCAAACATTGTAGACGAATGCCTTCAATTGGAGGATATCACTCGTATGGATTGGCCAGCATACTCACCGGACTTGAATCCAATAGAGCATGTGTGGAATATGATTGCCCGACGAATTGAAGTCCGTCAACCTCCTCCCACCTGTCAACCGGAATTTTGGAGGGCATTGCTTGATGAGTGGTGTAATATTCCCCAAGATCAGATTGATAATTTGATACTCAGCATGCCTAGGCGTTGTAAGGCCTGTATTGCATCGTCCGGGAGACATACTCCATATTAACCATCATACTAACCATGTTATACTGTTTTTTGTAAATAGGTTCTTTTTTTAAATTTGCTCCAGGGAGTAAAAATCGCAATTTTTATTAATTTTGTCAAACATATAGCATCTTTTTTGCTATTTACCTTTTGTTTAATAAATAGACTTTACAAATAAGTCAAATTTGTTTTGCTTCTGTCTCTTTCTTTGCCTGAACTTCATTATCCTTAATTCATGGACATGAGTGTATAAAGTTTATACTGACTTTTGACTTACCTTGTATATTTGATAATCAAATCCTACTGAAATATAAATAAATAAATTTAATTTATAGTAATGATGTACGAACTATTTCAAAAAAGAAAATGAAAATATTTGGATCCCTAGTAGGGTAAAAGACAACGCAGTAAATTACATGTTAAGAGAATGAAAGAACTAACTCTTATGTGATGAACGTGGCTTAATGTAATTGGATGGGGGTTGGTCATTTATGTCACTCACTGTCTTCTACCAGGGTCTCGTTATTACAAAAGAAGCCTCAAAAAATATTCTGTTACATGTACAGAATGCTGGCATCTTAACAATTATCGGGAAAAAAAGAACATTCAGCTTCAAATAAAACTTATTCTATTCTTCTGGGGACTCATTAAATTTCATTGTATCTAATGAATTAACAGTAAAAATGATGGTACGACATTAAAATAAATAAGAAAAATAATTAATATTTAACGAAAAAAACAGGTATCGAATGTATGTTTCAATAGTAACAATTTTGCTGCCAATTATTATACGACACTAGCTAGCAATTTCTGTATACTTCCACATGTTTATTTTCCTCATTTACTTAGGGCTATCTGATGTCTCGTTATTATCTAGCTCGTCTTGGGCTGTAATTCATTTGTGTATTTTTGTTACAAAGTACCGGAATGTACCAACATAGAAATGAATCAAAAGAATCTTCTTCCAAGAGTGAAGTATGGATGAGATTCTGATTTATTCCGATTTATTTGGAGTTGCTTGGTGTCTCTGATGTCGGAAATTTGGTCACAATTGACCGATTCATGGATCACAATATGCACTTTCAGATATTAAATAATAGTTTACTATCCGGTGCTGCAAAAAATGGGACTCAATCGTGATTGCGTTTTTATTTTATACATTAATGATGATAATGATCATCATCATCACACCGAAGCCTGTGGTATCGACCACTAGTCACTCGGCCATCAATCCTCAAATTAATGATCCTAAACATATAATGTTAAACACTGGGCTTTAGTTGTTACATAGAACGTCAAAATTTCTTAATTTTACCATTTATTACTAATACCATCCAGGTCTTCTAAGTAAACAAATAAAATTTCCACATTCTTCCCTCTCAATTACTATTGCACCTACCTATGCCAGCTATTTATACTGCGCCATCCAGATCTTCTGAGTAAACAAATAAACTTTCCGCATTCTTCCCTCTCAATTACTATTGCACCTACCTATGCCAGCTATTTATACTGCGCCATCCAGATCTTCTGAGTAAACAAATAAACTTTCCGCATTTTCCTCATTCTTTGCACACCATCCAGCTATTTATACTCTTCTCAAATAAAATTTCCACATTCTTCCCTCTCAATTACTATTGCACCTACCTATGCCAGCTATTTATACTGCGCCATCCAGATCTTCTGAGTAAACAAATAAACTTTCCGCATTCTTTCTCACTATTGCCCTACCATGCCAGCTTTTATACTGCGCCAATCCAGATCTTCTGATTTAAACTTTCCGCATTCATTCTTCCCTCTCAATTACTATTGTACCTATGCCAGCTATTTATACTGCGCCAGCCAGATCTTCTAAAAACAAATAAACCTTTCCTATGCCAGCTATTTATACTGCGCCATCCAGCTCTTCTGCAAATAAAATTTCCACATTCTTCCCTCTCAATTACTATTGCACCTACCTATGCCAGCTATTTATACTGCGCCATCCAGATCTTCTGAGTAAACAAATAATTTCCTTCTTTCTTTATTGCACCTACCATGCCAGCTATTTATACTGCGCCATCCAGATCTTCTGAGTAAACAAATAAAATTTCCGCATTCTTCCCTCTCAATTACTATTGCACCTACCTATGCCAGCTATTTATACTGCGCCATCCAGATCTTCTGAGTAAACAAATAAACTTTCCGCATTCTTCCTCTCAATTACTATTGCACCTACCTATGCCAGCTATTTATACTGCGCCATCCAGATCTTCTGAGTAAACAAATAAACTTTCCGCATTCTTCCCTCTCAATTACTATTGCACCTACCTATGCCAGCTATTTATACTGCGCCATCCAGATCTTCTAAGTAAACAAATAAACTTTCCGCATTCTTCCTCTCATTACTTTGCACCTACCATGCCAGCTATTTATACTGCGCCATCCAGATCTTCTGAGTAAACAAATAAACTTTCCGCATTCTTCCCTCTCAATTACTATTGCACCTACCTATGCCAAATAAACTTTTCCGCATTCTATTTATACTACCAGCCAGCTATTTATACTGCGCCATCTTCTGAGTAAACAAATAAATTTCCGCATTCTTCCCTCTCAATTACTATTGCACCTACCTATGCCAGCTATTTATACTTCATCCAGATCTTCTGAGTAAACAAATAAAATTTCCGCATTCTTCCCTCTCAATTACTATTGCACCTACCTATGCCAGCTATTTATACTGCGCCATCCAGATCTTCTAAGTAAACAAATGCAATTTCCTCATTCTTTACACCATCCAGCTCTTCTAAGTAAACAAATAAAATTTCCGCATTCTTCCCTCTCAATTACTATTGCACCTACCTATGCCAGCTATTTATACTGCGCCATCCAGATCTTCTAAGTAAACAAATGCAATTTCCTCTCAATTCTTTACCTACCATGCCAGCTCTTCTGCGCCATCCAGATCTTTCTGAGTAAACAAATAAAATTTCCGCATTCTTCCCTCTCAATTACTATTGCACCTACCTATGCCAGCTATTTATACTGCGCCATCCAGATCTTCTGAGTAAACAAATAAACTTTCCGCATTCTTCCCTCTCAATTACTATTGCACCTACCTATGCCAGCTATTTATACTGCGCCATCCAGATCTTCTGAGTAAACAAATAAACTTTCCGCATTCTTCCTCTCAATTACTATTGCACCTACCTATGCCAGCTATTTATACTGCGCCATCCAGATCTTCTGAGTAAACAAATAAACTTTCCGCATTCTTCCCTCTCAATTACTATTGCACCTACCTATGCCAGCTATTTATACTGCGCCATCCAGATCTTCTGAGTAAACAAATAAACTTTCCGCATTCTTCCCTCTCAATTACTATTGCACCTACCTATGCCAGCTATTTATACTGCGCCATCCAGATCTTCTGAGTAAACAAATAAACTTTCCGCATTCTTCCCTCTCAATTACTATTGCACCTACCTATGCCAGCTATTTATACTGCGCCATCCAGATCTTCTGAGTAAACAAATAAACTTTCCGCATTCTTCCCTCTCAATTACTATTGCACCTACCTATGCCAGCTATTTATACTGCGCCATCCAGATCTTCTGAGTAAACAAATAAACTTTCCGCATTCTTCCCTCTCAATTACTATTGCACCTACCTATGCCAGCTATTTATACTGCGCCATCCAGATCTTCTGAGTAAACAAATAAACTTTCCGCATTCTTCCCTCTCAATTACTATTGCACCTACCTATGCCAGCTATTTATACTGCGCCATCCAGATCTTCTGAGTAAACAAATAAACTTTCCGCATTCTTCCCTCTCAATTACTATTGCACCTACCTATGCCAGCTATTTATACTGCGCCATCCAGATCTTCTGAGTAAACAAATAAACTTTCCGCATTCTTCCCTCTCAATTACTATTGCACCTACCTATGCCAGCTATTTATACTGCGCCATCCAGATCTTCTGAGTAAACAAATAAACTTTCCGCATTCTTCCCTCTCAATTACTATTGCACCTACCTATGCCAGCTATTTATACTGCGCCATCCAGATCTTCTGAGTAAACAAATAAACTTTCCGCATTCTTCCCTCTCAATTACTATTGCACCTACCTATGCCAGCTATTTATACTGTGCCATCCAGATCTTCTGAGTAAACAAATAAACTTTCCGCATTCTTCCCTCTCAATTACTATTGCACCTACCTATGCCAGCTATTTATACTGTGCCATCCAGATCTTCTAAGTAAACAAATAAAATTTCCGCATTCTTCCCTCTCAATTACTATTGCACCTACCTATGCCAGCTATTTATACTGCGCCATCCAGATCTTCTGAGTAAACAAATAAACTTTCCGCATTCTTCCCTCTCAATTACTATTGCACCTACCTATGCCAGCTATTTATACTGCAATCCAGATATTCTAAGTAAACAAATGCAATTTCCTCATTCTTTACACCATCCTAAGTAAACAAAAAAAATGTTCGCATTCTTCCCTCTCAATTACTATTGCACTATTAATGAACAAACACAACACTGTGCCTAGCGTTTATGTGTTCTTTTACAAAGGACTTGATGAAGTTGTGCCACCACAATATTTGACAGAAATCTCTAAGGAATACATCTGGAGGATTCACACCTTCCTCCTACAGGACAACGGATGGCCAACAAATTTAATATTCTTTTATTATAACATACTATTTTACGAAGAATGGCAGCTTCGCTTCCTAGCCGTCATTGCAAGTGATGTTTGGCTGGGGAGAATGGAGAACCTTAAATCCATTATGTACTTCTGTTACGTAAAAGTCTTTGTTCCTTTAAAGAGACCATAAGACAGGCTGTTCAAATATACAAAAATGACAGACAGTATACGAGCAGAAATACAGCACATTATAAGCTACATGTAATTATATTAAAAAATGGAATGCTCAGCTCTTTCGAAAGGTTTTAATTGGTCCAGTGGACCTTACAGTTGATTAATTAAAGATTATTTTCAGGTAGTTTCATATTGTATTCCATTAATTTTCATGGATATTTTTATTATTCAAACATTAATGAAATTTGATGTAATACATTTTTATTTCATGTACTGTAATTTATCACTTGTTTTGATTCCGATAGCGCTAAAATGTGTTCTGCCAATACTAATTTTCGACTGTCATTTCTAAATCATTTTTTGATGTATTCATCTACCTTTGTTCTTCCACAATCTGTATGTGAAATTTGGTTTCATTCTCTTCATTAGTTTTCTTGAGATGCATCAAACACTAAACGTTAGCATATGGCCAACCTGTATATTTAAAAATATATATTAATTGTATTTAAAAACATATTTTAAAATATTTATTTAAATTCTTTTTATTACGTAAATAATATTTAAATATAAATGATAATTCCAAAGAGCGTAAGTAAGTAATCTTTTATGAAAAAATTTTATTTCCTAAACAAAGGAGATTCATAATCTACTACAATGACGTCGTTAAATTTTCAGTGTTATCCAAAATGTCCTTCTGTAAATAAACATAGTTACTGTAATTAAGTCACTGTATTGTGTACATAGTTTACCAAAATACAGCGACTGAAGATATTGACTCACATCACATTATCTTTCAGAACTCTCGTTTTGAGCATCGTTTTTGTAAAGGAAAAGCTTTTATTGTGACAAAATAATTTATTCATTAAAATATATTTATTTCAATACATTTTATTTCATAAATAAAATGTGAAAATAAATGTTAATTCTAAGGAGTAATTCAGATTTCATTTATAGAAATAAATCTCATTTTCTGAAGAAAGCACTTTCATAATCCAAGTAAAACTACACTTCAATGATCCACTATGATTTACATAGATATACAAAATGTCCCCGTCTCTTCAAATGAACATAGTTACAGATTACCGAAAGTAGTTATAGTTTACTAAAAATAGTGATTTAATGACTCACATCACAGTATCTTTCAGAATTCTTGTTTTGTGTATCGGTTTTGTGAAGAAAAGCATATACGGGGCACGATATTGATTTTAAATATATTTTAAAATTTAAAATTATTATTAATTTAAAATATTAATTTCATTTCCTTTTAATACATAAATACAATTTGAAAATAAATATTAAGTACAAAGCGTAGTTCAAATTTCATTTTTGAAAAAAATATCTCATTTTCTTAAGAAAGCACTTTAATAATCCATGTAAAATTCCACTTCAATGTCACCCTAAGGTTTTCAGAGATATCTAAAATGTCTTTTTTCTCTTCAAATATACATAATTACAGATTAGTGAACATAGTTATAGTTTACCAAAATTCAATGACTCACATCACATTATCTTTCAGAATTCTTGTTTTCTGTATTGCTTCTGTGAAGAATACATATTTCTGCGTAATATATATTTTAACTATATTTTGTGCATTAAAAATATTTTAAGATATTTGTTTCATTTCCTTTTAATACATGAACAGTATTTGGAAATAAATGTTAAATCCAAAGCGTAATTCAAATTCCACTTATAAAATAAAATCTCACTTACTAAAGAAAGCACTTTCATAATCTGCCACTTCAGTAACTAACTAAGATTATCAGAAATATCTAAAATGGCTTCTTTCTCTTCAAATGAACATAGTTACAGACTACTGAATACAGTTCAGTTTACTAAAATTCAGTGACTTAATAAAATGACTCACATTATAATAAGTATTAGAACTGTTATTTTGTATATCGTTTTAGTCAAGAAAAAACATATACTTCTTTGTGATATATATTTTAAATATAGTTTATACTCTAAAATTATTACTATTTTAAAATGTTTATTTCATTTCCTTTTAATACATAAATAGTATTTGAAAATAAATGCTAAGTCCTAAGCATAATTCGAATTTCATTTCTAAAAGAAAAATCTCATTTTCTTAAGAAAGTACTTTCATAATCCAAGTAAAATGCCATCATTTCAACGACGCCCTAAAATTTTCAGAGATATCCAAAATGTCCTCCTTCTCTTCAAATGAACATAGTTACAGTGATGTCGTAGTTTACCAAAATACAGAGACAAAAGATAATGACTGACATCACATTATCTTTCAGAACTCTCGTCTAGTGTATCGTTTCTGGGAGAGAAAGCATTTACTGTGATGCGATGAAAGCGTCTACAAAATTTGAAGAAAGTTTTTCTTTTGAAAAAAGAACAAAAATGGAGAAAGCGAATAAAAAGAACTTATGTTTTCATGTAAAGAACAACTTAGAATAGGAAATGTCAAATGTTTCTGTCACATGGGAAAATATCAAACGCGAATATTAACTGCTATTTTTTTCTTTCAAGGTTTAAAAAAATTGAATGAAATGTTTCGTTTTATTTTTAATGGTGATAGTTCTGTAAGTTTCCTTTTAAAAATTTTCGTAACATGATTGTGAATAGCTATTTTTCTTAATTCAAGCGAAAAGCTATATGCTTGATTTTGTTTTTAATATGAGGAAATTTATTTCTGCATGTAATGTAGTCTTAAAAATAGTACACAAAACCATACACTTATAATACACAAAATAATATAAGCAATAAAAATAGTATTTTCCTTCAAATTTCTTTAATTAAAATCAATTACTTATTTATTTTTGCTTAATATATAATTTATTAAAATAAACATAGTAGTTTCAGATTACCGAACGTAGTTACAGTTGACCAAAATAATGACTTAAGTTAATGACTTACATCACATTATCCTTCAGAACTTTTATTTTATGTATCAATTCAGTGAAGAAAAAGCAATAATGTGGAACGATATATATTCTAAATATATTTTATGCATTAAAATCATTCTTATTTTGAAATATTTATTTCATTTCCTATTAATACATAAATAATATTTGACAATAAATGTTAAGCCCAAAGCGTAATTCAAATTTCATTAATAAAGAAAAATCTCATTTTCTTAAGAAAGTTCTTTAATAATCCAAGTAAAATGCCATTTCAACGATGCCCAAAGATTTTCAGAGATATCCGAAGTGTTCCCCTTCTTTTCAAATGAACATAGGTACAGTAATGTAATAGTTTAACAAAATACTGAGACGAAAGATAATGGCTCCCATCCCATTATGTTTCAAAACACTTGTTTTGTATATAGTTGCTGTGAAGGAAAAGTATATACTGTGATATACATATATTTTAAATATATTTTATGCATTACAATATATTTTGAAATATTTGTTTCATTTCCATTTAATACATAAAAAGAATTTTAAAATAAATGTTATACCCAAAGTGTAATTCAGATTTCATTTATAAAAAAAAATCTCATTTTCTTCCGAATAAAATGCCTTTCATAATCCGAGTAAAATGCCATTTCAACGACGCACTAAGATTTCCAAAGGTATCCAAAATGCCCTCCTTCTCTTCAAATGAACATAGTTACAGTGCTGTCATAGTTTACCAAAATATACAGACAAAAGATAATGACTCACATCACATTACCTTTCAGAATTTTCGTTTTGTGTATCGTTTCTGGGGGAAAAAGCATTTACTGTGATGCGATGAAAGCGTCTAAAAAATTTGAAGAAAGTTTTCCTTTTGTAAAAACAACCAACAAGAAAAAAGAATTTATGTTTTCATGTAAAGAAGCATAGAATAGGAAATGCCAATTGTTTCTGTCACATGAAAATATATCAGACGTGAATATTTAAGTGCTTTTTTTTCTTTCAAGGTTTAAAAAAATGAATTAAATGTTTCGTTTTATTTTTAATGGTGATTGTTCTGCAAATTTTTTTTTAAAGATTGTCGTAACATGGTTGTGAAAAGTTTTTTTTTTTAATTAAAGTAAAAAGCTTTATGTTTGATTTTGCTTAGTATGAGAACATGAGGAAATTTATTTCTGCATTTACTAAAATCTTAAAAATGTTAGCTTATAGTATATAAAATAATATAGATATAATGTTTATAAATAATAGTCTTTTCCTTTCAAATTTCTTTAAATAAAATCAATTGCCTATTTATTATTGCTTAATAGACAATTGATCAAAATGAACATAGTTACAGATTGCCGAACTTAGTTACAATTTACTAAAATTCAGTGACTTAAGGTAATGACTCATGTCACATTTTCTTTCAGAACTCTTGTTTTGTATATCGTTTCTGTGAAGAAAAAGAATATACTGTGTTGTGATATATATTTTAAATATATTTCATGCATTAAAATTATTATTATTTAGAATATTATTTCATTTCCTTTTAAAGCGTACATAGAATTTGAAAATAAATGTTAAGTTCAAAGGGTAATTCAAATTTCATTTATAAAAAAAATATCTCATATTCCAAATCCAAATAAAATGCCCCTTCAACGACGCCCTAAGATTTTCAGAGATATCCAAAATGTCCTCCTTCTCTTCAAATGAACATAGTTACAGTGCTGTCATAGTTTACCAAAATACAGAGACAAAAGATAATGACTCACATCACATTATCTTAAGAACTCTCGTCTTGTGTATCGCTTCTGGGAGAGAAAGTATTTACTGTGATACGATGAAAGCGTCTACAATATTTGAAGAAAGTTTTTCTTTTGTAAAAACAACCATAATGGTGAAAGCGAAGGAAAAGAACTTATGTTTTCACGTAAAGAAACTTCGAATAGGAAATGTCAAATGTTTCTGTCACATGGAAAAATATCAGACGTGAATATTTTAGTGTTTTTTTTTTCACGGTTTAAAAAAAGGAATGAAATGTTTCGTTTTATTTTTAATGGTGATAGTACTGCAAGTTTTATTTTAAAGATTGTCGTAACATGGTTGTGAAAACCTGTTTGCTTTTTTAATCCAAACGAAAAGCTTTATGTTTGAGTTTGTTTTAGTATGAGGCTTCTATAAGGAAATCTATTTCTGTATATAATAAAGTCTTAAAAATACTAGCTTATGGTACAGAAAATAATATATATATATATAATATTTATAAATAATAATTTTTTTCTTCCAAGTTTCTTAAATTAAAATCAATTATCTATTTATTGATCAATTATCTATTTATTGTTTTATTGAACCTTACATAAAAATACGTTTATACATTTACAAAAACAAACAAAAAAAAAACATTTAATAGTTATTAACAGCATAATGGAAATTATTAACAAGAATGATAGTATTTTCTTTTCAAATTTCTTTAATTAAAAGCAATTGTCTATTTCACTAAGCCTTAAATAAAAATAAATTTATTATAAAAAAAAGAACATTTATTTATTATTTAGCAACAGCATAAGCGAAATTATTAACAAGAATAATTATATTTTTTTTCAAATTTCTTTAATTAAAATCAATTGTTTATTTTACTAAGCCTTAAATAAAAATTAATTTATACGTTTTCAAAAAACATTGATTTATTATTTATTAACAGCTTTATAATTAATTTTTTTTTCAATAGATGAATATGAGGAATATATATAAGACACGAAGGAAATCATTAGAAAGTTAAATTCTTTTCGAAATGCTGTTTTTAATTAACAAACCTTTGAAACATTTTATAGCAATAATAATTAGTAGATATTAGCATTTAAAAGAATATTAAAGAAAATTAATGAAATACAAATATCCACTTATTTAAGCTTAAATTTTAACACAGCTTAATTTAAAACAGTTAAAATTTACTTCCAATGTAAACCAGTTTATTAAGTCTAAATTTCCTTAAAACCTACGTATTGTTTTTTGTTGTAAATAATAATAAGTGTATTTCCTGAATGAATTTATTTGTTTTTATTCTTTAAACTAAAATGTTTTTTTATTTAGAAATGCAACAAAATTTTAAAAATGGTGTTTAAAAATTATTTTTTGAACACATTTTTAGGCAAGGATTTAATTTACATGTAAAAATGACACTGATTGGAAATTTCTCCAATAAAAATGTTAATCAAAAGAGTTAATAATTTTCTAGCTTAAAATTTAATATTCACCTTTTTTCATCTTCTAATATCCAAGTTATACTCGAGGCTTAGTGATGTATATCAAATATTATATGAGCGATATAAAGAGAGGAAAATGAATAACAAAACATAGTAATTATTTATATATTAGTGGAGTTCGAGGCCCACTGATGTACATCAAATATAATATGAATGCTATATCAAAGGAATACTGGATAAGACATCATTGTAATTATTTAAACTTTACTCGAGCACAAGGCCCACCGATCTCAAAAAAATTAAATATGAGCGATAAATTGAATAGCAAGTCATTATCGTTATCATTATTCAAATTTAATTGTATTGTATTATTTATGGCACGTAATTTACTGAAAGATCCAATAATTGTATGAATAAATATTTGACAATAAAAGAATTTTTGAAATAATTTTTAAAATTATATTTAATTGATTGATGCTATTTGAATGTGAAAACTTTAACAAAACAGAATCATAAACATTTTTTCAATTCCTACTATTAGTTCACCCTCTCCCTATATATCAAATTTTTAATCGTTAATAAAATACTTTTATTCATCTACTCAAATTCAAATACATTTTTTTAATCTGTAGTGAATGACACTTGAAGTTAATACAGTTTTTTTAAACGGTAGTTCTTTAATTAAATTTATATAGCTATTAATTGAAGAACTGGACTGCTCGAAATTCACTGGAAAGGTTCCTTGCAATAATGAAGCATTACAAGAGATGGATAGAATGAGAAATTATAGACCACCATCAGCTTCATATGTTAGAAACGAAAAAAAATAAATAAATAGAAGGCGAATAAATAGTAACACAGAAAAATAATAGTCCAACACCATATATGGAAAGAAAAATGGAAAATTGTAAGAAAATTCGCTTTCTATTTTGCCACTTAATATTCTGATGTTGCCACATGTATATACATATTTATACTAATTGTAATTATTTAATAGAAAGTAACTAAGATAAAATCTTTCTTTGTTGACCAAGTAAGAATTGACTTTAAAATTTTTTTTATATTGCTTGTTATCAGTAAAAACGTAGATTCTAAATGGAAACTTTTACATAAATTCTTATTGAAGAGCCTATGATGCTAGATTTCTACTAAAGAATTATAAACAGCAAGTAATGCATGAGCTTTCTTCCGAAGATAAGGATCGATGACAGTGTGCCAAGAATCGCCCGTAAATGATGCGAGAGGGACCAAATGTGAAGATACACTAGGGCATAAGCAAAGGAAGCGTAGCGTAGGGCATCAGTAATTGTCTTTCACAGAGCGCGTCCACAGGAACCGCTAATAGGGAGTGCTGATGGCAGGATATCACGTCACAGTGACATCTTGGAATAGAACCTATCACTGGTAAATGCCGTCCTTCCAAATAATATCGCAGAACTGGGTTATGTAAGCATAACATTTTGAACGTCCCATATGAACGCTGTTTATCGTATCCGCGTTGGTTGACTGCATATGTTTGGTTAACTGTAGCAATAAAACCCCGGTGTTATTAAGCAGTGTGCTATTTTTATGTTTCAAAGATGATGAACTAAATTTTGAGAGATGCTGTTGAAATTTTTGCGAATTAATATGTTATTATTAGTTATCAAATCAAACAAAAATTTTTTTTCAAATGATTTATGGGTTAAATGATTTTCTACACTTTATTTGATTTGTCTACAATTTATTGACGGAAATATTTCAGTTAAAAATGATTACAAAAATGATTAAAATGTTTAATTTTTACTTTTTTTTATTCTATGATAATCATAAAGAATATAGCGCATATCGAATTCTATTAACAAATTGCGATTTCATTTTCCTGTTATCTGAAATTTTTAATCATTTTCTAAGAACACAATTTAAATTTATAATATAAAATTAAATGCATTTAAATTATTAAAATTCATTTCATCATTTGAATTCATTTTTTTCATTTCATCATGAAAGTAAAGAAAAACATTTTCTGAAAACTCTGACTATAAATTGATCGATGAATAGTGATTATAATATTCTTGGAAAATGTAAACGTCAGAAATGTTTTTGAAATAACGAAAGATATGCTTTTGAATAAATGATTAAACTTTTGTATTAAATTTCTGAGAATGTGACGAGTCAATTCTCAATTATGTTCACATTAATTATTCTATGGGATTATTATTTTACATTAATTAATATCTTACATTAAAGATTCTTTTTTAAAAATTTTATTCAGAATTCTCTTTTTAAAAATCTCAGATATTTTAATGATTAACGCGTCTTAATTATTAATTTATTTCACCATTTTATGCTTAATAATTTATATTTAATTAGTCTAATATATTTATATAAGATTATAATATAATAAAATTGATTAATATATATATATATAGATAAATAAATAAATTAATGAGGATATAAGATTTATATATAATTTTTAATTTACAATTAAGTTTTTCATTAGTTATTGATCTTTAGTTAAATTTTAGAAGGGAATTTCTTGAAATTTTTCTAAAGGTAAATTTGCTTATATTTTTTGTATTTTTATAAAATTTTATTTAAATAGTTGAATATTTTTAAAAAATTTAATTCAGTCTTTTTTAAAGGAAAATTATTATTTATTTATTATTATTTTTTTTTTTTGGTTTTTCAAACATCGAAAAATATTTAAAAAATAATAGCAATAAATAATAGCAATAACTTTAAAAAAATCAGCATTATAAATAGTAATATTTTCCAGGTAACAGTTAAAATTACTGTAATAATTCAAATAAATTTTTTAAATTTAAAAATGTAAAGTGGTTTATTTGAAAAAGATTAAAATGTACATAAATATACATAAATAAATCATTTAATAATTTTATTAAAATAATGTTGATTGGTTAAAGAATATTCAAAATATCAACCTTTTTTTAAATGAAGAGTGTTTTCATCAAAGACTTATCGAAATTAATTAATAATATTGGTGCAAAATCAAATGATGTTAAATTACACTTACTATAGAACTAAAATGCAGATTAATATTTTTTTTATACACATAAATAAATACTTTCGAAAAGCATATCGGCATAATTTTATTAACAATTTGTAAATATAAACCCAAATACTAAATTAATCTATTTTTATGAAAGGAATTACAGGACATTTGAGATTCTTAAGCTACATATATTTCTTGCAGATATTTTACGAATATGCCTATGTATTGTAACGTCTCGGCCTCAATTAGACCTATAACGGTGCAAATCAGAGAACTTTCACGTCCATAGGAATACTTTTATTTACAAGCACTATATACTGCATACACAAATACACACATACACACACATTTATATATACACTGAAGTGACAAAAGTCATGGGATACCTCTTAATATCGTGTCGGCCCTCCTTTCGCCCGGCGAAGGGCAGCAACTCGACGTGGCATGGAATCAACAAGTCGTTGGAAGTCTTCTGCAGGAATATTGAGCCATGCTGTCTCGATAGACGCCCATAATTGTGAAAGCGTTGATAATGCAGGATTTTGGGCACGAACAGACCTCTCGATGATGTCCCATAAATGCTCGATGGAATTCATGTCGGGCGATCTAGGTGGCCAGATCATTCGTTGGAATTGTCCAGAATGTTCTTCAAACCAATCGCGAACAGTTGTGGCCCGGTGACATGGCGCATTGTCATCCATAAAAATACCATCGTTGTTTGGGTACATGAAGTCCATGAATGGCTGCAAGTGATCTCCAAGTAGCTGAACATAAGCATTTCCAGTCAATGTTCGGTCCAGTCGCACCAGAGGACCAAGTCCATGCCATGAAAAAACAGCCCACACTATTACGGAGCCACCACCAGCTTGAACAGTGCCTTGCTGACAGTTTGGGTCCATGGCTTCGTGGGGTCTGCGCCACACTCGAACCCTACCATCAGCTCTTACCAACTGAAATCGTGACTCATCGGACCAGGCCACGGTTTTCCATTCATCTAGGGACCGAGAGAGTCGCTGCAAGCGATGTCGTTTTGTCAGTAAAGGCACTCGAGTCGGTCTTCTGCTGGAATAGCCGAAGAAAGCCAAATTTCTCCGCACAGTTCTAACAGACAAGTTCCTTGTGCGTCCCACATTGATTTCTGCGGTTATTTGACGCAGTGTTGCTTGTCTGTTAGAATTTACGACTCTTTGCAGACGTCGTCGGTCTCGGTCGTTAAGTGCAGACGGTCGACCACTGCGCTATCCATGGTGGGATGTTATGCCTGAAATTTCATACTCTCGGCACACTCTTGACACAGTGGATCTGGGAATGTTGAATTCCCTAACGATTTCCGAAATGGCATGACCCATGCATCTAGCTCCAACTAACATTCCGCGTTCAAAGTCTGTTAATTCCCGTCGTGCGGTCATCATCACGTCAAAACCTCTTCACATGAATAACTTGAACAGAAATGAAAGCTCTGCGAAAGCACTGCGCATTTATACCTGTTCTACGCGATGCTATTGCCATCTGAAAATTTGCATATTGCTATCCCATGACTTTTGTCGCTTCACTGTGTATATATAATGAACTCTGGGTTATTATATAAAGAAGGGGAAAATTAGAAATAATATTTGATCACAGGTGCACGATTAAATCACAAGTGAAATTCACAGGTCAGATATTTTCATAGGTCTCCAGTCTACATCTAATATAATTGAGTGGTATGTCGTGGTCTGCCGTATGACATTCAAGCACACGAAACCGCAAGGGATTAACTCCGTACCTAGTCAGAATAAAAAAAGAAATATAAAAAAGAAATTTAAAATCAATTCCTACTTTTTTCCCCCAATATTGCAGAAAGGTCCTTTAAAAATAAAACAACTAAAATTAATCAATTAAATTTAACTAATGAATTAATATTTGAAAAAACTGCATTAACATCCAGTGTCATCCACTACAAGTTCAAAAAAATGTATTTGAACTTGAGTGGATGAATAAAAAATATTTTATTAACGATTGAAAATTTGAACAAGATATATATAGGGAGTGTGTGAACTACTGGAAGGAATCGAAAGAAGAAAATAACACTTCTGGTTGACATGAAGAAGAACTATTCTTTTCTTCTCCCAAAACCTTCCTTTAAGAAAATCAGTCCAAAAGATGGTGTCCTTCACTTCTCATTGGTGTAGACATTTCTCTGGACATTTCTAATGGTCGATCACGATGGATGGTTCCATCACGATGGATGGTCTCATCACGATGGAACAATTCATGGTATAGTTCATATTCAATCTGTAGTTGTTGTGACTTGTGAAGGTCACACATATTTTGCTAATTTTATGAATATCATTATAAACGACACCGGAAATTTGCTATCTGCTTTGAATGACAGGTTGTTCTCATTAGTGCAAAACACTAATTGCATGTAATATAACTATCCACAATACTGCTTGTCTGCTGTCCAATTTGAGTGACGGATTGTTATTATGTACTTGTCAAATAATATACATTTTTCTCTCCTGGGAATGTAATGTCAAAAGTCTACGGGTCACTCTATGTTTTGAAAGATTTTTTCGTGTATAACTCTGAGCCTTTTGTATGAAATAAAATAAGACATTGAAAAAACTTTCTACTTTACTTTGTGATTTTTCTTATCTCTTAAAGATAAGGTATATATATATATATATGTATATATATGTATATTGTTTTCTAGTAAAAAAATATGGTTGAAAGAACAAAAGAATTTAAAGATAAATTAATAGGGTAAAAGTTACATAGTAGTCTGAGACAGAAGTCAAGAACAGCTCAGATGGTACTCAGTGATTCCGAGAAGAAATTAAATTTAAAAAAAACCTGTGATGCTTTGCGGCTCAACGAAGGAGAAAATCCTCTTCTTTAACGGTCTGATGGTTGCCGTGGTAGAAGGGTATGGATTTTCCACTAAGGAACTATTTGTCTATGGGAACTATAATGTTAAAAAAATTCCCATTAAAATCTATCAGAGTGAACCTCTATATTCCTACATTTTTTTACTACGTCTACACAAGAGACGACTCGATGTTGATTGACATAGCATATTTAAGTGTCCCCCGTAGACAGCCAAGCTGCCTGAGAAGTTTGGTTTGTCGCTCTACTGTCATTTTGTGCACACTTTGGCCTGATTAGCCTGGGCTCTACAGTTCAACGTGCATCCCGAACCACTAACAAACTTCATGCCACCACCGGGATTCAAACCTGAAGACTGTGGTGACAAAAGCCAAAGCGCTAGCCAATTGGCCAACAGGCCTGGTTGACTGAGAAGAATTTTCCGGGTGTTTCCAATGCAACACGCAAATGAGGTTCTCTACCCACGCAAGAATTCACAGAAAGCCCCCTTTTTTTAACACCTAATATATATAGGATATTCATGGGTTATAAGAGTTTAAGTCGAGGTTCAGTTGATAAAAAAATGCATTATTTTATTTATTTTGAAATATTAAGAATTAAGAGTTTATATTTTATATGAAAAAAAATAATAAGTTAGTGTACAAATATAAAGTTCATGAATTTTAAAAGATTAATATTTTTTAACTCTCATGTACATTTAGAATTTGCACATCCATTAGTAAAGATCACTTTTTGTTAAAGGCAAGAACATGTTTGAATCTGACAACATGGAATTTACTTTTCAATCTTTCTTAAAGATATAAATATTAAAAATAAAGTGTTTTATAAAAAGCTTTTTAGTTACGAAAAATATATGTTTAGATTGAGTGTTGGGATACTTTTTAAGGAATTTCTTCATACGTAAATAGCATCTAAATCTAGCTTGAATATTTTTATTATATACTTACAATATTAATATTGTATTGATGTTATGAAAATATTAATATTGATGGTAATTTGCATAGCAAGAAACAGTTTAAAAAACTGCGAGTATTGAAAAAATTTTAATATAGTTGTTAAATATATTTTAGTATTTTTAATTCGATTTCTTTCAATTACGAATTAATAATTCATATTTTATTTGAAATGGGAGTAAGTTAGAGTACCAATATAAAATACATGAGTTTAAAAGAGTAATATTTTTTTAAAATTCATGTAAACTTAGAATTTGCATATCAAATACTAAAACACAACTTTTGGTATAGTAACGAGCATGCTTAAATCAGATAACAGGAATTTTACTTTTTTGATCTTTCTTAAAGAAATGAACATTAAAAATAAACTGCTTTATCAAGAGCTTTTAAGCTTCGAAAAAAATATATTTAGCTTGAAATTGGTGATATTTTTTAAGAAATTTCACGTAGATAAATAGCAATAAAAGATCTCTTAAATATGTAAAATATTATGCTCTTGTAAATATTCAATAATATAAAATGTTATGTCTGGAAAATGTTATAAAAATAACCCGATAATCGATAAAAAAAAAAGTGCAATATGTTTCTAGTATATCTATAATAAAGGAAATATATAGTATAGGACACTTTCTTCATAAAAAGGAATAATAAATTATAAATTCAAATATGCAAAAACATATTTAAAATACATACTAATATAAGATATTCTAAAAAAGATATCCTATGACATGAAATAATTTTTTAATGGAAATATTCATATGAATAGTATCCATTTGGAGAATAAAACTGTATTAAAGTACTTCTAAGAAGTAAGATAAACTAATCAAATAAAGTGGTGTTATAGATTTCTGCATATTTTATCTTTTTAAAATGTGTGTGTAAGAAAAATATTTTTTGGCAGATTAGAGAATACGTATAAACTGCATAATTGACTGACAAACATTTAAAACAAGCATTTAAAAGTTGGAAATTCGATACCTAATATTTCGATCTACAAGTTTAATGGATGCCGTTGATTGAAGCTGTATAGACTGCTACATTTCAGTTTATATTTATATGTTTTATTTTTATATTATTCATTTATTATTATAAAGAAAAGAAAAAAATATGTTAGATTTTGTTTTGTATCGTTATCCTTAAAATGTGTGTAAGAAAAGTATTTTTTGACAGATTAGACAAATATATGACAAGGTCATTGTTTTAAATGTTTGTCACTCAAGTGACAACCATTTGAAACAAAGACCTTGAACATTTCTAATACTTTAATATTTTGATTTACAAGTTTAAAAGTTTACTCATTTTAATCAATGTCATTAATTTATTTTGTTTTCTACGTTGAATTTTATATTTTTATAATTTACTTTCATATATTATTAAAAAAAGAGAAGAAATAAATATACTAGATGTTTTACACATTTTTTTATCGTTTTCACATGGTCTATCACCAATTAAAAAGATCACGGCTTTATCAATTCTATATATCTCTTTTCAAGACAGTAGCATACATCATAACAAAATTTAATACTTTTGTAAAATATATTTTAAACGTGTACTACGAAACACACTATAAAATTTATTAAAATTTTAATAAGAACTTGAAGAATGAAATTCAGTACACTTTCCAATATAAAATGTTTCAAAAAGATATTAAAACTCTTTCATGAACAAACAATCGATTGTGATATCATTATTTTTTCCTATTTTAAAGTTCTTAAATTTTTACTTTCAGAAAAAATTAAAACGATCAAATCAGACAAGATATTAAAAGATGGAAATATCATCGCGTTGTTTTCCATTCTGTTTGGAACACATTTCGAACGTTTCTCCGGATGGAACGTTATAAAGCACCGTTCCTCGACTCATGTGCTTGGAAGTAATTTAGCAAATTACCTCTGAATTTCAGCGCTTTCCGAAATCCATTAAGAAGATTGACAGCCTCCAGAAATGCGAATCGCGTTTCGAGAATTATTAGTTACCGAAAAATGTCATACAGTTCGAAAACAGGAAAAAAATTTTAAATAATGAGTTTTGTTTTTAACGTTTTTTTTTTTTTTTTTCTCCTTTCTTTTCTATTCTTTTTTTTTTGCTTTTTTTGTCAAAGCGTAAATAAAGCTGAAAGGAAAAGAAATTCTGTTTTTAAATAACTCTGAATGTCACTTTCTTAACGCCAGGTTTCGTTACATGGATAATGTTTTCTCTTAAATAATTGCATTTTTTATTTTTTCTTCACCATATTCTTGATGGTTAATCATCTTTTTTTAAACTGTTGTGAATTGATTTAAATTTTTCGAAACGAATAATTTCTTTATCTAGAGATTTATTTTCAAGGCAAATTATAAATTTATCTTCGTATCTTTAAATCTTCGTAGATGTCATATGTAGGTGTAGATGTGGATATTAAATATTTCAGTAGGACGAAAAAGTTAAATTTCTATTAAAGTAGCTACATAATTAATTGCAATTACAATAACCAAATAACTTTGGTTATTGTAATTGCAATCATCATTCTATAATAAATTGAACTGGGATTTCCATTGTCGTTATGAGATTTCACGAAAACGGCATCTTTATATGTACTCGTTCCAAATTAAAATTAGAGGAACAAGTTAAATTCTGGTTAAAAGAGCTACAGTACTCTTTCCATAATGACTCGCCTTGTGACCTAAGTGTGTGATTATATCAACGTTATCTTTTTTAAAAAAATTATTCCATTTAAATCACTTTTAGTTATCTATACAAACAAAAATGGATGTATAAGTATGCTTTCCTATAACACCCAAATTTTTGTCTCTGAATTTGTTAGTCTTTTATATGGTGCATATAATGCAAATTTGTGCATATAACAGTACATCTAGGATAAAAAAATTGCTGCTATTTAATATGAAACCTTAGAAAAACTTCATTTTTTGCATAACGCCACCTGGTGGCAAGATAAATTTGTATCTATTATTTTTATTTGCCTTCAGTAATTTCAAGAAATTAAAATGGAAATATTTTAAGTTTATGCAATTGTGCTTTTTTTTAATCTATATTTCATATTATATTATCTATATAGATCCTGTTTAACCTTTAACCTGTTTAATTTTAAAAATAGAAACCTCCAAAAGTTTAGGAAATAATTCAAAAGAAATTAAGCTCGTATCAATTTCTGCTTTCTAAATCTACAAGTTTATAAAGATTGGTAATATAACTAATATGAAGCTTCAGATGGATAGACATTAAAGATCAATTGAGTAATCAATATTTCTCTGCAATCATGATATGGGTGTAATAAGCAATGATGGTGAAATCTCTCGCGGATTTCTAAGCAAGTTATTTCAGCTTGTATTCCGAAATAAATAAATCAGCCTGATGGCAGACGGCGGATTATGGCAGGCTTCTGTCTGGATAATTATAAAATGTTGAGTCTTGTTCCAAGAGAAACTGCCACTTGGAGCAAAGATAAGGATTAGTAGTTTTGAAACATGCACTATGACAATGAAATATTGAAGTTCTATTTTAATGACATAGATGTCTGGAGCAGCTGGTTGGAAAGAGCTATGGGTTCAAAATTCATAGAACAGGGGTGGCCAACCCAAATGATCTTGCGGGCCACTTTGGAAATGCATCCTAACTCCACGGGAAGCATAAGAATTATAAACACCCATATTAGATTTTTATCCGCTACAGACATTCTTTTGGACTGAAGAATTGAAACATAATCAGCTATTAATTTTCTGTTTACTATTATTCTTACATGTAAACATAGATAATATAATAACTGAACATAGTTTCAGTTTACAGAAATTTAGTAACTAAAGATAAGGACTCGCATCGCATTATGTTTTAGAATTCTTGTTTTGTATATTGTTTCTGGGTGAAAAGTATTTACTTTGTTATGAAATACATTTTAAATACGTTTCATACAATAAAATCATGATTATTTAAAATATTTGTTTCCGTACATTTAATACATAAATAGAAATTGAAGATAAATGTTAAGCCCAAAGCGTAATTCAAATTTCATTTATAAAATAAAAATTTCGTTTCTTAACAAAGTACTTTCATAATCCATGTAAAATGCCACTTCAACGACGCCCTAAGATTTCCAGAGATATCCAAAATGTCTTCCTTCTCTTCAAATGAGCACAGTTACAGTAATGTCACAGTTTACCAAAACACACAGACAAAAGATAATGTCTCACATCACATTACCTTTCAGAACTCTCGTCTTGTGTATCGTTCCTGTGAAGGAAAAGCATTTACTGTGATCGTATGAGAGCGTCTACTAAATCTGAAAAAAGTTTTTCTTTTGTAAAAAACAATCAAGCAGAAAAAGAAATGTTTTCATGTAAAGAAACTTAGAATAGGAAATGTCAAATGTTTCTGTCACATTGAAAAATATCAGATGTGAATATTTTAATTCAGATGTATTCAGTTGTTAATATTTTATGTGTAAGTTTTTTCTTCTTTTAAGGTTTAAAAAATGAATGAAATGTTTCGTTTTATTTTTAATGGTGATAGTTCTGCAAGTTCCATTTTAAAGATTGTTGTATCATGGTTGGGAAAAGTTGTTTGCTTTTTTAATTCAAGTGAAAAGCTTTATGTTTGACTTTGTTGTAGTACGAGGCTTGTATATTGAATTCTATTTCTGTATATAATAAAGTCTTAAAAATGCTAGCTTATAGTACATAAAATAATAAAAATATATATATATATATTATTTTATGTAATATAAGCAAGCTATATATTCATATATATATGAATATATAGCTTGCTTATATTACATAATATATATTACATATATATATATATATATATATAATATTTTTAAATAATAGCATTTCCTTTCAAATTTCTTTAATTAATATCACTTGTTTATTTTATTAGGCCATAAGTAAAAATTATTTTATACGTTTACAAAAAACACTTATTAAAAGCCCCACGATGTACACTATGTGGAAGAAAGTGACGGGACACAACACTATAACGACATAAACCCATATTTATTAAAATTAATAGGAGGTAGGGCCTTCTTTGGCTGCGATCACAGCTGCAACCCTTCTGGGCATGCCTTCCACTAAATTAGCCATAGTGGCAAGAGCAATTTCCTTCCAAATGTTTAACAGGAAGTTCCATAGTTCAGGCTTGCTTTTGGGGAGTGGGGTGCAGGCCCTCAACCGACGGTCCAATTCGTCCCAGAGATGTTCAATTGGGTTAAGATCAGGGCTCTACGCCTGCCATTCCATGCGTTTAACGTTGTTTTTCACATACCAAGCAAGAGTCCTTCTTGCAACATGGCATGTTGCGTTTTCGTCTTGATACCAGCAATCATCCATACCGTACGTTGCCCACAAGGTAGGAAGGACATGATTGTCGAGAATATCACAGTATCTATCGGCATTCATCGCACCATCAACCTTCACCAGTGGGCCAGCCCCATACCAGGAGAAACAGGCCCATACCATCAATCCTCCTCCACCAAACTTTACAGTTGGGACGAACACACTCGGGCAAAAGGCGTTCTCCTGGTAAAAGCCATACCCAAACACGTCCATCGGAACGGAAAAGGATAAATCGTGACTCGTCACTCCAAAGGACGTGTTTCCAGTCATCCAGAGTCCAAGTACGGTAGTCTTTGGCCCATCGAAGGAGCGTTTTCTTGTAGGTTTTCGTAATCAAAGGCTTATGGGCCGCCGAACGTCCAGTGTAACCTAACTTATGGGCCTCGATACGAAGAGTCTTGGTCGAAACGGCCACACCTGTGTCTTATCTAAACTCATTAGCGATGTTATCCATGGATGTTTGACGGTTACTTCGAATCTCCCTGCCGAGCACCCGCCGGTCCCTGCTGGTGAGAACTGTAGGTCGTCCACTTCGGGGTTTGTTCTGACAGTGTCCCTCAGGCTTGTAGCAACACACAACACGTGCTTCAGTTGATTTTGAGCAGTTACGGAGACGGGATATCTCCCTAATTGACACCTTGGCAAGATGCAATCCAAACAACACACCTTTCACGAACTCAGACAACTCTTCCCGTGGCGGTATCTTGACAAAAAACAACTCTAGTCGACTCCACAGAGTATTTATAGGATATGGTTGACACGTGATACCTATTATTGCGCATGTGTCAGCTGTATTGTCCACTTTTCTACTTTTCGAGGGGTGTCCCATCACTTTCTTCCAGATAGTGTATATCGAATATAATATGAATGATATATCAAAAGAATACTGAATAAAACATCATTGTAATTATATATACATTAGTGCAGTTCGAGGCCCACTGATGTACATCAAATATAATAAGAATGATATAGCGAGGGAATACTAAACAACAAGACATTGTAATTTTTTTAACTTTAGTAGAGCACAAGGCCCACTGATCTAAAAAAAAAAATGAAATATGAGCGATAAATTGAATAGCAAGTCATTATCGTTATCATTATTCAAATTTAATTGTATTGTATTATTTATGGCACGTAATTTACTCAAAGATCCAATAATTGTATGAATCAATAGCTGATAATAAAATAATTTTTGAAATAATTTTTAAAATTATACTTAATTGATAGATACTATTTGAATATGAAAACTTTAACAAAACCGAATCATACACATTTTTTTATTCCCACCATTAGTTCACACTCTCCCTATATATATATCTTGTTCAAATTTTCAATCGTTAATAAAATACTTTTTATTCATCCACTCATGTTCAAATACATTTTTTTTAACTTCTAGTGGAGGACACTTGATGTTAATACACTCTTTTCAAATATTAATTCAGTAATTAATTTTAATTAGATGGACTATTAATTGAAGAACTGGACTGCTCGAAACTCACTTGAAAGGTTCCTTGCAATAATGAAGAGATAGATAGAATGAGAAATTATAGACTACCTTTAGCTTCATAAATTAGAAACGGAAACAAATAGAAGGCAAATAAATAGTAACAAACAAAAATGATGGTCCAACACTATATATAGAAAGGAAAATGGTAAATTCGCTTTCTATTTTGCCATTTAATATTTTGATTTTATCATATGCATATACACTGAAGTGACAAAAGTCATGGGATAGCAATATGCAAATTTTCATATGGCAGTAGCATCGCGTAGAACAGGTATAAATGCGCAGTGCTTTCGCAGAGCTTTCATTTCTGTTCAAGTTATTCATGTGAAGAGGTTTTGACGTGATCATGACCGCACGACGGGAATTAACAGACTTTGAACGCGGAATGTTAGTTGGAGCTAGACCCATGGGTCATGCCATTTCGGAAATCGTTAGGGAATTCAACATTCCCAGATCCACTGTGTCAAGAGTGTGCCGAGAGTATGAAATTTCAGGCATAACATCCCACCATGGACAGCGCAGTGGTCGACCGCCTGCACCTAACGACCGAGACCGGCGACGTCTGCAAAGAGTCGTAAATTCTAACAGACAAGCAACACTGCGTCAAATAGCCGCAGAAATCAATGTGGGCCGTACAAGTTACTTGTCTGTTAGAACTGTGCGGAGAAATTTGGCTTTCTTGGGCTATTCCAGCAGAAGACCGACTCGAGTGCCTTTACTGACAGAACGACATCGCTTGCAGCGACTTTCGTGGGCACGTGAGCATATCGGTTGGTCCCTAAATGAATGGAAAACCGTGGCCTGGTCCGATGAGTCACGAGTTCAGTTGGTAAGAGCTGATGGTAGGGTTCGAGTGTGGCACAGACCCCACGAAGCCATGGACCCAAACTGACAGCAAGGCACTGTTCAAGCTGGTGGTGGCTCCGTAATGGTGTGGGCTGTTTTGTCATGGCATGGACTTGGTCCTCTGGTGCGACTGGACCGAACTTTGACTGGAAATGCTTATGTTCAGCTACTTGGAGATCACTTGCAGCCATTCATGGACTTCATGTACCCAAACAACGATGGGATTTTTATGGAAGACAATGCGCCATGTCACCGGGCCACAACTGTTCGCGATTGGTTTGAAGAACATTCTGGACAATTCCAACGAATGATCTGGCCACCTAGATCGCCCGACATGAATCCCATCGAGCATTTATGGGACATCATCGAGAGGTCTGTTCGTGCCCAAAATCCTGCACCATCAACGCTTTCACAATTATGGACGTCTATCGAGACAGCATGGCTCAATATTCCTGCAGAAGACTTCCAACGACTTGTTGAGTCCATGCCACGTCGAGTTACTGCACTTCGCCGGGCGAAAGGAGGGCCGACATGATATTAAGAGGTATTCCATGACTTTTGTCACTTCAGTGTACATATTTATACAAATTGTAATTATTTAATAGAATGTAACTAAATTAAAAATTTTCTTTGTTGACCAAATAGGAATTTACTTAAAATTTTTTTTTTATATTACTTGTTATCAGTAAAAACGTAAATTCTAATTGGAAACATAATATAAATTCATATCGAAGGGCCCCTGAAGGAAAATTTCAAGAGAATGATTGCTATATTTCTACTAAAGAGCTATAAACAGCAAGCTATGCATGAGTTTTCTTTCGAAGATAAGGATCGATGACACTCTGCCAAGAATCGCCCGTAAATGATGCGAGAGGGGCCAAATGGGAAGATACACTAGGGCATAAGCAAAGGAAGCGTAGCGTAGGCCATCAGTAATTGTCTTTCACAGAGCGCGTCCACATTAACAGCTAATAGGGAGTGATGATGGCAGGATATCACGTCACAGTGACATCACGGAATAGAACCTATCACTGGTAAATGCCGTCCTTCCAAATGATATCGCAGAACTGGGTTATGTAAGCATAACATTTTGAAGGTCCCATATGAACGCTGTTTATCGTGTCCGCGTTGGTTGACTGCAGATGTTTGGTTAACTGTAGCAATAAAACCCCGGTGTTATTAAGCAGTGTGTTATTTTTATGTTTCAAAGATGATGAACTAAATTTTGAGAGATGCTGGTGAAATTTTTGCGAATTAATATGTTATTATTAGTTTTCAAATCAAACAAAAAATTTTTTTTCAAATGATTTATGAGTTAAATGATTTTCTACACTTTATTTGATTTGTCTACAATTTATTGACGGAAATATTTCAGTTAAAAATGATGTAATAATCATACGGGTTACACAAGTACAGTATGCATATTTAAGTTTTGCTTTACTTTTAGTAATTATTTCGTCTTGATATAAGATTTTATTTCATAATTATTTATCGAAAAAAAGTTTTATGGTAGAAGATTTACGGGTAAATTATTTTCTACAATTTATTTGATTTTGTCTACAATTTATTGATGAGAATATTTTAGTTAAAAATGATGTAAATAATTATACAGTTACAAAAGTAGGGCACTTGTAATTAAGTTTTGTTTTAATTTTAATATTTATTTCTTCGTGATTTTATTTCATAATTACTTATCGAAAAAAATATGTGTCTTCTACACATACTAAATATACTGTGTTTTTTAAAAAATAAAGGTCAAGTTTAAAAAACATTAAAGACCTAAATCACTTCACAGGGTTTATCTTTTTGCTTGTTGAAGATAAATTGATATTACTTTGTTTGTAACTGTAGGTGATATTTAAAAAATATTTCTATCAAAATTATTTAATATTTTAAATCATCAAGGCAGAATAATAATGACTTTACAAGAAAATAATTCATATATAAAATTTCTTTTCGAACAAAAATGATTAAAAATTTTATTTAACTAAAATTTTTATATTCGATAATGGAGGTAGAGAATATCTTTGGATATCGTATGTTATTAACAAATTTCAATTAATTTTTGATGTTATGAAATTTTACGGATTTTCATAGAACTCAATTTAAATTTATAATATAAAATAAAATGCATTCAAATTATTAAAATTAATTTCATCATTTGTATGCATTAATTCATAATAATAAAAGTTAATAAATAAAAATAACATAAAAATTCGCACGAAAACAGGAAGCAAAAACAATTAATTAATTCACACGATGAAAGGAAAGTAAAGAAAAACAGCATGCTCTGGAAACATTATCCATAAATTGATCGATGAATTGTAATTATAATATTCTTGGAAAATGTAAATGTCAGAAATGTTTTTGAAATAAAGAAAGATATGCTTTTGAATTAATAATTAAACTTTGTGTTTAGAGAGCTTAGAAGCGCATAAAGCACAAAATAGAAAAAAAATTACAGAGGAAGAATTGTCAATCTATTAAAAATATTTTATATACCTATATATACATATATATATTTTTTATTTTAAAAATTATTATTAAGTTTCTAAGAAAGTGATGAGTCAATTCCTAATTAAGTTCACATTAATTATTCTGTGGGATTATTATTTTACATTAATTAATATCTTACATTAATGATACATTTTTTTTATTCAAAATTCTCCTTTTAAAAATGTCAGATATTTTAATGATTAAAGCGTCTCAATAATTAATTAATTTCACCACTTTATGCTTAATAATTTATATTTAATTAATCTAATACATTTATTTAAGATTGAAATTAAATAAAAAATTTATTAATATATATATATATATATATAAATTAATGAGGATATAAGATTTATATATAATTTTTAATTTATAATTAAGATTTTCATTAGTTATTGATCTTCAGTTAAATTTTAAAAGGGAATTTCTTGAAATTTTTCTAAAGCTAAATATGCTTATATTTTTTATATTTTTACAAAATGTTATTAAAATTATTGAATATTTTTTAACATTTTAATTCAGTTTATTTCAAGGAAAATTATGTATTTTTTGTTTTGTTTTTCAAACACCGAAACAGTAAAAGAAAAAAAATATATAAAAAAAAAATAATAACAATACAAATTTTAAAAAATCAGCATCATAAATAGTAATATTTTCCAGGTGACAGTTAAAATTAATATAATTTTTTTGCATTTAAAAATGTAAAGTTGTTTGTTTGATAAAGATCAATCATTTTGTAACCAATCACTATGTAACAATTCATGGTGTAGTCCATATTCCATGTGTCATTGTTTCGATCTGTAAATGTAGCACAGACAATCGCCAATTCCATGAGGTCTCATTTTCCGTGGTACTGAATATCTGCTATCAGATTTGAGTGACAGTTTGTTATCATGAGTACAAAACACTAATTGCATGTAATATCTATACAAAACACTAATTGCATGTAACTATCCACAGCACTGCTTGTCTGCTGTCAAATTTGAGTGACTGTTTGTTATTATGTACTTGTCAAATAGTATACATTTTTCTCTCCTGGGAATGTAATGTCAAAATTCTACGGGTCACTCTATGTTTTGAAAGATTTTTTCGTGTATAACTCTGAGCCTTTTGTATGAAATAAAATAAGACATTGCAAAAACTTTCTACTTTACTTTGTGATTTTCGTAACTTTTAAAGATAAGGTATATATATATCGTTTTCGTGTAAAAAGATTTGGTTGGAAGAACAAAAAAAGATTTAAAAATAAATTAATAGAGTAAAAGTTACATAGTAGCTTGAGACAAAAGTCAAGAACAGTTCAGATGGTACTCAGTGATTCTGAGGAGAAATTAAATTTTTAAAAAAAACTACGATAATTTGCGACTGAACGAAGGAGAAAATCCTGTTCTTTAACGGTCTGATGGTTGCCATGGTACAAGGGTATGGATTTTCCAGTGAGGCACTATTTGTCTATGGGAACTATAATGTTAAAAAAATTCCATTAAATTCCACGAGACAGAACTTCTGCATTATTAAATTTTTTACTACTTCTGCACTAGCGACGGATAGATGTTGATTGACATAGCGTATTTAAGTATCACCCGTAGACGGTCAAGCGACCCGAGAGGCCCGGTTTGCCATTCTACTGTCTGATTAGACCGGAACCTACAGTTTAACGTGTATTCCGAACCACTAACAAACATGCATGCCACCACCAGGATTATATCCTGAAGCTTGTAGTGCCAAAGGTCAGAGCTCTAGCCAATTGACCAACAGGCCCCCTTGACTGAGAGGAGTTTTCCGGGTGTTTCCAATGCAACACGCAAATAAGGTTCCTTACCCCCACGAGAATTACCAGAAAGCCCTCTATTTTAGCAAATATCTATGAGATATTTATGGACTATATTAGCTTAACTCGAGGTTCAGTTGATAAAATAAATTCATTGTTATATTTATTTTGAAATATTATGAACTAACAATTTATATTTTATATGAAAAAAAAAATAGGTTAGTGCAGAAATATAAAGTTCATGAGTTTTAAAAGATTAATATTTTTTAAAAACCATGTACGTTTAGAATTTGCACATCAAGTATTAAATTTCAACTTTTTGTTAAAGGGAACAACATATTTGAATCTGATAGCATGAATTTAATTTTTTCAATCTTTCTTAAAGATATAAATATTAAAAATAAACTGACTTATCCTGCGCTTCTAAGTTTAAAAAAAAAGTTTAAATTGAGATTAATGATATTTTTTAAACAATTTCATCGCAGATAAATAGCATTAAACTATCCCTTTATCTCTGTAAAATATTATGCTTATATAAATATTCAATAATATAAAATATTATGTCTGGAAAATGGTATAAAAATAACCCTATAGTCGATAAAAAAAATGCAATGTGTTTCTAGTATATATATATAACCTTTCTTCTTAATAATAAATAAATAAAAATCATAAATAATAAATTCGAATACATAAAAAAATATAGCTAAAATACATACCAATTTAAGATATCCTATAAAAGATATCCAATAATAAGAAATAATTTTTTAATGGAAATATTGAATGAATAGCATCCATTTGGTAAATAAACTGTATAAAAGTACTTCTAAGAAGTAGAATAAATTAATCAAATAAAGTGGTGCTATAGATTTCTGCATATTTTATCTTTTTAAAATGTGTCTGTAAGAACAGTATTTTTTGAAATATTACCCAATATGTAATAACAGCATAGTTCATTGACAAACATTTGAAACTATGACCTTGAAAATTAGTAACATTTTTAATATTTTGATCTACAAATTTAAAAGTTTGCTCAATGCAGTGGATGTTGTTAATTTAGGCTATGTATTCTGCTGAATTTAATTTTATATTTCATTTCTATATCATTCATATATTATTATTATGCTACCTGAGGGCCTATCAGGTAGCGCTGTTAGTCTTTGGTACTACAGATTTCAGATTCGAATACTGGCGGTGATGTGGATGTTTGTTAGTGGTTCGGAATCCACTTTAAACTGTATGTCTCGGTCTATTTAGCCTTAAGTGCGTACATACTGATCGTAGAGCGACAAAACAAAACATATATTATTATAAAAAGAAAAAATAAATATGTTAGATGTTTATTTTTTTTGTATCGTTTTTTTCATACTGCTCCTTCCCCCATTAAAAAAAAACACATAGTTTTATTAGTTCTGTATATCTCTGGTGAAGATAGTAGTAAGTTTTATTATAAAGTAATTAATAAGTTTCTAACTTTTTTAATAATTTTTAATTTAATTTAATAATTTTTTTAAATATTTTTTAAGCGTGCACTACAAAACGAATTATAAAATATATTAAAATTTTAATAAAACATTTTTATGAACAGCACATTCAGTAAACTTTTTTAAAAACGATACATCCAGTAAACATTTTAAAAATAGTTCATTCAGTAAACAGCAGTAAACTTATTTTTTTAGAAAGAGAAAAAATAAATATGTTAGATAATTTTCAAGGTTTTTTTTTTTTTTGTATCGTTTATTCATGGTCCATCACTCATTAAAAAGAGCACGGTTTTATTGATTATGTATATCTCTGGTGAAGACAGTAGTATACTTTATAATAAAATATAATAATTCAAAAAAAAATATTAAGCGTAAAAAAATTTTAAAACAAGCAAATTTTAAAATATATTAAAATTTTAATAAAACTTGGAGAATGAAATGAAATAAAACTTTCAATATAAAATGTTTCAAATCGATATTCACTTTTAATATTTTATCTAGAAATTAAGAAATTCGCGCATTGCAATTTATGGTGTTAATTTAAGCTATATAGTCTGCTACGCTTAAGTTTATATTTACGTATATATATATATATATATATTTTATATTATTCATCTATTATTATAAAGAGAAGAATTAAATATGTTAGATATTTTTCTATCTCTGGACAAGAGAGTTGTATATTATATAATTAAATTTAATACTTTAAAAAAAATATTTTTTAAGCGTGCACTACAAAACAAATTATAAAATATATTAAAATTTTAATAAAACTTGAAGAATGAAATTCAGTAAACCTTTCACTATAAAATGTTTCAAAAAGATATTAACACTCTTTCAAAAACAAGCAATAGACTCTAACATCATTATTTTTTCCTATTTTAAAGTTCTTGAAATTTTACTTTCAGAAAAAATGAAAACGATCCAGTCAGACAAGAAATTAAAAGATGGAAATACCATCTCGTCGTTTTCCCTTCTGTTTGGAACTCATTTCGAATGTTTTCTCCGGATGGAACGTTATAAATCACCGTTCGCCGAGTCATTTGCTTGGAAGTAATTTCGTAAATTACCTCCGAATTTCAGAGCTTTCCGAAATCCATTAAAAAGTTTGACAACCTCCAGAAATTCGGAACGCGTTTCAAGAAATATTAGTTGTCGAAAAATGTCGTGCAGTTCGAAAACAGGAACAAATTTTTAAATAATGAGTTTTGTTTTTAACGATTTTTTTCTTTTTTTTGTCATTTCTTCCGTGGGACATCTTTGATGGAGTTAAAAAATAAATAAAACGGAAAGAAAAATGATTCTGTTTTTAAATAACTCTGAGATGTCACTTTCTTAAATGCTAGGTTGCGTTAAATGGAAAATGTTTTGACTTAAATAATTTATTTTTTATTTTTTATTCACCATAATCTTGATGGTTAATCATTTTTTTTTAAATTTGTGTAAATTGATTTAATTTTTGCTAAACCTGTAAATTGATTTAATTTTTTTAAATAATTTTTTTATCTAGAGATTTGTATTTATGACAAATTACGCATTTACCTAGTTAAGAACTTAACAGGAGGGCTTATTAACTCTGGCCATGACAGTAGTAACTTAACTTTAACTTAGTATTATGAAGTAATTAATAATTTTATAATTTTTTAATAATTTTAATATAGTTTAATAACTTTTAAAAATATTTTTTAAGCCTGCACTACAACATAAATTAAAATTTTACTGAAACCTAAAGAATAAAATTCATTAAATAAACTCTTTTAAGACCAGTTAATTCAGAAAAGCCTTTTTAAAAGCAATTCATTCAGTAAACAGTTAATTTAGCTAACGTTTTTAAAAACAGTTCATTTAGTAAACGGTTAATTTAGTAAACTTCTTTAAAGACAATTTATTCAGTAACCATTTTTAAAAACAGATCATTCAGTAAACAGTTAATTTAGTAAACTTTTTTTTAAAAACAGCTCATTCAGGAAACGTTTTTTTATTATAAAGAGAATAAATAAATATGTTGGATATTTTCATATATAATATATATTTTTTTTTGTATCGTTTTTTCATGACCCGCCACCGATTAAAAAAGAGCACAGCTTTATTAATTCTATATATCTCTGCCTTAAGATCATAGTATAAATTATAAGGAAATTCAATACTTTTTAAGCTTGCACAACAAAACAAATTCTAAAATATATTAGAACTTTAATAAAACATGAAGAATAAAATTCAGTAAACTTTTCAACATAAAATGTTTCAAAAAAGATATTAATAATCTTTCAAGAACAAACAACAGATTCTAATGTCATTATTTTTTCCTATTTTGAAGTTCTTAAATTTTACTTTTAGAAAAAAGATGAAAACTATCAAGTCAGACAAGATATTAAAAGATGGAAATATTATCGCGACGTTTTCCATTCTGTTTGGAACACATTTCGAACGTTTCTCCGGATGGAACGTTATAAAGCATCGTTCCTCGACTCATTTGCTCGGAAGTAATTTCGCAATTTACCTCCGAATTTCAGCGCTTTCCGAAATCCATTTAAAAGATTGGCAGCCTCCAGAAATTCGGAACGCCGGAAATTCGGAAATATTAGTTACCGAAAGATGTCAAGCAGTTCGAAAACAGGAAAAGTTTTTTAATAATGAGTTTTGTATTTAACGTTTTTTTTTCTCTGTTTTTGTCATTTCTTCCGTGAGACTTTTTTGATGAAGTTAAAAAATAACTAAAACGAAAAGAAAACAAATCATGTTTTTAAATCACTCTGAAATGTCACTTTCTTAATGGAAGGTTGCGTTGCATAGCTAATGTTTTTCTCTTTAAATAATTATATTTTTATTTTTTCTTCGCTACAGTCTTGATGGTTAATTATGTTTTTTTAAAATTTGTGTAAATTAATTTAAATTTTTCTAAACGAATAATTTCTTTAACTAGAGATGTTTTTAATGACAAATTATTAATTTCCTTTTTTAAATCCTTACCAGTGTTGTTTATTTTGTTATCTTTAATTTAAGGCAAATTGCCGTTGCCACTGAAATTCTAATTTCATCACAGTGCGTATATCCAACTTCCTTGAATCCGTATGACAATTGTAGGAAATATTATATCACCCATTATGCTGACAGGACAGCACTGTATGTTTTTACTATTACATTTTTTCTTCTCCATAATCGTGATGGTTAATCCTTTTTTAAATCGGTGTAAATTGATTTAAATTTCACTAATAGAATAATTTCTTCAACTAGAGACTTATTTTTATGACAAATTATTTTATTGATAAAATAAATTATAAAATATATAAAAAAATTTAATAAAACTTGTAGAATAAGATTCATTCAACTGCTTTTTAGAAAGAGACGAAATAAAGATGTTAGATATTTTTCACATTATTTTTGTATCTTTGGTACAGAAAATATTATGCATTATAATAAAATTTAATATTCTTTTTTAAGTAATTTTTAAGCGTGCATTACAAAACAAATTATAAAATATATTAAAATTTTAAAAAAATTCAGTAAACTTTTAAATATAAAATGTTTCAAAAAGATATTAACACTCTTTCAAGAACAAACAATAGATTCTAATATCATTATTTTTTCCTATTTTAAAGTCCTTAAATTTTTACTTTTAGAAAAAAGGAAAACTAACAAGTCAGACAAGATATTAAAAGATGGAAATATCATCGCGCCGTTTTCCATTCTGTTTGGAACACATTTCGAACGTTCCTCCGGATGGAACGTTACAAACCACCGTTCCTTGACTCATTTGCTTGGAAGTAATTTCGCAAATTACCTCCGAATTTCAGCGCTGTCCGAAATCCATTAAGGAGATTGACAGCCTCCAGAAATTCGGAACGCTTTTCGAGAAATATTAGTTACCGGAAAATATCGTGCTGTTCGAAAACAAGAAAGAACTTTTAAGTAATGAGTTTTGTTTTTACGATTTTTTTTAAATTTTTTGTCATTTCTTGCTTGAGACATCTTTGATGGAGTTAAAAAATAAATAAAAGTGAAGGAAAATAAATTCTGTTTTTAAATAACTCTGAAATGTCACTTTCTTAATATAAGGTTGGGTTACATAGATAATGTTTTCCCTTAAATAATTAAATTTTTATTTTTCTTCACCATAATCTTGATAGTTAATAATTTTTTTAAATTTGTATAAATCGAATTAATTTAATTACATTTTGCTAAAAGAATAATTTTTTTATTAATAAATTTATTTTTATGACAAATTATAAATTTACATTGTTAAGACCTTAAAAGGCGGTATTATTTCACTATTTTCAAAGGGAAGTAAATTTCCGTTACCACTCATATACGACGTTTATCACAGTGCACATAGACAACATTGTTATATACGTAGTCCAATTGCAGGAAATATTATATCTCCCACTATGCGGGTACTGAACAGGACAGTGCTGTATGTGTTAACTATTATATTTTTTCTTCTCCATAATTTTGATGATTAATAATTTTTCAAATCAGTGTAAAATGATTTAAATTTTGCTACTAGAATAATTTCTTTAACTATAGATTTAGTTTTATGATAATTTATTTTATTGGAATATAAATTATAAATTATATTAAAATTTTAATAAAACTTGTTGAATAAAATTCAGTAAACTTTTTTTTCGAAAGAGAATAAATAAACAATTTAGATATTTTTCACATTTTTTTTTGCATCGTTTTTTCCTCACCAATTAAAAAGAGCACGGCTTTATCAATTCTGTATATCTGTGGTACAGACGGTATTATACTTTATAACAAAAGGAAATAATATATATAAATAGTTTTTAAGAGTTCTCTACAAAAAGAAATTATAAAATATATTAAAATTTTAATAAAACTTGACGAATAAAGTTCAGTAAACTTTCCAATATAAAATGTTTCAAAAAAGATATTAATACTCTTTCAAGAACAAACGATAGATTCTAATACCATTATTTTTTCCTATTTTAAAGTCTGTAAATTTTACTTTTAGAAAAAAATGAAAACGATATCAAGTCAGACAAGATATTAAAAGATGCAAATATCATCTCGTCGTTTTCCATTCTGTTTGGAACACATTTCGAACGTTTCTCCGGATGGAACGTTGCAAACCACCGTTCCTTGACTCATTTGCTTGGAAGTAATTTCGCAAATTACCTCCGAATTTCAGCGCTTTCCGAAATCCATTAAGAAGATTGACAGCCTGCAGAAATTCGGAATGCGTTTCGAGAAATATTAGTTACCGAAAAATATCGTGCACTTCGAAAACAAGAAGAAATTTTTAAATAATGAGTTTTGTTTTGAACGAATTTTTTTTTTTTTTTTTTTTTTTTTTTTTTTTTGTCATTTCTTCCGTGAGACATCTTTGATGAAGTTAAAAAATAAATAAAGAGGAAGTAAAAAGAAATTATGTTTTTAAATAACTCTCGAATATCACTTTCTTAAATGCCAGGTTGCGTTACATAAGGTAATGTTTTGCCTTAAATATTTACATATTTTATTTTTTCTTCGCGGTAATCTTGATAGTTAATCATTTTTTAAATTACTGTAAATTGGTTTATATTTTGTTAAACGAATAATTTCTTTAATTACAGATTTATTTTTATTGTTGTTAATTGAATCTATGTAGTCTTTTGTGATTATGTTTATATTTATATATTCTATTTTTATTCGTCTATTATTATAAAGAGAAAAAATAATTATGTTAGATATTTTTAACTTATTTTTTTAATCGCCTTTTCATACAGTCCATCACCAATTAAAAACCGAAATATCGGCACGGCTTTATCAATTCTGTATAGCTGTGGTCAAGACCTTAGAATATTTTATAATAAAATTTAATAATTCTTAAAAATATTTTCAACCTTGCACTACAAAATAAATTATGAAATACATTAAAATTTTAATAAAACTAGAAGAAAAAAATATGTTAAATATTTTACAAGTTTTTTTTTTTTTTTTTTTTTTTTTTTTTTTGTATCGTTATTTTAATGGTCCATCACCAATTAAAAAGATTACGACTTTATCAATACTACATATCTGTGGGCAAGCCAGTAGTATACTTTATGATTCTTTTATATTGAAAAGTTTACTTAATTTTACTCTTTTATTTATTATAATTTTAATATATTTTATAATTTGTTTTGTAATATTTTTTAAAAATTACTATATTTTATTATAATTTTTTAAAAATATTTCTTAAGCGTGCACTACAAAACAATATATAAAATATATTAAAATTTTAATAAAACTTGAAGAACAAACACAGTAAACTTTTAAATATAAAACGTTTCAAAAAGATATAAACACTCTTTCAAGAACAAACAATAGATTATAATATCATTATTTTTTCCTATTTTAAAGTCTGTAAATTTTACTTTTAGAAAAAATGAAAACGATCAAGACAACATATTAAAAGATCCGAAATATCATCGCGCCGTTTTCCTTTCTTGATTTCCCCATTTCGAACGTTTCTCCGGATGGAACGTTATAAAGCACCGTTGCTCCACTCATTTGCTCGGAAGTAATTTCGCAAATTACCTCCGAATTTCAGCGCTTTCCGAAATCCACTAAGAAGATTGACACCTTCCAGAAATTCGGAACGCGTTTCAAGAAATATTAGTTACCGAAAGATGTCGTGCAGTTCGAAATCAGGAAAAAAATTTTAAATAATGAGTTTTGTTTTTAAAGGGTTTTTTTTGGGGAGTGTCATTTCTTCCGTGGGACATCTTTGATGAAGTTAAAAAATAAATAAAGCGTAAGGAAAGGAAATTCTGTTTTTAAATAACTGTGAAATGTCACTTTCTTAATGTAAGGTTGCGTTGCATAGCTAATGTTTTACTTTAAAATAATAGCATTTTTGTTTTTTCTACACTGTAATTTTGATGGTTAATTATTTTTTTAAGTTTGTGTAAATTGATTTAAATTTTTGTAAAAGAATAATTTCTTTAACTATACATTTAATTTTATGAAAAATTATAAATTTATCTTATTAAACCTTAACAGGTGGGTTTATTTCATTATCTTTAACGTAAGGAAAATTGCCTTGCCACTCAAATGCTAAGTTCATCACAGTGCGTATATCCAGCTTTTTTTATATTCATAGATCAATTACAGGAAATATTACATCTCTCATTATACGGGAACCCAACAGGACAGCACTGTTTAAGATTGCATGACATTTATCCCGAACGAAATTTCGCCGAAGGTAATGAATATCATAAAGTTATTATCTGAATGGTTTGGCTTGCTGCAAATTCAAACAAAAGATAAATTGCTGCAAATTCAAACAAAAGATAAATTGCTGCAAATTCAAACAAAAGATAAATTGCTGCAAATTCAAACAAAAGATAAATTGCTGCAAATTCAAACAAAAGATAAATTGCTGCAAATTATTGCTGCTTTAATTCAAACATAGTGATGTAACAGTAGAGAAAGATAATTTCACTTGTGTTACATTTAAATTCATCTCATTCGGCCACTTGCCAATTTCCCAAGCAATAATTGGTTGGGCTCTAGCATCAGCAATTTTTTTTTTTTTTTTTTTTTTTTTTTTTTTTTTGATTTTGGGAATTATCTTATTTTATGTTTACAGTTTTTAAAGTAATGATATTTGTTAATATTCTGTAATATTCTGTAATATTCTGTAATGCTTCCAAATAACATATTATTGGACAAGAGGACTTGACTCTTAATTTTTAAACTATTTTTTGTGTGCAAAAATAATAACAAATTAAATAATTGAATAATTAATTGTAATATAATGTTTGCAAATTCTACAGTTTTCAATATTGAAAACCCTTAAAGATTCTACTAACTTAAGGTTCATAAGCGTCTAAAAAATATTTTAATACTGTTCTGTTCTTAATTATATTTACAATGCTTTTAGACTTGAATGGCCGAGTGTCTAACGCTCTGACTCTCACTGCCACATGTTTCGGGTTCGAGTCCAGCAGTGCCATGGATGATTGTAGTGGCTCGGAATCCACTTTAAGCCGTAGGTCCCGGTCTCATATTACTGTAAGAGCGTCATGGAGCCAAGTGAGGCGTCTACGTACGGGTGTTCCATCATAACAAAAGCTGCCCTTTTTCCCTCCATCCATGAGTAGACTACTCATGGGATGTCTGTCCCTCACTGCAGGACACTGAGGATTAGTCACAACACAACAATGCTTTCAAAATTATTTTGCACAAATCATTAAGTTAGTGATTTTGGAATATAAGCCTTGACAAATAATAATTATTCGAACGTTTCTATTATAAAAATATTCTATGCCTGTCTCGTTTGATATTTATGTATTATGATTGTTTTATACGCTTTCTATACTGACTTGAAATATCAGAGAAATTTTCACTAAGAGTTCTTTTAGAAATCGTTACTTCTCTCCTAAGGAAACAACATTTTCGTCCCGAATTGATAATATCCATTATAAAAGTGGTTAATAGTTTTAACAAGTTAAGAAAACAAAGAACATTAAGAAGAAAATGAAATTTGAGTTAGTACATTGAATTAGAAATTTAATTTGTTCCCTTCTTTTCATGTTCTAGAAAGTGTATCGGAATTGTAAATTTTCGTTCAGAGTTCTCAAAGTCTGTTACAGGTTGCCTTCTTTGTGGTAGTTTTTATTCGTTGTGCTTTCTAAAAAGAGATATTTTAAAAAGTTTTTCTTAGAAATACTTGATTTATTATTTTTAGAATCGGTGTTCTTCTAAATCGTTTGTGTGATTTTGTTATTTCACATTAAATTTTCCTATTTGTTAACTCTGCTGCTCTGTTTCTCTATCAATTGGAATTGTTCAAATTTGGTTTAATTTACAATGGTTGGTTTTGCATTTGATGAAATATATCTTTGTTATACAGTTCACAGTGTGTAACGGGCAACACCAATAAATATACCAGTTATGGAGTTCTTATATGAAATTATTCAAAAAAAAAACTCTTCTTATTATTTTATGAAAAAATGGGAGGGTACATTGGATTTCTGAATTAATTATTTATTATAAGAATTCAGCAACTTATGGGGTACTATATGGGCCACATAATTTGTATTTATATGTACTATATGTGGAACTATATGTGCCCATTTGCATGCTTGATATAGCCACGAGAAATTTATAGTTAAATTTCAGAGGAGAGGATCGCCATCTTTGCAGGTACGTTACTTTGTAGAATAAGAATAAGTTCAATTTAAAGCAACTATAACCCTATAACTATAAATCGTTTTCTTAAATTTTGCATATAATTTTTGGAGCAAAAAATAAATTATTTTTAAAACATTATCAACCAAAAAAAGGTAAAATAAAATTTTAAAAATAGAACTTAAAGATTATATTTAATGTAATATTCGAAGCGATCGTTCAGTGAATTTTATTCACGTATTTTGCATTATACTCTTAAGTAGTTGACGTGTAAATAAAGCATTGATTTTACATTTCAAAAATGTTAAGGAATAATTCAAAATAAACTAAGCTCATATCAATTTCTACATCCTAAGCCCACACGTTTATAAAGATTGGCCATATAGCAAATATATGTTTATGGATATATAGAACAGTAGAGATCAATTGAGTAATCAATATTTCTCGACGAGCATGATATGGCTGTAATAATCAATGATGGTGAAATCTCTCACGCGGATTTCTAAGCAAGTTATTTCAGCTCATGTTGAGAAATAAATCAATCAGTTCTGATGCCAGACGGCGGATTATGGCAGGCTTCTGTCTGGATAATTATAAAACGTCGAGTCTTGTTCCAAGAGAAAGTGCCAACTGGAGCAAAGATAAGGATTAGGAGTTTTGAGACATGCACTATGACAATGAAATATTAAGTTCTACTCGTATATTAAAGACGTAGATGTCTGGAGCAGCTTGTTGGAAAGAGCTATGGGTTCGGTGTGTATAGAACAGGGGTGGCCAACCCAAAGGATCTTGCGGGGCATTTTGAAAATGCCTCCTAACTCCGCTGGCAGCATATAAAATTATATATCGCCCTATTAGATTTAGATCCACTGTAGACATTTTTGTGGAGTGAGAAATTGAAACATGATGAGTTATTATTATTATGTTTATTATTATTATTACATGTAAACGTAGATGATATATTAATTATGATACTAAAATCGCATTGCAAAGAAATATATAACACTAAAAATGAAATATAAAATATATATAAATATAAATGAAATTTAAAAAAATGAAATCACTAAGAAATATTTATTTTACTAGTGCGATATGTGTTTCTCCACTCTTTCACTTAGCTTTTGCAAAAGGATTTCAATATGGGTATTTACACATCGTAATTCCCAAAGCTTCTTCTTTTAATCTGTTAGCTTCAGAATTTAATTCCATGACTTTAGCCAGAGTGAATACCGCTTTTAGGTCGCCACCAATACATGCATGGTAAGCCGCTAAATATCCTGGTATGTCATTGCAGTGCTCATGCCCTAGACCTGCTCAAACGGCTTTAGCTGGACTAAGGACTGGCCACACTAAGAGTTTGACCTTCAAGGGAGACGAGAAGACATATTCTCTTTGTCATTGTTCGGTGACCCTGGGTAATGCTCAATGAGTAACAGGGTGCAGCCCTTGCTCATGGCATCAAGATGAACTGTCTCTGTATTGCCAACTGCTTTAGATAAAAGAAAAATAAGAATAATAATTCTCTGAATTCTCTGTATGAAAATGAATAATAAAATTATTATTTAAAGTCGTAGGTCTGACACAGCTTGATGGACATTAATTTGGTCTTAAAAATTTTGTGAATTTCGTTAGAAACCCTACAAGTGATGTTAAAATACTAGTTTTTTAGTCTTTGTTGGAAGGCTTAGTATGCTTAAAAATATATTTTCCTTTTACTTGATGATATGAGAAAAGTATTCAATTTTCCAAATGTAATTTTTAACGATGCTTTTTTGCTAGATTGCGGTGTCATACTTTGAGTGCAAAGAGCACGAGTATTGCACCTTGATTAAGCTGAAATTACTGCCTATTTATCATTTCAGGAGCGAATCACTTTCGGTAAAGGAACATATTATTTGCATGCAATAAACATAATAATTTCCAAAAGAAATAACAACAGATAGTTTAAATTATTAATATATTTTTCATAAGTTAAAAAATTGTGTGGTAACTTTTATCAAAATATATTAAAAGCTTCATCTTTTTAAAATTTAATATATATATATTTTTTGTAACGATGACAGTAATTCTAAACCTATGATTCAGAATATATATTCCTAAGTCCAAGTTCGATAAGTGCAAGAAAAATAAAGGAGAAGCAATTTGCATGTAACTAAATAATTTAAATGAAGAATAAAAGAGGAATAAATAAAATTCGATTTGTTGTTATTTTTATAAGGGTACTCACCACTATGTTGTATTGACGTCCTCCCCTTAGCCGAAAATAGTACCGATTTTTGGGACTTTAAGTATTAGCTGTCTGTATTTGCATTTCATGTGTAGGAAAAACGTGAAAGCTTCAAAAGAACCACCCACGTAACAATGCATACGAGAGAGTAGCTACTAGTTATTTTATTTACATCCAAAAGTTGGTAGAAAATAATATTTTGCGATACTCATACGAATGGTATGTTAAGTAAATATTTAATATAATTTCATAATTCGTATTTATTATTTGCTTTTACATCAGACAAAGACTATTATAGTTTTTGAGATTTTTTTTTTACATTTAAAATTTTGGATGAGAGTTGGGAAATTTTTTTCTGCTTAGTACCTGAAGAAAAATATTTTATTGATAGTTTTGTCAATAAAAATATAAAAGATAGTCATTTTCCGTAGTGTACTATTGAATAAAATATCGATAAATGTAAAATTTATACTCATAATTTCTAATAGGAGGAAAGAAATAGCATTATAATAGTATTCATTTAATTCTCTGTGAGAAAATTACACTTTTACTTTTCCGTTTTTTATGCTGAATTTATGGTATCAATGACATTAAAATGACAAGTTTCAAAATGAAAATGGAAGGGATTGTACCTATAAATCAATAAATGACGAAGAAAATGATTGTATTTTCCTGGAAACTTGGATCGTTTGAGAAGAAAATACAATATGAAAGATCAATAGACACTTATAAAAGAACTCGGTTATATCAGTGAATTGGATTATGGCTGTAAATGCAGGGTGTCCTTGAAGTCTCTTTAGATTTTTAAAAGTTTATTCATCATCATTGGCGCAACATTCCCATTGTGGACCAAGATCGTCTGCCTATTATCAGATTATGAGACCAGATATGTTTTTCTTTTTACGGGGTATTGTTGTCAGTCCTGCGCCCAAAGCTCAATAGCCATATTAGACCGGGACCTACAGTTTCATGTGGATTCCGAACCACTACAAACATAAATGGCAGCGAATGGATTTGAACTAGAAATCTGTGGCACCGAGCGCCAGAGCACTAGTCACATTCATTCAGCCATTCAAGCCCTCAAAAGTTTATTACGAATGCAAATAAAAAGTCAGATAAGCGAAAGTTATTAAAAATTGAAACGTTTAAGGTTAATGTGGTTATTTAAGGTTTTTTCTTTATGTAGTTTTAATTTAATGCATAACTGCATGGACTCCATTAATTGTCCAAAGTACATTAAAATGGTACAGTTCTCCTCCAGTTCTTGTCATGTTCTCTGTAGAATAACCACATCGATGGTGGCAATGCTATTCTCTGCTTTAATGCAGTTAGTTCGATACACGAAATCTTTATCACGACCTCACAGAAAGAAATCGAGGACTGTCATATCTGATGCACAAGGTGTCCAAGATTATGTTCAAGCAATTCAGGAGAGTCATATCTGATGCACAAGGTATCCAAGGTTATTTTTAAAAAATAGAGGAAAGTCATATCTGATGCACAAGGTATCCAAGGTTATGTTAAAGAAATCGAGGAGAATCATATCTGATGCCGAAAGCTATGTCAGGTTTCGAAGGTTTGGTAAGGTTTTGAAAGTTTTGTAAGGTGTTGAAGTTTATGTTAGGTGTCGAAGATTAAGTAAGAAGAGAAATCATCGCGCATCAAATATAACTCTCCATTAAAGAAATAATGGAGAGTTATATTTGATGCGCAAAGTATCCAAAGTTTTGTTTAAAGAAATCCAAGAGAGTCATATCTGATGCACAAGGTACCCAAGGTTATGTTAAAGAAATAGAGGAGAGTCATATCTGATGCACAAGGTATCCAAGGTTGTGTTAAAGAAATAGAGGAGAGTCATATCTGATGCACAAGGTATCCAAGGCTATGTTAAAGAAATAGAGGAGAGTCATATCTGATGCACAAGGTATCCAAGGTTATGTTAAAGAAATAGAGGAGAGTCATATCTGATGCATAAAGTATCCAAGGTTATGTTAAAGAAATAGAGGAGAGTCATATCTGATGCACAAGGTATCCAAGGTTATGTTAAAGAAATCAAAGAGAGTCCCATCTGATGCCGAAAGTTATGTTAAGTGTCGAAATTTTGGTAAAGTGTCGAAGGTTATGTTAGGTGTCGAAGATTATGTTAAAAAAACAATGATGAGTTATATTTGATGCAGAAAGTATCCAAAGTTTTGTTAAAGAAATCGGGGAGAGTCATATCTGATGCATAAGGTACCCAAGGTTATGTTACAGAAATAGAGAAAAGTCATATCTTATGCACAAGGTATCCAAGGTTATATTAAAGAAATCGAGGAGAGTCACATCTGATGCCGAAAGTTATGTTAGGTGTCGATATTGGTAAAGTGTCTAAGGTTTTGTAAGGTGTTGAAGTTTATGTTAGATGTCGAAGATTAGGTAAGAACGTGTCGGAGATTATGTTAAAGAAATAATGGAGAGTTATATTTGATGCGCAAAGTATCCAAAGTTTTGTTAAAGAAATCGGGGAGAGTCATATCTGATGCATAAGGTACCCAAGGTTATGTTAAAGAAATAGAGAAAAGTCATATCTGATGCACAAGGTATCCAAGGTTATGTTGAAGAAATCAAGAAGAGTCACATCTGATGTCGAATAATGGTAAACAAAAGTAAATAACTTCTTTCCAAATTCAAATGATACAGATAAACTACTCTTATTACAAATCTTTCACAGTTCAGTTTATTTGCTGATACTAAACTAGAAACCTAAGAAAATATTTAAATAGCTTATTCATAAATAATAGCAACATCAATGAGCAGCAATTCTGTTGAATTAAGCACGTTATTTTTATTTATTCTTTGGGATCTGATTGAAGGAATTCATTAAAATTCGAACATGTTTGATAATTATCTGTGGAATGAGACGTCCATTAATTTGCAGACTTATTCAATTTGCCACCAGCTGTCAGTAAAGGATCTATAGCAAATGGGAGTATTATTAAATATCTATTTATAAATTTCATGTGTAGACTTTTCAACTAAAATTATTTTCACAGTCAACATTTTTAAATTAGAATAACATTATTTTTTTAATTTAAATATAAAAATAATATATAAATAATACAAAAAATATTATAATATATGTAATATAACATTATACAGAAAAAAAATAATTTCCTATTCTCTATCAGTAACTAATATCAGTTGACATAATGGTGATCTATTAAAAAAACTATTCATAATTAGACAAACAATATTAAATATAAAATAAATTAAAATACAAATAACAATTAAATTAAATATAAATTAATTAATACAAAATAATCAATAAAACTTTTAATAGAATTTATATAGAATATAATAGAACTCATAAATTATTTATTTTAACAAATATTTGCTAATAATTAAAAAATAACAATTATATAAAAAAATAATTTAAATTACTATTAACAATTAAATTAAATATAAATTAATTATTATGGTATTTATTTTTATAATTATTAATTGTAATCTGTTAGCTGACATACTGGTTTTAAATGAAGAAAAGGTAAAAAATAAACAAATAAAATAAAACATAATCTCCTGGGCCTATGAACAAGTTACATATAAAATTTAAATTTAATGTAACAGCAAAACTGTTAGCAACAATCTTAAAAAAAATAATAGAAGTTATTAGTTTCTAAATGATTTTCTTTTCTTGAAAAATCCCATTTTCCTTTTGAAATAAAATTGTTTTTGCTTTCACCAAACCATATTTCAAAACAATTTCACATTAATTGATGATTTAATTATTTAATTATTGACTCTTGAAAGATATTTAAATAAATGTTATATTCATGAAAGGAATTTAAAATATTGTGCATAGAAAATCTCGTGAAATAAATTTAAATTAACCAATAAGAATATCTTGTGGAAGAAATGTATAACAAACCAAAAGCTCGTGAAAGTAATTAAAAAAAAATAACCAATAAGAAACGTTGAAAGTCGTCTGATAAATGCAGTATGCAGATCCGCATTGTATAGTTCGGCTGGAATGCAAAATGAAGTTTGAAAAAAAAAGCAACTCTCGAATTTAATCACTATTTTCTCTTAATCAGTATGATGTTTGAAGAATTATTCTATTATCTTTTTACGTGTAACATTCATTAGTACTATAAGCCAATTTATGATTTTGCTATGTTCTCGAAATTTCAACGAGTTTCTTCCAGTTTCAAGCAAAAAAATGGCTGCACCTAACTGTAACTCCAGTTAAGATTAGTATTGCTAGGTAGAAAAAGCGTTTTTGAAACAACTCTTTAAGCACACAAGATCGTTTATTCTGTCAGCATCCCAAGTAAGCGGATGTATTTTACTTTCTTTTTTTTTTTTTTTTTTTGCATTTTCTTTTGAACACGAATTTGTTAAGATTGAGTTCTAAGTTTTTTCTAACAACGCCGTACTCAATACGAATACGGATTCCAAAATACGAGTTTCTTCTGAAGTTGACTTGAGAGAACTATTCAAAGTTTCCATACAAAAGGTTTAAATAACATATAATTCTATTGATGATCACTTACAATGAAACATGATACATTAAAGTATTAAACATACATTAACACAATAGTAACGTACATTAAAACAAAACCAATTAGAAAACCAATATGTCCTCACAACACTCTCAAACATCCTGGAATTCTCAATTTTACTTTGACCTCCTCTGTCCATCTTCACGATCCATGATCAGATTTTTAAATCTTGCAATATTAACTGAATTAATTTTGAAAAGGCCAATTAGAATCAAATGACTTGATATTAATTGAATTAATTTTGAAATCGAAGAAGTTATGCATGTCTTCTTAATGAGGTAATGCTAATAAGGAGAAATCCAAGTTCTTTTTAAATATTGTGTTATTGACTGAATTAATTTTGTAAAGGAAAATGATATGCATATCCGGGATGTAATACTGACAGAGAGAAAAAGTTATGCTATATCTAAATCTCTTCGTATTAACTGAAAAGGAAGAAGTTATGCGCATTTTCTTAAAGATTTAATGCTAATAAGAAGGAGAAATTCATGCTAAATTTATCAGTGGGAGAAATTTAAAAAAAAAAAAAAAAAAAAAAATAGTCAACACTTTTTGTAAATGAATATTTTTAATAATATAACTGATCAAAATAGTTGATTAAAACATTGAATACAAAAATGCGTATTATAAGAAACAAGTGTATAAAAATATAAAAGATATTCTTTTGGTTGAACAATGGTGGGATTCCAGTTTTAATAATACATGACAAGAGCAATTGTACGATTCATGATTGAGTGAAAAAGCATATTTAAAAAGCGTATGATGAGAAACAAACATATGATAATATACAGCACATTCTTTTGGTTGAGCATTGGAACATTTTATTCCAACAATATATGACACGAACAACTCAGTGACGGATCGCATCGCATCGCATTCCAGAAGTTTCACGGCTCACAGCTCTACCTCTACGTGTTATATGGAAGAAGAACTGGAACTCTACCCAAACAATTTTACAAATGATGTGAGACTTTATGCATACCTTTCCACAATCGTTAGCGAGTGTCCTCGTTTCTGAAAGCAGCAACTTCAATGAACGCTGTCAAAGAATTCGAACGTGATCCCTCGTGCACATTAACTGAGATAGTTCTTACTAGGCTACGAATCGGACATACTAAAGCTATGAGAAGATATTATTATGAAGAAATATGCAGATTAAAAAGAGAAGTGTGCTTTAACAATAAAATTAGTAATTGAATTACAGCTTAGTATCACTTTTAAAATATATTAGTAAAATAATAAAATAATCGAATATTTTTGCAACCATAAACTCGAACTTAAACAATAAAACTGAATGCAATATTTAGGGAAATATTTTTAACGAAATTCCTTCTTTTCCTATATCTCGATAAAACTTATATTTGTTTCCGCCATGTTAAATATTTGTTGAACACGAGTTGGGGTTTCTTTTTTGAGTCGTTTTTTTACTTTTTTTAAATTTCAATACATTGCGCCACACTTATTTGAAATATATTGTTAAAAATGATAGCTAGCAGTAGTACTATCTTTCAAAGAAAAAAACATTAGAATGGTAGAGTGTTTGACGTAGATCTTTGTTTTTTCGAAGTAAACAACCACCATCTGTTCTCGAAACTCTCCTTCGGAAGAAATGAAAATTTTATATTGGCCCAATCCACGATGCGCAATAAGAGATTCAAAGAGAAGTACTAAAACATTCACCATAAATGCAAAAAGGAGGAAAGAATTTTATATTGAACACAGAATTCTGTATTATTTACTGGAGTTTTTCTGTAAAGTTTCTGCACTTTTTGAAATGAGCCATCCACTCTGTGATTTGTTAAGTGCTAGGTTTCGAATGTATACTGATGAGAAAATGTAGCTTTACTCATATAGAAAGCAGGATACAAACTTTCATACAATAGATTCTGAAAGAAATGCTTGTGGGAAAAATAGATGTAGAATTATGAAGTGGTATACAGAATGATGAGGTAGTGTATACAATAATGAAGGAGTTCGGGATATAAATTAATATTCAAGTTTCAGAAAATGCAATTTCAAAAATTGTATTTTAAAAAAAAATATATTTTATTATTTCATCTAGTATTTTTTACTAAATTTCAAATTCAATTATGATTTTTTTTATTTCAGGGTGTTGTGTAATTTTGCTTATTCCACAAATGTATCGTAAAAACATATTCTTTAAAATTGTACATAAAATCAGGTGTGATTATTTTTCTATAATAATTTTATATCCAATTCTACGATTGAATTCAATGAATTGAAACTCAACATAATTCAAATAATTAATATTTCAGGCCAATTCATTGAATTGAAATTGAATGCAATTCAATTAAATGAAATTCAACGCAATTCAATAAATTGATATTAAATGAATTAATATTCAGGCTAATTCTTTAATTTGAAATTTGGTGCAATTCAACGAATTGAAATTAATTCAATTCAATGCAGTTCAATGAAGCAATTTTCAGTCCAATTCATTAAATAGAAATTCAATACAATTCTTTGAATTGAAATTCAATGCAATTCATTGAATTTAAATTCAAGTAATTCAATAAATTGAAATTCAACGCAATTCAATGAATTAAAATTCAATGCAATTCAATGGATTGAAATTCAGTATAATTCAATTAATTAATATTTCAGGTCAATTCATTGAATTTAAATTCAATGGCTTGGACAAAATGTTGAAATTATATTATTATAGTAATGAGTTGAAATTTAATGCAATTAAATTAACTGAAAATAAAAATGCTTTATGACATTTATCTGAATTTGCTGACAAAAATTAGACAACAGTTTATTTATATTGAAGCAAATGAAATTAAGTTTATAATTAACTATCGTAATTGATTGATTTTATCGATTATTTTATTTAGTTTAAAATTTTTTTTTTACATAAAAAATTCTAGAAATAAAAACTTCTTTACAAAATTAAGTTAGCAACTGTGTAATTTTTGCATCGGAATATAAATTTGGTTTGTTTCCGAATGAATTTTTTCCTTTCAACCAATGTGAGAATGAAAAAAAAATATTGATTAAAATAAAAATATTTTTATTTTTCTCTAGCAACTTTGCTTTTACGATACTCGTAAAAAGTTCTAATCCAATTAAATTATAACAATACTTAAAGAAGAGAATTTTTTTACTTAATAATTCATTTCTGCCCATTTTTTTTCTTAAGAAAAATATTTTCAAAATATTTTGATTAAAAAAATACTGATGTAAATAAAACTCCAGGTATTTTTTTACGAAGAATTTTGCAAGAATGTTTCGGCTGAAGTGTTTTCAATGCTAGTAAAGAGACTTATAAAAAATAATAAAAGTTTAAAACTAACTTCAACTAAATAAAATAATTATAATGAAACTTTTTCGAAATTTTATTGCACAAAATTCTTACATTGGACAATTTCGATTTTTATACAACTAAAAAATTTAGAAATTAGTCAGAAGTATTCAAGTATGAATGCAATAGCTAAAACATTCTGTATAAAAAAGGATTTTTATTTATACTTTCCAAGTTTACAATTTGTAAAAAAAAATGCTTTGCCATGAAAATGAATTACTACCATTTTTTATAAAACACAATGAAAGATAACACTTTATTTTTTTGAATTAACAAATGAAAAATGAAAAATTTAGAAAAAATAAATAATTGCCTTTTGTTTTCTGTTTTCAAAAATGCAGCTTATTTGTAACGTAAAAATTTTTGAAAAAGACCTAACAGTATTCTTAACATTAATTACCTTTATAGGAAAAAAAAGCTTAAAGAAATATAATATAAATGTGATATTTTTAAATACTTAGATAAATATTAAATTTTTTTGTATTCTGAGATTAAAGGGAAAAAAAAAAGATTTTTGTCTTCACTTTTGCCAGTATCATTCTCAATATGAAAAGATTAGTTTTTTGGGCAATGATCTACATAGAGAATTTACAAATGCCACACGTTTACAAACGCAACAAGTTTTTAGTCATCTATTATTATTTAAAAAGAATTGCAATGTTATTACAAAATATATTCGAATATTTCTTTAGTGATAATTTTTATCATCATTGTCATTAAGAATTCATTCTTATTTTTTAAATTTTTTTACTAATTAAAAGACATGTCACTATAGGCATATACAAATAAAAGGTGATAATTATTAAAGTCCCACTTTCAAAAAGCTGTAAAGAAAGAACTTGTCACAATGACTTCAAATATGAATTGGAGCTATTGAGTAAGGGGGAAATGGTACAACATCATAAAAGTTCCAAAGTCTATTAATAGATGGCGCTGTAAGAGGCATAAAGAATGTGAATTCTGCTGCCAGGGATATTTTGGATAGAAATGACAAAGTATTTGAAGTGAGTTGCACATTCAACTAACTGTAGTGTTCAATCTGCTGGATTGTTTCGGTTTTTTTTACGGAAAAAATGACTTCCAAGTTCTTCAACAGTTGTTATACCGTTAGTGGAAAGCTCATCCACCACGGCAAGGTCATTTCAAATTGGATGGAAAAAAGTGGAGGAACTTTTTTCGGTGCCATACCGTTTCCCCCTTCTTCAAGTATCTTCAGTTTAAATTTGAACACACTGGGGCGAGTGACTCTTTTTATTACGGCATTTTGAAAGTGGTACTTTAATTAGAACCACCCTGAACACCTTAAGACATGAAAAAAAGTTATTTTACGTAATTATCCCTTCAGCGCATATAAAAAAATATTTCTCCAACAATATTCAACTTAACCATGTGTAAGTGTTCATGCAACCATTTCTTCAGTAGAATTTTCTACGACACTTTGAATTCGACACTAATTAATCCAATTAGCAGTGCGGAGGAATCCATAATTATCTCTAAAAGCCGTATCCTTCAGTTTTGTCAAGCAGATGAATGTGATGTACTGGAGTACTGCAAATTCGCTCATTTCATTCACAGGGAATTGCTCTTTCTCTTCTGGCCGAGAATGGGGGGGGGAAATTGACGTTCGTAATCCTGTAATGAGTCTGGCAGAGAAAAATCCCCCACCTCCAAGATGGCGGACTCATTAACTTAGAGTGCACTTTTCCTGGAGTTCGAATTGACGCCTGCTTCATAGATCCTATTAAATGGCTGCTCGTCTGATCAACCCTTTTAAAGCTAATCAACAGAAAGTTTCGAGCAGATGATCTTCTGTGGACATCTTTTATTTCCTTAAAACATCTTTTATGGTTATAAATGCATCATTTCCTTTCTTGATCCTAAATATTAAGTAGACAGATGATATCGAATTTCAGATAATAATTGACGGTGACTTTGAATTCTTGAACGCGTCTTTAAATCTTTTGGCGTAACAGATCCATTTTTATTCCAATGGAAATTATTAAATTTAATTAATTCATTAGTTATAATTTTTTTCTTTTTATTGTTATTGAAAATTCTATGTATTAAATATTGCAATCGCAATTTTGTTTAAAAATTTTACGAATTTGATTTTAGAGCAGAATGTAATCTGATGATAAGCTCGATAATAAAAATACACGGTGAGTGTAATTAAAGTGCCACTTAAACAATTCTGCAAAAAAAAACCACTCGTCACCATGTGTTCAAATTTGAACTGAAGGTAATTGAAGCAGGGGAAAACGGTACGTCTCAAAAAAAGTATGTATGAATAAACAAATTGAATAACCTAATAACTGAATAACTATTGAATAAACAAATGAAAAAGGAAAAATTAAAGAAAATAGGTATAATAGCCTTTTGTTTTCTGTGTCCAAAATGCAGCTTATATGTTGAGTAAAAATGCTCGAGAAAAACCTATCAGTATTCTTAACATTAATTACCTTTTCATGAAGCAAAGCTAAAAGAAATATAATAGAAAAGAAAAGATGTATTTGATGTTTTTAATTACATTTAAATAATTAGATAAACAATAATTTTTTATTTGTATTCTGAGATGAAAAAAAAAATTTTTTTTGGTTTTCACTTTGCCAATATCATTCTTAATTTGAAAAAGATTAATTTTTGGGCAATGATCTACATAGATAATTTACAAATGCGTCATGTTTGCAAATGTAACAAGTTTTTAGTAATCTATTATATTTTAAAAAGAATGACATTGTTATTACAAAAGATATTCAAAATTTCTTTAGTGACAACATTTACCATCATTGCCATTAAGGCTTCACACGCATTTTTGATTTTCTTTACTAACCAAAGGAATTGGTACTATATATGTATATATATATAACGATCCGGATTATTTATTGAATATACTAAAACTTGCAATTTGATATTAAGATTTGGTTTAGTTTGGTTAGTCGCTCTAAGGCGGAACAGCTCTTTGGTGGGCCAAAGCCGTCTGTCTACTCGTAGATTTCGAAACAGCCTAAAGAAAGTGAATTCGGTTGCCAGTGATATTTTGAATAGAAATGACAAATTATTTCGCATGCGTAGCACATTAAACCAACTGTAGTGTTTAATGTGCTTGAACGTTTCGGATTTTTGACGGAAAAAATGACTTTTAAGTCATCCAACAGTTGTGTCACTGTGAGTGGCAGGCCCATACACCACGGCAAAGTCATACCAAATTGGTTGGGACAAAATAGGTGGAAATCTTCTTGGATGCCACACCGTTTCCCACTTCTTTAAGAATCTTTAGTTCAAATAGGAACTCGTTATGACGAGTGGTACTTTTTTTTACAGGATTTTGAAAGTGAAACTTAATAATAAGTTCCACTTTCAAAATCCTGTAAAAAAATCGCCCTGTACGTCAAATTAAATAAAAATAATTGAACCAAATGTAGGTATTAGCTTACATATCTTGCTTGATATTTTAATGTTCCTTTATAAAATCATTTCTCGCTACATTATGTAGCAGGAAAAATAAGCCCTTTTTATCTAATTACACCTTCAACGCATATTAAAGAATATTTATCCAAAAATATCTCGCATCAGTTCCACTTAACTATGTGTAAGTTCTCATAACAACCATTTCTTCAGTAGAATTTTCTCCAACGCTTCGAATTCGGCACTAATTAATCCAATAGCAATACGGAGGAATCCATAATTATCTCTAAAAGCCGTATCCTTCAATTTTGTCCAGTGTGATCCAAATTCGCTCTTCTCATTCATGGGCAGGGAATTGCTCTTTATCTTCAGTCTTAAATCTTTTCTTAAATCTTTTGGAGGAGCAGATCTTTTTTCATTTCAATGGAATTTACTAAATATAAATAACTCATTATTTAAGAATTTATTTCCTTTTTATTTTTATTGAAAGTTCTATGTACTAAGTATTGCAGTCTCAATTTTGTTTAAAACATTTCAGATTTGTTTTTAGAGTAGAATAGTAATTCCAATAGAAATAGTAATTCCTCTTACTGGAATCCTCTTACTGGAAATCAGTAATCAGTTATTTCAAGCTTGAAAATTTGCCAACCCCCCGCAGTCCTTTAGACTGTCGAATTTTTAATGGGGTCACAGATCTTGTTCCCGCTGTTCGAAAATTAGATATTAGCTGTTATGTTCTTAAGAGAATTTTCTATGAAACTATTAACGAGTTATACCTCGAATCGGAGTGGTTGAGAATCTATACCGATGGCTCCCGGAATTATTAGAGAATAAACTCTGGGGCAGGAGTTTTCTGCGACCTGTTTTTTGTCTATGCCCCTATCGGCTGTTTTGCATCTACTTACGACGGGGAAGTCGAAGCTTTACGTATTGCCCTAACTGCAGTGCCGAACAGAACAATTTACTAGAGCAATCATTCTATCTGACTCTAAGCACTTTTGCCAATCAATTCCTCCCTAGAACCTCAGTCTACTTCCATCGAAAAGTGCATCTCTTGTCTTGAAGAACTTGACTCAAAAGGCAAGGATATCGTTTTGCAGTGGATCCCAGGCCATTGTGGGATCTCGGGTAAGGAGAAGGCGGATTCTCTTGCCAAAAAAGGGACAACCATCACCCAAACCTTTTGTAAAGACATCTCTTTTCACTCGATGAAACTGATGATCCGAGACTTCTTTTGGAACCCTCTATCTGATACTCTACTTGAAGTCAACTCATCTAAAAGCTGGTTTAAATTTATTCTAAACATCCCTGATCAGCCCAGGTTTAAAGCTGCTGCCCTTTTCAGACTCCTGACGGGCCATGATTGTATGGCCAATCATCTTTTTCGTATGAAAATATTTGCAAGCCCAAAATGCATGCTCTGCAGTCTTGGAGAGGACATGGATTCATCTCACCTTCCTGTCTGCCCTGCACTTGTTTCCTCTACTTTGTAGGGTCGTTACTGGGAGGCTAGGGCCCTTATGGGCTAAACATGTCACTATGTGATTTCTTTCGATTCTCGCTGCTGTTTTCATGTTCCTTGTGTTCTGTTTCTTTTTTTCTTTTATTAGTTTTTGTAGCCTGCCATTGGAAATAAAAAAAATGAATTGAAAATAAAAATATTAATGTCATTCATCTGAATTTGCTGACATAATTAGACAAAGTTTCAATTGAAGATTATTTATATTGAAGCAAATAAATTAAGTTTATAATTAAATATCATAATTGATTAATTTTATTATTTAGAAAGTCGCTGTTAGTATAAAATGTTTCTTTCTGCATAAGCAATTCCAGAAAAAAAAGTATTTCTTTAAAAAATTAAGTTAGCAACTATTCATTTTTTGCATCGGAATATAAATTTTTCTGTTTTCCAATGTATTTTTTCCTTTCATCCAGTGTGTGAATTAAATAAATATATTGAGTAAAATAAAAATATTTAAATTTTTTTATAGAAACTATGCTTTTACGATACGCGTAAAAAAGTCTAATTCAATTAAATTATAACAATACTTGAAGAAGAGAATCTTTAACTTCATAGTTCCTTTCTGAGCATTTTTTTCTTAAGAATCACATTTTCAAAATGTTTTTATTAAAAAAATAGTGATGTAAGCAAAACTGCAGGTATTTTTTGCAGTGAGTTTCGCAAGAATGTTTCGGCTGAAGTTATTTCAATGCTAGAAAAAGTAAAGAGACTTAAAAAAAATATTAAAAGTTTAAAATAACTTCAAATAAATAATATATTTATTATAAAACTTTATTTGAAAAGCATTTTTTTTCTAAACTTCCTTACTGCAAAAAAATCAAGCATTGAAGGATTTCAATTTTATACAAATGAAAAAAATTAGAAATTAATCAGAAATATTCAAGTATGAAGAAAATAACTTAACCATTCTGAATAAAAAGCATTTTAATTTATACTTTCTAAGTTTACAATTTGAAAAAAAAAATGTTTTGTCATAAAAACTAATTACCTATTTTTAAAATGTTTTTAAAACACAATGGAAGATAACACTAGAATTCTTTTGAATGAAAAAAGGAAAAATGAAAAATGAAGAAAAAATATGTAATAGTTTTTGTTTTGTGTGTCTAAAGTTTCGAAAAAGGGCTATCAGCATTCTTAATATTAATTACCTTTTTTTGAAGCAAAGCTTAAAGAAATATAATAGAAAAGAAAATGTGTTTGTGATGTTTTTAAACACATTTAAATACCTTGATAAACTATAATTTTTTATTTCTATTATGTGACAAAAAAAAAAAGATTTTTTTTCTTCACATTTGTCAATATCACTTTCAATATGAAAAACATTGCAGCATTTTGAAAGTGGGAATTTATTATATTCACCCTGTACCTCTTAAGGCATGAAAGAAAAGTCCCTTTTATTTAATTACCAATTCATAGTTTAAAGAATATTTTTCCAAAAATACCACTCCTCAGTTCAATTTAACTCTGTGTAATTTCTAATGACAACCCTTTCTTCAAAACAATTATCTCCAAAACTTTGAATCCGACACCAATTAATCCAATTAGCAATGCGAGGAACCCATAATTATCTCTAAAAGCCGTATCCTTAAATTTTGTCAAGCAGATGAATGTGCTGTAATGGAGTAATGCAAATTCGCTAATCTCATTCATGGGTAGGGAATTGCTCTTTCTCTTCTGGCCGAGAAAGTGGTGGGTGGAAAATTAACATTCGTAATCCTCCTATGAGTTTGGCTGAGAAAAATCCCCCATTTACAAGATGGCGAATTCATTAACTCGGAGTGCACTTTTCACCTCCTTGGAGTTCGAATTGACGCCTGCTTCACGATTAAATCCGATTAAATTGCTCGTCTTCTGATCGATCCTTTTAAGGCTAATCAACAGAAAGTTTTGGAGCTCACGATCGTCTACGGACATCTTTTACAGGCATAAATGCATCATTTCCTTTTCCTTTTTTGATTCTGGATATTAAGTAGACTCATAATATCACCGTTCAGATAATAATTGACGGTGACAGTGAGTTTTTGAACACGTCCTTAAATCTTTTGGAGCAACAGATTCTTTTTTATTTCAATGGAATTTATTAAATTTAAATAATCCATGTTTTAAGAATTTATTTCCCTTTTTAATCTTATTGAAAGTTCTATGTGCTAAGTATTGCAATCTCAATTTTATTTAAAGAATTACGATTTGATTTTAGAGTAGAATATCATTCAGATGCAGGTATATGCTAAGTTATCATGATATTGCAGTATGATTTCAGTTTATGACAAACGTTTTCTATTGTGAAACTATTATCTTAAAAAGATGATCACTTTGCAATGATTGCATTTTTTTAATGCTTTGACGCTCAGTTCAGTTATTCATTGCAGTATAGAATGAAATCCCTCAAATTCAATGAGAGGTTTGAATCTTCTTCAGTTTTCTCAAATTAACAGATTCTATGTTCTGAATAACAAAATTTAAAATATGCTCGATGTAAAAAAGATATATGCCAATGATTTTTGATTGTAAAATTTCGTTCAGTATTTTAAAACGCTAACTACTAGATCACTCCATGCAAAAACTCAACAAATATTTTATTGATCCATGATTGAAGAAAGAAAGTGACACTCACTCAAGAATATAAAATGGGTCATCTATCTATCGATTAAACGTAAAAAATAAAAAAATAAAAACATTTTGTTTGAAATAATTTCAGATATATTCTTTATTCAATTAAAATGCAAGTCTTTCACTTGACATTATTGAAGTTTTTTTTTCCCAGTATATAAACCCGATCATTTGTTGTTCATAAGAATTCTTTAATTTAATTTTAAGAATTATTATTTATAATAAAAATAGTATGCAGTTGTAAGACAAAAAAGCACCGTGTTGACAAGAGAAACAATACACTTCATGTATTAAATTTTGCATAATTTTTAAAATTAAATGATTTAATTAGAAAAGAATGGGGAAGTTTTCTATTGATTTCTATTTTCCTTAGAATTCATCTTTAAATAAATACCATAACAAAAGTCAAAATGTATAATATTTAATAAAAAAACTAATTATTTAATTTGTTACTAACTGATAGTTTTTTAATATACGTTAATATTGCTTAAATATACTATTTAACTTAATACTATATTTGTCTATTTTAAACAAAAGTTAATATTATTATTAAAGTCAAATATTTGAATATCTGAAAATTAACATTTTATTTCTTTATAAATCTAGATACAACTTTTAAAAATAATATTGAACACAATTTATATGAATAATGTATGAATTATATGATTAGTATACATAATTTATATGTGAACGTATAGGAAAATGTATTCAAGACATTGTCAAGAAAGGATGCCTTTTATCTGCTACACAGTATGCTTTGCTAATTACGCTCAAGGGACTCATTACCAACACTTTATTTACGCTCATAATTCTTATGTCAAGAGTCTGCATCAGCTTAGCATGCAATTACTCAATGGACAAGCATGAACACTGTGAAAGGTGTTGTGCAGTGAAAATGATAAGCTAATTACATTTATCACTGATCCAATCTAGTTAATTACATTTATTAAATTTATTTCGATAGTGATGTATGATAAGCTACATTAAGTGTTGCATATTTATATTTTATTTGATTTCCCATAAAATATAAATAAATTATGATGTATTATATTAGATTTAAAATGCTGGGATTGAATATTTTATATAATGAGTTGTTGGATTTTGATTTGTGTTGATTTGAAAGAGTAAATTAGATAGAAATTTTTATTGACCTTTTTAATTTATATAAATACAGTAATTAGACATAATATTATGGCCCGCAAGATCCTTTATGTTTTTCGCCACTGATTTATAGACTTAAATGAAATATATATTCTGAATTTTACTATAGGAATCCTTGTTATCAAACTAATTAATTCATTAGAATTAATTTACTAAATGTATATTTATTTTATTAGATAGTGTTTTTAAAATGATAAAAAACAAACTAAAAGATATCGAAATCAATACATCAGTAAATTACAAATTACTGAATTTCTAAATATCTTTAATTTTAATGTATTTTAAAAATAGTTAAAAATACCCCACCATTCACGTAAAAATTCTATATAAATTTAATTTAATTTTAATAAAATAAAACAATTACCGTATGTCCAATTTTAATTTATAAGTGAATATCAAGTTATTATTATTAGGAGTTTTTGAACTCTGATATTCAAAAGATTTTAATTATCCATCATAAACATCTGGCCGTTTATATTTGCTTTCATTTTCCTAAATTCATAAAGATGAAATAACCAAATACGGTCTTTTTAAAAAAATAGAAATTCTTTCTTGTCATGTTATTGACAAAATAATATATTCATCTATTTAAAATGCATTCACCTTTTCTTCCGCATTTTATGAATTATTGCTTTTCTTAAAAACATTCCAAAACACCTTTTAATATTTCTACGCAATGCAATAATTTTTCATTTTCTATTCAATAGATATTTATTTTTGGTAGAAAGTCGTGTCTATTCAGCGATTTCTAAGTAAAAATAAGTAAAGAATAATAAGTAGGACTGTAAAATAATTATTAGTTAAGCTTAAACTTATAAACAGATTTACGTTTAATTTTGTAATGCTTTTTTACTATTATTTCTTTCTGTTTTTGGCAACGTTAATCCTCAAATATGGGCCAATTAAAATAAGATTTGTAAAGCAATGCAAAAAAAAAAAAAAAAAAAAAAAAAAAAAAAAAAAAAAACCGGAATTTAAATGGTGTGTTTGAAAATAAAGATGTTATTATTGTTAAATTTAAGTTGCAATTAAGTAAATAAATAGTTTATTTTTGTTACTGTTATTGTTTTAATTACTCTAGAGAATTTATTTATCATTTGAATAATTTAAGAAAGCCTCCATCACTTTTTTGTTTTGTCTTAAAGAATTGTTCAAGTTCTTGAGAAAAAAAGTGAATTATTAATTTATTACTGCTGGATTTTGCGTTGTTAAATATTATCTGGGAGAAATTATTAGTTGCTAAATAATTTTTATTTTGTTGTTATAGCTATTAGTAGTATAACTTATAATAATCCTTATTAATAAATTTAATTCTTTTTAAAATTTATGTTTTTACATCTAATAGTTTTCTCTCTAATAATATCTCTAAGTTAGTAAAACAAATTTTAATATCAATTTTATTTTTGGGGTTTTGCTGCTTTTTGAGTTTTTTGTACTTTTTGTGCAAATAAAATAAAATGTTTATATTTCATTTACATATAAAATAAGAAGTGGTAAACAATGTTTTGATTAAATTAAAGCAAGCTGGCTTAATATTATAAGCAGTCAATATTCAATACTTATAGAAATGACTTATGAATTGATTTATTGACTTACAGTATGTTTCCATCTCAGTTGAAAATTTGCAATTTAATTGGAATTTCATGAAACCGAATTTTTGTTTATAAGGTATGTTGTTACTTCAGTTACTTTTCAACAATAGCCTTTTTAATAGCATTTCAATGAGTTATTCTTTTTATGTACACCGTTGACCTTTATGTTCAACATATATATATATCACGAATAGCTTACGAAAATTGGCGTAAAATGGAAACTGCCTTTATAGTTTAGAGAGACTAACAGGTGGGCTGAAATGTCCGTAGGCTGACACATAGATGGCGCTACTAGTATTAAAACCATGTAAGTATTAGTTAGCTCTAACCTTCAAAAGACACATGTATAAATTTGACAGCTGTTGCACCATTAGTATGTCAGTTATAGCATTTTTAGTGAAGCAACTTTTGTTAGTTTGAAAAGATGGACAAACAGGAATTTCATGTGTTAATAAAGCATTGCTTTTTGGCGGAAAAAAAAACTATTGAAGCCAAGGCTTGACTTGAAATGAGCACCGAGGACGATGCACGCAGTGGACGCCCCAAAGAGGCTGTTACCGACGAAAACATCAAAAAAGTCCACAAAATAATTTCTGATAACCGTAAAGTGAAGTTGATTAAGATAGCTGAGACCCTAAAGATATCAAAGGAACGTGTTGGACATATCGTGAATGAATATTTGGATATGCGAAAGCTCTGTTCAAAGTGGGTGCCGCGCGAGCTCACAATCGACTCAAAACAACAACGAATTGAGGATTCTAAGCAGTGTTTGGAGCTGTTCAATCGTAATAAACCGGAATTTTTGCTTCGATATGGGACAATGGATGAAACATGACTCCATCATTTCACATCGGAGTCCAATCAACAGTCAGCCGAATGGACTGCAAGTGATGAACACTAAAAATGCTATAACTTCACTAAAAATGCTGTAACTCACATACTAATAGTGCAACAGCTGTCAAATTTATACACGTGTCTTTTGAAGGTTAGGGCTAACTAAAAATCATATGGATTTAATACTAGTAGCGCCATCTATGTGTTAGCTTATGAACATTTCAGCCCCCTTATTATGTTATTATTAGGCCACATGTCGGTCTTCAGAGAAATCACAGAATTGTCATAACACAAATCAAATCGTAAAAAGGAAAAAAAAAAATTATATGTTTGAATAATGAAAATATGAATGTGTAATAAAATGTTTGAAGAACAAGTAATATTTTAATATACAAATATTAATGTATAAATATTAATAAAAATGCATAAATTAATGTAAATAAAATTAATATAAATATAGTAAAAATTAACATATATATCAATGTATAATTAATGTAAAATTGAGTTAAATTACATACCTTTGATATTTCGTGAATGATTTAGCAAAAACACTGATGTTGATAATTCAATATAGAATCCAACTTGAATGTTCAATTAGAAACATTTACTTTATTAAACAGATAAAGTTAATCAAAGAAATTAATGGAAAAAATTACAATTGCTTAGCTTTTTAACACAAAAATGAATTCTTATAAGATTAACTGAAATTAAATTACCAAAGTAATAGGTTACTTTAACTTTGTAATTGTGTTAATAATAATCTGCATTTAAGTAATTATCAGATGCTATTTAAAAGAACCCCGGGACCTTCTCTCTGTAATAGAATCAGAAAATGTACAATTTAATTCTTGAATAATTATTTGCTAACACACAACAATTTTCTTATCCACTTTAAAAATTTCCAAATATTGTGGAAGATTACAAGTGTTAGAATGTGTTTTGTGTGTAATATAAATTAACGTTGGATAATGGAGTTAAAATATTGACACTAATGGGAATATAAATTCTCATTTTGCTATTCAGTGTAATAATGTTCTCCCTCTAATGCAAGACAGGGAATTGAACAAGCTGCAGATTTGAATGTCATACGTCAACTTGAATATTTACATTATAGCTTCTGTGAAACATTTAATCTTATGTTTAATAATAATAATAAGCAGTTTAATAAATGTTTAGTGCTTGCTTAAATTGCACAATTAATCCACACTCCCACTGAAGATTTAAACAAAAAGAAATGTGACCTAGATTCTCTGAATTTTTTAGTTACCTGCTCAAATTGTTTAAAGCTCTGTAGTTCACTTCTCCCCCGTCGTCTAAAGTCGCTTTTCAAATGTCTTGCGAGAACAGCTTTGTAGTGATAAATAAGTGATATAGATGACACGATATAATAAAGTACGATTACAGTTATGGTTGGCCTGGGAATATACATATACTGTAAAATATTCATACGATGAAAGGACATTGAATATATGGTAGAAAAGGAATATGTAAGACAATTTTTAATATAATAGATTAGTTTTATTACAAAATATTAGAAATTGTAAATTTAATTATAAAAAGAAACACTGTGTCCTCCTGAATATATAAAAATTGGTTATTCCTAATTTTGCCACTAAAACACAACTGCTATATATACGAATATTATTTTTACATAAACACATGGCTTTGATACAGACTATTTTTTTCTAATGTAAGCCATGCACATATATAGTTTTATAGTTATAGTTAATCATTTTAATACCCGGGGTTAAATTTGAACGCATGAATTCCACGAGATAGTTTATTTAACCACCAGGACACCGTGCGTCTCGTATTTTTTCCGTAGAACGTTGAATTACTTTCGATATAAATTCAGTTTTTGATATAAATTGATATAAATTTGGTTCTCTATCATATCGATTTAATATAAAAACGATTCATTTTAAATTTAGTTCGACGTAAATTTCATATTCGATATATATTTTCATTTTGAGGATTCATCTATGCAGAAATTAAATTCAGACGCATATTTTTAACTTATAGCACAGAAGCTTCATCATAATCCAAAAATTGAGGTAGATATTCTGTACTTTAATTTAGTTCATTCATTATGTGAATTGATAGCCATGCGTGGATTCTCGACGTGTACTTAAACATTGCACCCATCCAGTAAACTTTGTTCTGCTTAAATACGCTATTCAATGTATTCAAGTTCGGTCTGAGATAATATTTAAACGCGGTGCACATTAATGGTTTGCCCATTTGCACATTAATGGTTTAATAGCGTCCCGCTAAATGAATGCACTGGAAAACCTCTTTAAATGCAAATCGAATTAAGCTTCATCTCTCTCGTGTTTGAGGTTTGCTGTAATATACTAATAGTGCATCAAGGTATTTTCTAATAACTGCCTTAAATTCTGAATTTAGTAATGCAATATTTTCAATGGCTGGTTAAATATTAGTTTAATCAAGCATCCAGTTAGATAGCTTAAGAATAAAAGGATTTGGTTTGGGTTTGGACTAATGGCAGTGGTAACATGCACGGTTAACATACAAGAATTTAGTACAGTTTGTATAATTGTCTTAAATCCGTTGGTGATGTGAATTGAAATTACTCTTTATTTATTTTGACAGTGTATATAAATATATTTTGTATCGAGTAAAATCTTTTTCCTGCTTTACTCACATTCTACATGGGACTGTTACGTCTGAAAGGCATCTACTGGCAGATTTCTAGTCAGGAAATATTTTTCTTTGTTACGCGGAAGGGTTGTCAGCAAGTCAGTCTGCCTACTGGCAGATTTCGAGCCACTATATGATTTTTTTACAAGGGTTGGGGTTTTATCCCAGCACTCTACAATCAAATGAAACTGCGATCTACAGTAAAAAGCGGATTCCGAATGACTGCAAACATCTATGGCAACGCCTGGACTCGAACCCGAAACCTGGGGCACGAAGCGCCAGAGTCAAACGTATATAGCTAAAATAAGTTCTAAAAAATATTCCTTAGGAATTTATTCTAAACAATGGAAAACGATTTGCTTAAACACATTATTGTAAAAGGTAAAAATACCCAACTCGTGGTTTAGTGGTGAATATTACGGCTGGGGTCCAATGGCGATTAGATGGCGTTTGTGATTTTCAGCATCTTCCCTCGCAAGTCAGACTACGTGGTGGGAATTTTCGAAGTTTTCTCCCACACGATAAGCAAATACTTGGTAGTTCCCTCTTAAGACTTCCCTGCGAGTCAGAGAAACGTCAAACTTCTACCTTCGGGGCTCCATCCCAACAGGAGCTGCTCTCTTCCCCTCTATCCATGAGGAGACAACTCTCATGGCTTGTCAGACCGCGCTGTTGGGCATTGAGGATTAGTTAAAACAAGAAGGGTATAAATACTTTTAATTTCATTGTAAGTTAAAGAACTTATTAAAAAAATATGGAGTTACGCTTTCACATTTTTTTTTTTTTTTTTTTTACTTTTTTAAAATTGGTTTGTCGCTCTACGTTCATTTTGTGCACACTTTAAGTTTATTAAACCGGGATCTATATATTAACGTGGATTCCGAACCACATCCATACCAGGATTCGAATCTGAAGCCTGCGGTACTAATGGCCAGAGCACAAGCCATTAAGCCATCAGACCGGTAACAATTAAAGAATTTTTAAGATTGTTCTGTCATTATTGTAATTATTTTAATAAAAATTTTAAAAATTAATTAACGTTAGCAGGAAAAAATACTTACACTGCTTTACAAGGTGTAACTTTATATATTTTTTTATAATTTATATCCTTTTAAAGTTTAATGAATATTATTTATATGCTATAAAAAATATTTACTAATAAAATTTCTCGATTTTCTACCAATCCTTCAAACATGACTCGAATAAGCACCCTTGTTTTCCGTAAACTTTTAATGCTTTAAGCACCGACTTTCAAAATGATGCCTCATTAAATTTAATATCCAACTCTTTGGTGTGGTACAGCTGCCTACATAATGGCGGATATTTATCGTCCTGGCTCCTGGGTGTTAGCTTTCAAATTTAAAAGAAAAACGCAAGCATAAAATTGAGGCAAATTCAAAGATTTATGGCAGCCAATATGTTATAGACATTTTTTGTCACAGTTTAAATATTAACTACAACATTACAAAGTATTTTTTAGATACATTTTATGTAAAAATTTTAAGCATTATTATTTAAATGTATGCATACGCTTAGTAATATTTTAAATGCATTATTATAAAAATAATTTTTTTGATACGAATGTATCTTGAACAATATAAATATTTAAAACATGCTATATAAACATTATCTGAAGCAATAAACATGCTTTTTGAAAATAAATTTCGATTTTTAACATAGAATATATTTTATAGTTGGATCGTGTGATTAAAACGCTACTTACAAATTCCTTTTGTAAAAGAGACTCCATTAATAATCGTGTTGTCACGGTAACGCATCTAAAATGCTATGGACAAATTCAGAGACGAAAACAAATGGAGGAATTTAAAATATTTATTAATAATTTACAGGAAAAACATTTAAAGAGAATTATTTAAAAAAAAAAAAATTAAATAAGAATGAGCTATGTACAGAACAAATATTTTAAATAAGTTATATAGAATAATTATGTGAAGCAATAAAAAGTATTTTGAAAAATAGATTTATTTTTTTAACGCAAAATATATTTTATATTTGGATCGTGGGATTAAAACGATACTTAAAAATTCCTTTTATAACAGATACTCCATTTATAATCGCGTTGTCATAGTAACGCATTTAAAATTTTATACAGATGTCTGGTTAGCAACTGAAGGAATTAAAATATTTATTAAATTTTTGCTAGATAGCCATATTCTTTTTTTCTTTTTTGCAGAAAGTTCCTTTTGCTGTTTATAAAAAGCTATCTTATATCAAGAATGAAAAAAGAGAAGCTATTGTATTATTTAGAATAAATAAGATTTAATGTTTTACAAACAACGTCATTGTGATTAAAATTTACAATTTTTTTTTTAGTTATTCTATAATACTTTAGTGCCTTCTAATTGAGATAGTTAGTTTTAGTATAAGGCATATATGCTTATATAGATATATATTAGTTACAGTATAGGATAGATAGTTACTTATTTTTATAGGATATATATGTTTTCGTAAGTAAATTTACAATAATGTATTTTAAATAAGTGCAAAACCTTCCCCCTACAAAGTTGAAAAAAATTCTTTTTTTGTGAAATAACTGCTTTAATGGGAGTTCTGTAAATGTCATCAAATTAATTTCACAAATTTTTCTATATCCCTTAGTAAATATCATAGTTAAGGGATTTATAGTTAAGAATCATGATTCAGTTTTAATCTTTATAATTTATAATAGGTAGTATGCAGCAAATACTACACCTATAAAATTGTGAAAAAAAACTGTTTATGTAAAAGCTTTTTTTTTACTATTATCTGACGTTTAACAAAAACCATTGAAATTTATTTCTCAAATTTACATATTTGAATTCCTTTCACAAAATTGAATATATTTGAATTTATTTGAAAAAGTAAAAACCATAGTTCACGAAATCACGATAAATAATCAAGGGCTAGGCCGTTATAAGTTAATCATAAGCCGTCATTAAAAAATTCAATTCAAGAGTTTGGAGCTAGGAGTCGGACATTTTTTAATTGAGTCCCCACTTTTGCATCGATGCTATTCACCTCAGAAAATAATCAACAAATTTGATGGCTTCCTGGGTCAAATGCGAAGTGTCAGCATTGCACAGTGCACTGAGCTATAAAAACGCATATGACATATAACGTGATATAACGATATATCACGATAACGCATATAACGCATAACGTGATATAACGCATATAACGTGACACATTTCCCTCTCAAACTTTTGCAGTTTTCTTTTTCTTTTTCTATAAAAGACTAACAAAAGTGAAAAGACATAAAGCAAATTCCGGAATCTTCCATACTCAGACAAAGAAGATTGCATTGTTCCCACTTTTATCTTGCTAACAGCAATCACGAAATCCTCCAACGGATTCGAAGACACCCACCCAGGACAACTTTGTGACATTTCAGGAAATCCACCCCTCAAAAAGCATTCAAAACACTTTGTTTTTCCTTAAATTGAGGAGGAAGTAACTGATTTTTCCTGGAGGGAGTTTATTCCGGGAACTGGTTTTTCTTCGCCCAATATTGACGCCCGAAACCCGGAGCAGCAAATTGAATCTTCCTCTCTTATTGAATGCCAATCAAGTGCGGTGGAACATCAAAGGGTTTTTCGCCTCGGGGATTCCACCGCAACCGTAACTTTTTAGCACCCGGATTCAATAAAGGCAGAACAGGGCTGTTGGGAATGAAAAGAAGATGGAAAATACACAAGTGAATGAGAATCTATGTCGATTGTTTTAAAAATAACAACAGCTTCTGGGTTGCTTTTAAAATGAAGCTTTAATTAGCAGTTACAGGCACCCAATAATTAGTTTCTGCTTTATTTATATTTTTCTTATTTATAAGATTGAAATTTCTAATATTGTATTATTTAACTTTAACTTTTGATTGAAGATATATATATATAATTTTTTTTTAAATGCAAACTCTTTGTCATTTAACATTTTTAATGAAACACGTTAGTAGGATAAAGTGCAAAAAGAATAGAAAATTCACATAAACGGTTATTCTGTTTTTAGTCACACTTTTCTGTAGAAATAAAATTATTTATACAATATTTAGAATAAAAATTTATTTTATATATGTAGATATAAAAGAAATTATTATTGTATATTTTTGTATAAATAATTTTATTTCTACTGAAAAGTATAAAAAATAAATATATATACAATAATTATACATATATATATATAGACATATAATATAATTATATAAATTATATATATATATATATAATAAATTATATACAAAACAATTTATTTTTATTTTAATGGAATTGGGAAAAAATATAAACAAGCGATTATGTTTCAGAAATTAGACAAGTTCAATTAAAACGACAGTGTCATTTGAACTTGAAAAAAATAATAAATAATCACAGATCTAAAGACAGAAGAAAAATACGTCAATAATTTAACGCAAAACGAACATAAAAAACCCCCAAAATTAATGCAACCAAAAAGATTTATCCATAACTGTAAATGTTACATTCCACGGCCCTTTAGGTAAATAAATGAGAAGCAAAGTAATCATAAATACAACGACGACTTGAAAAGTTTCTTACTGATTAGAATGGAAACACCACTGTTTGGAGCAGCCAATTATTCGAGTCGGATCAATTGACTGTAGTGTGAATGCACACTTCGCTGAATTCAGTTACGGTTAAGAACCAGAACCAGTTAAACGTCCTCAAAGAGAACTTTAGGTTTTCTTCGAGTTTCTTAGATCTCTGCGACTTTTAAGACTCCGCATTGGACGGTGAAAATTCCGACAGTGTTTGCTCTCTAAACAAATAGTGGCTTTTCTATTCATTAGGGAATTGAATTTCCGCTGAGAAATTCCGGAATTCTTTTTAACTTTTGACCCTCAAATAGAATCAAATGGAGTAAAAGACCCTTTGCTGCAACTTTAGAAGGAATTTACTAGCTGATTAGTTTCTCTGTTTGTAAATGAAGCGATAGCAACTTTGATGCATATTTAGCAATTAAATGAGCGTAAATAGTTAGCTATCTAATTTAAGAGGGTTCTTAATTCTTTGATGCATATTTAGCAATTAAATGAGAGTAAATAGTTAGCTATCTAATTTAAGAGGGTTCTTAATTCTTTGATTGAATGCATTAAGAATCAAATCTGATTAATTTAGGCAGCAGCGCTTTGGATTGTTAATCAAATTTAAAATCTGTTAGAGCGAAACATACTTTATTTTGACAACATAAGTGAAACACAATGATAACGAAAACATTTGAAACGAGGGGCCTGAATGGCCGAGTGGCTAGCGCTCTGGCGCTCGGTATCACAAGTTTCGGGTTCGAGTCCCGGCGGTGCCATGGATGTTAGTAGTGGTTCGGAATCCACTTTAAACTGTAGGTCCTGGTCTAATAGAATCGTAGAGCGTTGCGGGGGCATTGTTACTCCGCGTCCGTGGCTTATCTTCAAGTGACATGCGCCCCCTGGGTAATGCAAAGTGAGTACGTCTGTGCAGCACTTGCCTTAAGGCATCCAAACCAAGCTGTCTGTGTTGTCAGCTGTATTAGAAAGAAAAAAAAACATTTGAAACGAAAGGGATGACGTAACAATTTATTTTTTTCGCATCGGCGGATTTTGTGATTCACATGTGCGTATTATACACACTAAATGGTATATAGCTGTTTATTGGTATTTTATAATAAGGTAAGTTTTTAAGAACAACTGTGCAAACTTTGAAATCAGCTTTCACATTAAAATTTATAAGTATTATTCACCGCAATCGCCCTTATCTTAGCATCTTAATCTATTAATCTATACATGACTACGTATGAAAGTATTGAATATATTTTGTATTTAAAAAAAAAAAAAAAAAATGAATCAAAAATTCTCTTCAGATTATGGCTTTATTTCTGGTTTATGAAATATACGATTTTCTATATTTACTTAAATAGTCTGTGGGCATCTAATTTTAAAATAATTACTGAAGCTGGTTTATATTTAAATGTCTCGAATATACTAATATTTTATATCACATTTTTTATAATCTTTATTTTGCTTACATTTTTTAAGCATTTCATTGTTTGTCTTTGTTCTCAATAGTTGCTTCCTAAATTAGGAAAAATTAAATGCTTTTTCTCTTAAAGAAATATAATGTGATATTTACTTTTTAAAATCCTGTTTAAATTATATATATATTATATGCACGGAAAACTTTTTCAGAATTCTTTTCAATTTTACGTTGTGTTACGTTCTTTAGAAAATCCTTTATCTTAGCATGATAAATTTCATTACATTCCTTACAACTTTCTAAATGCTACATGCAAAATATTAATATTTCAAAACATTCTTATAATTTGACAATTAGCCATTATTTACAGAGGGTTATCAAAATAATGGAAACACCTGTGAATAAAAGTGACATTTTTGAATGCGCTTCGTAAGCATTAAAATATAATAATAGCTACCAGGTTTTTTTTTTAAATAGAAATGTATATATTCTGGTAGTATGTGGTAGCTTTATTGAAGTTCTGTAAGCCTTGGATTTATTTCGAACGCGTCAAATGTCGGACCTTTCATATTTTCAAAGAGGTCAAATTGTAGCGCCCCGTATAGCTGGAACAAGTGTAACCGAAGCATTCCAACTTTTAGGCGTTTCTAGAGGTACAAAGTCTGAAGTCATAACATCATACACACAGGCGTGGCAAGACAAGCTCGGCAAAGCAAAACAGGGCACTTAAAGAGAAGCTCAGTGAAAAACACCGACGTGTATTGAAGCGGATTGTGACGTTTCAAAATCTGCAATCAAAACAACTGCAACAAAAGTGACCTCAGAGTTCAATCAGCATCTGGATTCTCCAATGTCAATCATTATAGTTAGAATGCCCCTTCTTAAACAGGACATTTATGCCAGACCAGCAATTCCCAAGCCACTTGTAGCAGATGTTAATGCCAAACGTCGTCTACAGTGGTGTCACACTCCCAAAACCTGGTCAATTAATAAGTGGAAGGCAGTTATATGGTCAGATAAATCCTTCTTCATGCTTACAGCAAAACTGATGAGCGTTTGGAGGACATCTGCACCTATGATCGTTATTGGCTCCTTCTAGCTGTCAAGCATGGAGGTGGATCTGTCATGATATGGGTAGTCGTGTCGTGGTTTTCTGCTGAACCAATCTGAAAAGAAGGATCAATGGGGAGAAGTATGGATATATTTTAAGTGACGAGGTCCATCCTATGATGCAAACTTGGTTTCCTGCAGGAGATAGAATTTTACAGGATGATAATGCTACCATGGCGCGCACAGTGACCCTTCCTCAATATAATTGAAGCGTTATGGTCTGTTTTAGAACGTTCAATACGAAATCGATATCCTCCACCGGCATCTCTCCCAGAACTTTCACAATATATCCATGAAGAAGGGTACAATATTCCTCTAAAGACTACTCAGCACTTGTATAAATCGATTCCTAGGCGAATCCAAGCTGTATTACATGCCAAAGGCGGTAATATACCATACTAATAACGGATTTTCATTGTAAATCTATGGTGTTTCCATTATGTTGATAACCCTCTGTATATGGGTATTATTGCTTCATTTGTTTTGATTTCTATAGATAACTGCAAAATCTTAACAAACATATTTCCTATGCCTCTGTAATGGATGTATTTAATGTATAATTTGTATGCAAATGACGAATGAAATAAACAAGTTTTATTAAAATATGTATTTATTACATATATTTAAATTTAAATATTATACATACGTTAGATGAACGTAAAATAAATAATACATACGTTGGATGAACGTAAAAATTGAAAAAAAAAAATAATAATAACACTTAACTATGCAAAAATAAAATACTATATACAATAAATTGAAATATAAATACTATACACAAAACCTTTTAGAATAAATACAAATTTTTTTTAAATAATATAGAAAATATAGCAGAAATTTCACTAATATATACAGATGAGTCCATTATTTACAATAAATGAAGATGCTGAATATTTGCAATAAATGATGATGCGGAATATTTACAACATTTTACGATTAATAAAATAAATAAATAAAATAAAAATAACAAAGGACTATTTTTAATTTTAACTTTTTTGATGGAGACGAAACACAAAAGGCACAAAACACACTTTGATAAAGACAATTTTTCGTTTCAAAACTTTTTGATAAAGACGAAACACAAAAGGGACAAAACACACCTTGACAAAGGATAATATTTGGTTTTATAATTTTTTTGACAGCGGCGAAACACAAAGGGGACAAAACACAATTTGACAAAGGACAATTTTAGGTTTTAAAATATTTTTGATAGAGACGAAACACAAAGGCGACAAAACACAATTTGACGAAGGACAAATTAAAGTTTTAAATTTTTTTTGATACAATCAAAACAAACAAATTATTTAGAATATGAACAAAAATACAATAATATAAATAAAACATGAAAAAGTATAATATAGTTAGCTATCCACTGCTAATTTTTCATGTTCATTTTTAAATCATCAGGGTAAGTATATATATTTGTCATAAAATTATGAAATAAATTTGCTGTAAGTTTGAACTGCCTGATTTCTATTTTTTACTATTCTGCTATTGTAATATGTGATTTTTAATAATGATTTAAATTTAAATTTAAGTAAGAATATTTTTGATATATTTGCTGGCAAAGCTAATTTATGGTTTACTGATCAGTTTCTATTTTCAATAACTATTTTAGAATGATGTTGCACTTACAATCGTTGGACTATTGGAAATTATGATGTTAAAAATTTCCTTGGATCTTAACTTCCTATTTATAGTCTAAACCTTGATACTTCTGAACTGTTATTCCATTTGTAAAGTTAGTGGTCTATTGTAGGTTTATTGAAATCTGTAACAGTTTGGACTTTGATATCTATGGAAGAATCTGCTATTATTGGTGTTGAAGATTTCGATTATCAGAATTTCCTGTTTTTTAAACTGGAAATATTGTTCAAGGTTTCCAGAATGAATCCAAATGAGCAGGCAGGTGTACAGACATGATGGAGTCCAGTATTTATAAAATTCAAAAACAGCGGCGTGATGATGAAAGTGGTTCTTCCAGATATTATTTGCAGGATGATGGCTTAAATCTAGATATTGTATAGGGTTTTGAGAATAAAATTTATCTTGCAGAGGGTTAGAAGGCTTGAAGATGACCAGCACAAATAAATTCAAAACGATAAGCACATCAGGATGGTGACATTCCTCTTTCATTCCTTGTTTCTTTAAAAATTCCTTTTATACTAATATTAACTATTGTTTTTGAATTGTAGATAAACATTGGGTTGTTCACCCTTTGAATGTAAAATTACATTCTGAGTTTGTTTAGTATTGCATAAGGAACAATAATTATTTGTAACAATGTATATTTTTTAAACAATACATTACATTGTACCTCTTTTTCGCTAGTGCTTTAATAGTATTTGTTACAAAGATATTGATCCTTTGTTTTCTGATTCAATTGTTTAAATTTTGATAGTTGTGTTAGAAAACTAGATTTTACTATGTGGGATGTTACAGTATGTTAATAGAAAAGTGTTCAAGCAAGTGGGAATTCAAACACTGTGTCCTGAATATATAAAATTTTCTTTTTCATAATTTTACCACTAATACTCAATTACTATATATAGGAATATTACACTTATATAAAAATATGACATTGATAATGGCCATTTTTTTTCTAATGTATGCTATGTACATATATAGTTTCTAATCATTTTAACGTCCAGGGTTAAATTTGAACTCATGAATTTCGCTTGAGAGTTTATTTAACCACTAGACCACAGTTCTCCACGTATTCTCCAGAATATTGAATTACATTGATATAGCTTCAGTTTTCAATATAAATTGATATAAATTTGGTTCGATATAAATTTCATATTCGATATAGATTTTCCTTTTGAGAATTTTTGAATGAAGAAATTAAATTCAAGTGGATAATTTTAACTTGCAGCACATAACCTGCAACATAAACCAAAAATTAAGGTAGATACTCAGTAATTTAATTTAGTTCATTCATTATGTAAACTGATGACCATGCCTAGATTCTCGACGCGTACTTAAACATTGCAGTCATCCAGCCAGCTTTGTTCTGTTTAAATACGCCATTCAATGTATTCAAGCTCCGTCTGAGATAATATTTAAACTCGGCGCAATCCTATTTTCACATTAATGGTTTAATAGTGTCCCGCTAAACTAATGTACAGGAAAACCTCTTTAAATGTAAATCAAATTACACTTCATCTCACTCGGGTTTGAGGTTTACTGTAATATGCTAAGAATGCATAAAGGTATTTTCTAATAGCTGCCTTAAATTCTGAATTTAGTAATGTAATGTTTTCGATGGCTCTTTAAATATTAGTTTAATCAAGCATTCAGTTAGATACGATAAGAATATACAGATGTTGTTTCCAAACTTTGTGTATGGGCTTATGGTAGAACCAGTGGTAACGTGCACGGTTAGCATGCAAAAATTTAGAACAGTTTGTAAAACTGTCTTAAATCTGTTGGTGAGTGAACTGAAATTGCTATTTATTTATTTTGACAGTGTATACAAAACTATCTTCTGTCGAGTAAGATTTTTTTTTCTGTTTTACTCACATTCTACTTGGGACAATTACCCATGAATGTCCGCCCTGAAGGCAAAGGTTCTTTAGATGACTCCGTGAACTATTCGTATTCTACATAAAAGGGAAACGAAGCCCCCGAAGTAAAAAAGTGGTCATATTTTTAGACCATAAAGAGCTTACCGCTATTCGGAAAGATCAACATCTTTCGTCCTTTTTGTACTAGAGTTGGCACCTTATTGGCACTTGGTTTCTTTTACAGTCTCATTGCCCTAGAAATCATAACTATGCTATGAAGCAATTCTGAAAATTCCGAAAAAATATATAAGTAAATAAGTAAAATAAAGTATTAGTGAGTATAGAAAATATAGTAATAAAATAGGGATCTCACCACCATTCGTAAGGATCAGATTGTTAAGGCCTTCTTCAGGATCAGAATGTTAAGGCCTTCTTCAGGATCAGAATGTTAAGGCCTTCTTCAGGATCAGAATGTTAAGGCCTTCTTCAGGATCAGAATGTTAGGATCTTCCAGTTTTTCTGTAGTAAATTTGGCGTTTCAGCAATATTTGACTCTTTTTGTACTCGTATTGTCTTAGAAGGCGTAAACATGTTAAGAAACAATTCTAAATATTCCAAAAAATGTAATTTAAATTTGTAACCGTGCTTCTTTCTGAGCACTGAAAGTTATTTAGTTGCCATAATCTAATAAAATTTCTCCATTTTCTACCACTCCTTCAAACCTGACTTGAATAAGCACTATTGTTTTCCGTAGACTTTTAATGTTTTAAGCACCGACTTTCAAAATGACACCTCATTAAATTTAATTTCCAACTCTTTGATGTGATACAGCTGCATACATAATGGCGGATATTTATCGTCCTGACACCTGGGTGTTAGCTTTCCAATTCTAAAGAAGAACGCATGCATAAACATGGATGCAAATACAAAGATTTATGGCAGGCAATATGTTCTGTACAATTTTTATCATAGCGTAAATATTAATTACTGCATAACAAAGTATTTTTAGACGCAATTTATGTAAACACTTTAAAACATTATTGTTTAAATATTTGCATACGCTAAGAAATATTTTAGATGCATCATCATAAAAAGAATTGTACAAAGAGCAATAAAAAGTGTTTTTAAAAATAAACTTTAATTTTTAATGTAGAATGTATTTTATATTTGGATCGAGGGATTAAAATGTTACTTGCAAATTCCTTTAATAAAAGCGTCTGCATTAATAATCATGCTGTCATGGTAACGCATCTAAAATGCTATAGCAAATTCATTGACGAAAACAAATGAATAAATTAAAATATTTATTAATAATTTACAGGAAAAACATTTAAATAGTATTATTATAAAACAATTTTTAAAAATTAAAATGAGTCATTCACAGAGTAAATATATGAAAAACGATATATAAATAATCATATGAAGAATAAAAAGTATTTTTAAAAGAAAATTTAATTTTTTAAAGTAGAATATATTTTATAGCTTTATCTTGGGATTTAAACGATACTTACAAATTCCTTAAGTAAAGAGTACTTTATTTAAATGAGACTTCATTTATACTGAATAAATACATTCATTTTTTATTTTATTTATCAATTTAATTTTTTTTAGAAATTTCGCTTAGAAATTTCATATTGAGGTTTATAAAAAGCTATCTTACATCAACAATGAAAGAAGAGAAGCTATTCTATTATTTAGAACAAATAAGATTTAATGTATCACAAATGGCATGATTGTGATTAAAATGAACAACTTTTTTTTTGGTTTTCAGCTGTTCTATAATAATTCAATACCTACTAAATTACTAGCTACTACTCTAACTAACTGTTAGAGTACAGGATATATATGGTCATATAGATATATAATAGTTATAGTATAGAATATATAGTTAGTTACATTTATAGAATATACTAAATGTTTTATAAACAAATTTACAATAATGTATTTATTTAATATACGAGATGGGATTTTTGTAAATGTCGTTAAGTTTATTTCACAAATTTATTCTAAATTTATTAGTAAAGATCATAGTTAATAAATAATATGGTAAAGAATCATGACTCAGTTTTAATCTTTATAATTTTTAACATGTATTATAGCAAATAATACACCTAAAAATTGTAAAAAAAAAAATAAATTTGTTATTACAAAAGACTTTTTACTATTACCTGAGGTTTAATGAAGCTCATTGAATTTATTTAGCAAATTTTACTATATAAATTTATATATTTTTATTTGTTTATCAAATTTACATATTTTAGTTTATTTCAAATATTTATATATATGAGTTTATTTATCAAATTTGCATATTTGAATTTATTTCGCAAATTTATATATAATTGATTTTATTTCATAAATGTAAATATTCTTATTTATTTTACAAATCTACATATTTGAATTTCTTTCACAAATTTACATATTTGATTTTATTTGAAAAACTTACACATTTGAATTGTTTTACAAAGTAAAAATCATAGTTTATAAAATTACGATAAAATGTCAAGGATCGGTAGTTAGGAATCAGGAGCCAGCATTAAATAATTCGATTCAGGAGTTTGGAACTAGGAGTCGGACATTTTTAATTGACTGCTCACTTTTGTATAGATATGGTTCACTTCAGAAAATTATCTGCAAGTTTTGTGGCTTTCTGGGTCAAATGCGAAGTGTCAACATTGCACAGTGCACCCAGGTATACAAGTTAAAGTGAAAAATTTCCTTTTCACGCTTTTGCAATTTTATTTTACTATTCTTATAAAAGTCTCACAAAAATGAAAAGACATAAAGCGAAGTCTTCCATACTCAGACAAAGAAGATTGCATTGTTCCCAGTTTTATCTTCCTAACTGCAATCCCAAAATCCTCCAACGGATTGGAAGACACCCACCACCAGGACAAATCAGTGACACAGACCTTGACATTTGAGAAAAGCCACCCCTCAAAAAGCATTCAAAGCACGTTGTTTTTCCTTAAATTAGGAGGAAGTAACTGATTTTTCCAGAAGGGCAGCTATTCCGGGAATTGGTTTTTCTTCGCCCAATATTGACGCCCAAAACCCGCGGAAGCAAATTGAATTCTCCTCTTTCATGGAATGCCAATCAAGTGCGATGCAACATCAAGAGTTTTTCGCCTCGGGGATATCACCGCAACTGTAACTTTTTAGCACCAGGATTCCATAAAGGCAGTAGAGGATGTTTGGGAATGAAAAGAAGACGAAAAATAGACAATTGAAAGAGAATCTGTGTCGATTGTTTTAAAAATGACAAGAGCTTCCGGGTTGCTTTTAAAATGTTTAGTTAACCTTTACAGACACTCAATAATTAGTTTCTACTTTTTTTATTTATAAGATTTAGGTTTTGAAGATCGTATTATTTAAAATTTAATTTATGATTGGTAGATTAAACTTTTTAAAATACATACTCTTTACCATTTACCTGTTTTAATCAAATATGTTACTAGGATAAAGAGTAATACGAAATAAAGTTCAATTAATTTCTTAAACTATATAATAAATTATTATAGTTATATATTATATTACTATTAATATTATTAATAATTAATTATGTTAACAATTTTATATATATTATTAATACAATAATATAAATAAATGTTTAATATAACTTTTTATTAATCAGAAAAATTTATAAAGTTTATGATATAATTAAATATTAATTATTCAGTAATTTTAAATTAAAACTACATTATTTTATTTAAAATGATTAATTTTGATGTATAGTAATAATTTATTTATTCTTTATTTTTATTAGAACGTAAAATAATATTGCATAAAATGTGCATTTCAGACTAAATAACTTTATTACGTAAAACTTTAAATTAAAGTAATTTAAAAATGTTTAATCTAATCATGTTTTCAAAATGAAAATCTAGCTGAATAGGACATTAATTTGTTCATTAAACATTAGTTTGTTTCTCAAATTATATAGTTATTACATATTCGATTCTGACTATTCGATTATGTCCATTCGATTTGTTTGATTATGACTAATTCATGTTCCAGTGACAACGTGATCAGCTTAAATACTTTCTATAGACAGTCTCACTGTCTAATTTCTTCCTTTTTACGAATTACACTGCAAGATTGAACATGTAGTCCCAGCTCGTTATCCAGGGGTAATTTGCTCATATAGATTGCTTCCAATCCACAATTTGACTGCGTGATTTTTTTTCTTTTTACGAATTCATCAATCAAATTGAAAACGTTGTCCCATCTCACCATCCAGCGGTAACGTATTCATATAGACTGCCTCTTATCGACAACCTGAATGCTTGGTTTCGTCCTTTTTATGAATACATCAATTAGATTAAATATGATAACATGTTCGGATAGACTGCCTCCTATTGACAGTCTCAGTGCTTGATTTCACCCTTTTTTTCAAATTCATCAAATTGAAAATGCTGTCCCATTCCTTACTCAGTGATTACATGTTCATATAGACTGTCTTCTCTCTATAATATGCCTCCCTGGTTTTGCTCTTTTTACAAATTCATCAGTTACCCAAACTCGTTTTTTTAGGGGTCAGCTTGTTTTCTCCCTTTTTGCGAATTCGTTAAATTGAAAATGTTATCACGGCTCGGTATCCAGTGGTACTGTGCTCATATTGATTGCCTCCTATCGATAGTATCATCTTATTTCCTTTTTTAAGAAATTCAAAGCAGATTGAAAATGTCGCTCAGTTTGTTACACAGTGATATCGAGAGCTGCTAGCATGCATGTGGACTCATGTTCAAATTATTAGGCTGTGTTCTTTGTATTTATCACTTTCAGAAATAAGATGACACAATGGTGAATGTACACAACGCGTATAAGATTCTTGTTTCCATAATCAAGTTGCTAATAGGACGAGTGTGACAGGCATTCTATAAATGCACACCAACTGTGGCTACTCGTCTTTTTTTCTTTTTTTTTTTTTGTCTGTGTGTGTGTTTAATTATATGTCGGGAGACTGTTCGTGGCATTCATAAGAAGAAAATGAAACTCATCAATATACAGCAAAAAGCTGAAAAATATTTTCTAACATGATTTAGCTAACTATGACTACATAGTTTGTTTGCACGCTTTAGCTAGCACTGGAAGTACTTAAAATAGAAGAGGAATTAGAGGTGGGTAAGTTATTTAAAAAAAAAACCTATATAAAACGTCTGTTGTTATGGAAAATTTACTTTATTATGCAAAAGAGGCTGCAGAGCATCTAAGAGCAGTGTTTAAAAATCAATTGAAATTTCATTTTTAGAGGGTGGGGAGGGCTCTTTTGACAATGACGTGATATTTTATTTACATGCATAGTGAACATATATTTTTGAAAACTAACTTTCCTAGATCCTGCTGTCCTGACCTCTTACAAAGACTTCCATGAGCAGGAAATTGTTTGCTACCAAAGATAATGTTCAAAGCGACTAAATTTCTGAATTTATTATTAAAGTGAATGAACTATTTGAAAACAAAATCGATGTAAATACTATTGAAAACAGAAACGATGCAAATATTATTGAAAACAAAATCGATGCAAATACTATTGAAAACAAAATAGGTGCAAATACTATTGAAAACAAAGAAATTTAATATTTTATGTTTTCGTCTTTAGATGATTATTAATATTCATGTAATAAATGTTATCTTTGGCTAGAAAATCGTAATATCGGAGCTCTCCACGACAAGCTGCCAGAGCTATTGATATGGGTGTACAGGAAGTCAGCTGAGGGATGATTTTTTTCACTGGTAGGGACGAAGTCTGATCCGAGTTTAAATTTTGTTGAAATTAAGTAAATTTTGTAGTAATAGTTTTTAAGGTAACTGATCAAGTTTAAAGCCAAAGTTTTTAAATGTTTTATAGGAATTTATTTGGTGCTATTGTTAAAATGGGGTTATAAAACATTGACAAATGTGAAAATAAAAATATATAAATGTTATGAATATGTTTTGTTTGACAAAAGTTGACAAAAACCTTTTTTTTAATTTTACTTAAATATTTCTAACTAAAATAATGTGCAAAGCATATATCATCGACTTGCATACATGTAGACATGTGTCCAAGAATCATGCATTAAACTAAAAGATTAATGCTATTATAAAGTATAGCTGAGTCATAGCCAATAGAGTTGTTTAGAGCAAAAAATACCGGAAACAAAGTCGTGTTTTTAACAAAAAAAAATTCATTACATTCCATATCCTTTTAGGCAAATAACCCCTTCCCAAAATAAATGTGAAACAAAGTAATCATAGATGCATTGAAGACTTGAAAAGTTTCTTACTGATTAGAATGGAAAGATCGCTGAATTGGAGCAACCAATTATTCGATTCGGATCAATTGACTGTGGCGTAAATGTACACTTCGCTGAATTCGGTTACAGTTAAGAACCGGAACCAGTTAAACGTCCTCAAAGCGAACTTTCGCAAATAATTGTAGCAGCTGTTTCGAGTTTCTTAGATCTCTGCGGCTTTTAAAGACTCCGCATTAGATAGTACAATTCTGCAGTGTTTGCTCTCTAAATAAATAGCGGCTCTTCCATTCATTAGGGAATTGAATTTCCGCTGAAAAATTCTACAATCGTGTAATTCTTTTTAACTTTTGACCCTCAAATGGAATCAAATTGAGTAAAAGAGTCTTTGCTACAATTTTAGAAGGAATTTACTAACTGATTAGTTTCTCTGTTTGTAAATGAAGCGATTGCAGCTTTGATGTATATTTAGCAATTAAATGAGCGTAAATAGTTAGCTGTCTGATTTAAAAGGATTGCTAATTCTTTGACTGAATACCTTAAGAATAAAATCTGATTAATTTAGGCAGTGGCACTTTGGATTGCTAATCAAATTTAAAATCTGTTAGTGCGAAACTAACTTTAACTTGACTACGTAAGTGAAAAGCAATGATGACGAAAATATTTGAAACGAAAGCGATGACTTAGCAATAAATATTGAATATATATATATAAAACCAGCCACAAGCATTTGCGCCAAATATTCCAAACTTCAGGTGTAATATCCATAAACTTAAATGACTGAACAGACATAAATATGTTTTTTTGCTAAGATAAGTAGGCAAATTCCAGTTAAAATAATTTTTCAATTATTATTCCTGGAAAATTGCTATGTTATCAAAGACTTTTATTCAAACAGCTTTAAGGAGAATTTTTACTTTGAAAATCTATTCATAAAACTGACTACAACTTATTGATGTTATTTCAGAATGGGGAAATATTGCATTAAAAATGTTACCATATGTATACATTTCCTAAATTTTGAAAAAAAGTTAATAGTAGAGTTATTCTAGTGTATACATGTAAGATTAGGTATGGCTTTTGAATAAAAATTTCTAGAAATAAAACATCAAAATAAATTTTTTATAGAAGATAAAAAAAATATCAAATAAATCTTATCAAAATATATGATAGAAATTTTTTAGAAAATGTAAAATAGAGCTTTGTAAGGAAAAATGTAAGCATTATTGATATGTTAAAATTCTAATGCAAGTTATTTATAAATTTCAATTCAAAACCTTTTCTGTTGTCTTCAATAAATCTCTATTTTTTCAATAAATCTTGCAAATGCAAACTCTTAAAGCAAAATTAAATCTTTTCAAAACATATATGGGAATAAAATATAAATATTTTATATTTAATTTAAAATTTCAACTTTTAGGATAATAAATTTAAAACTTTTAAAAGCATATGTTGGAAGAAATTGTATGAATGATGCTATAAATAGAAAAAGAGTTCTGGAAGTAAATATAAAATTATAGTTTTCCTAAAAAATTTCCAACTATGCTATGTGAGGATTATACTAAATGTATAAAAGCAGGAGTATGTGCCTAAATCAAATATCATTTTGTATAAGGAAATAGCTAAAATTCCTTGACAATCTTATTAAAGTTTTGAAAACAAAATTTTAAAATAATTTTAAATTAATTCTGGGGCTGGGAGAGTATAATGCACGAAATAAGTCATAAATATGCACGGTTGAAAATTTGTCTATTGCCTAATGTCAATAAGATTGAGTTAATTTGGAATTTATTTATTGTTTTTCAATTATTAAATAGAATTTGTTATAGAAATAAATTTTTTTCCAAGAATTGTGCAATTTTTTTTAATAACATATTACAAAATAATAATAAAATACCACTACTTTCTCTTCTGTTAAAGAAAAATAACTTTTTCAGAGTAAAGATTGTTTTCTAGAAATTTTTCAAGAGCTGTATGAGACATTTTTTTGCAGTAATAGATAATCATATCATCTCTTGTGACAATGCTATCATATTGAGATTTGTATATGTTAGAATTCATTTATGTACCTATATTTCCCAATTTAATTATTTTCTTATAGTAAAATACTATTTCAAATATTGAGAAGAAAATTAAAATATTATAATTGTACTAAACAAATTTGAAATAATATGCAATGCATTTAAAACCATATATTATGTACATAAATATACAAATATTGTGTGACAGAAATGCTTGTTGTTAGCAAATTGTATTTCTTGAAAGAATAATTCTGGTTTCCAATTTACAATGAAGTATACAATAATAAACAAACCTTGTACATAATGAAAGTAGGTTTTACCGTATATTGTTTATACTAACAGAAAAAAAATGAAATTATTTTCACTAGCTCAGTTCAGTTCTTTATTAAAACATAAATTTCTTCTTTTTACCCAGCTGTATAAATAATTGCGTGTGAATATATATTTTTTTAAAAGAGTAAACCTAAGAGTAAGAGTAATATTAGAAATGTAATGTCATTTTGAATCTAACTTTTGAGATATTGTGAAAGGAGAATATTAAAGTACTAGTACCCATTAATTTTCAACAAACCTTTGAAATAAAATATCACCATCATGCACTATCAAATGTTTCATCGAAATTCGATTCTCTATAACTCATAAAATAGAAATGAAACATTTAAGGTAACATTTCATAATTCTTTCAGTGCATTTTGAAATGGCATTTCCACACAATAGCCGACATTTTGAATCTTAATCAAAACCATCGATCTCCAACTAATAACACCTTTATTTTCTGAACGGACGGAATATTTTTCATTCCGAATAAATACCGTTCCTGAAAGGTATTTCGAATAAATGCATTTCGGCAAATGCTTCCCCATTAACAGCTCATACTAAGAGAACACTCGTGCTAAGTTGGGAAACGAAAAGATTTGCACAAAAGACCGTCGCATCGCACAATGGGTGCCACATTGGGCTCATTTCTTGGGGATGAATGGCTGGGGAAAGATGGCTCATTTCTGAGGTACCGCCCCCTTCTCCGTCTGAGTTATAGGCCCATTAGGAATGGGGAGCAATTGTCCGGCGAGCTCATTACCTCCGCTTTAGACTTCATTATGGGCTTCTTTGTCGCAGATCAGAGCACCTGGAAAGAGAAGCTCATCTGCTGAGCCTCTATCGGAAAAGGGAATTGTTTCGCGAGCATTTCCTCATGCTGCGATGCTCAAAGAAATACATTTAAGGCAGATACACAAGTAAAAGAATGTCAGATTTATCCATGGGCTATCCTGTCATAAAAACTTTTAAAAGTTCACAAATTTTTTCATCTATATCGTACACGAATTATTTAAAATTAGTAAGTGTCATTTCTTGATGATTGATTTACGTACGGAAAATGTATAGAATTGTCTGTATTATGGAATTGTTATGGTTGTTATGGAACTCAGAAAGGAAAGGAATCTTTTTGTGAAAATAATTTACATACAATATTAAAAAATGTGGATTTTCAAATTACTCAACAAATATTTAAAAAAAAGGTGCTTTATCAGTGGATTATCTCGCCATGATAAAGAGAGAGTTCGGGTCAAGGTTATGCAATACTGAAAGGTGCCATTATGACAGATATTTAATTTATGTCATTTGTAGCAACAAAAAAAAAATCAGTATTTCCACGGATTCATTATGAAAGGCTGATACAATTCATTTGAAGAGAAGATTTGATTCTTCCGAAGTTTTTATGTTTATAACTGATACACATTTGTGAGCATGTAAAATAATTCAGAAAATACACACACTTAAGCCCCTTGATAACAGCAAAGTGCTTTATCCAAGCGTATACTCATTTGTAACGTTTAAATGGTCCTGGTTCTTGTTGTGTCTAATTCTCAGTGTGTTGCACTGCGAGGCGGACATCCTATCAGTAATTTACTCATGGATGGATGGATGGAAAGTCGGCATCTTCAGTTGTAATGGAACTTCCGTGGGTAGAAGGCAGATTTGGTTCCGTATCGCTGAAAGAGGGAAGTTCCTTCCGAAAGGACTCAGATAGGAGACTGAGGTAGGGGGAATAACCTTATTTGCGTATCGTGTGGGGGAAAAAAGCAGATAGTCCAATCAACAGGGCAAGATGCTGAACATTACAACCACCATAGAGACTCCTCATTTTTTGAAACGGTGTGTACAACTAAGCCTCCAACGGATTGAATTTCAGTCTTAATGCTCACCAGCGGTGCACGTTCCAACTGAGCCACGACTCGTGGATGGTAATGGCTAAATACACGAAAACACGTAACTTACCAACTCACCTCAAAAGTTCCTGAACTGATCGGTTGTAAGAGTCAAAGAAAGCCACTGGACAAAATTTGGATTGTTTAATGTCACTAAGGTCAATTTAATTTGAATTTGTTATTGATGTCATTATTTATTAAATAGAATTTTTCTACAAAATAATTTTTTTTCCCAGAATATTGCAATTTTTTAAGAGTCTATTACAAAATATTATTAAAACACCACTACCTTCACTTACCTATGTATAAATATGTGAAAAATAATTTAAAACTTATTAGTGTAATGATTAATGTTGGGAAGGGTTTTGAAGAGCTATATTAATAGTAAAATACTACTAATATATTAGTAGTACATTTAAAAGTAAAACATCTCAATTCTTGTGACAATGGTATGGTATTTGTATTTGTTGATGTTAGCATTTGGAATGAAATTGATTTATGCATCTGTCTTTCCAATTCAATTATTTCCATATAGTAAAGCGCATGTTCAACTGTTTTAAGAAAATTAAAATGTTAGACAAAAGTTTTCATGTTATATAACGAAAGCCATATATTATATACATAAATATGCAAAAATTGTGTGTCAAAGATGTTTGTTGTTAGCAATTTTTATTTCTTGAAGGAATAGTTCTAGTTTCCAATTTACAATGACTTGCACAATAATAAACAAATCCTTGTGTATAATGAAAGTAAGTTTTTATCGTATATTTAGTTCATTTGATGTGAGCTTCTATAAACTGATAGTACATAAGAAAATTTTTTCCCTTTACCCCAGTTAAGTTTTATATTAAAACATAAATTTCGTCTTTTCATCGTGCTATATAAATAATTTCTCGTGAATCTATAATAATTTTCTTAAGAATAAACCTAAGATAGAATAATATTAAAAATGCAATGTCATTTTGAATATTCCATTGATATTGTGAAATAAAAATATTAAACTTGCAATATACATTCATTTTTCAATCACCATTTGAAATAAAAGATCTCCATCTTGCGCTATCAAATGTTTCGTCGAAATTTGATTCTCTATAACTCATAAGATAGAAAATGAAATATTTCAGGTAACATTTCATAATTCTTTCAATGCATTTTGAAATGACTTTTCCACACAATAGCCACCCTTTTGAATCTTAATCGAAAACATCGATCTCGCACTAATCACACCTTTATTTTCTAAACGGGCGGAATATTTTTCATTCCTGATAGGCATTTCGAATAAATGCATTTCGGCAAATGGTGCCCCATTAACAGCTCGTCCGAAGATCTTGATCACTCGATCTTGTCGCTTAAATCTTCTCGCCTCGGTCGGCACGAGCCTTAAAGGCTAGTACCCACCGAGCCGTGAGGCGTTTAAACGTAAAGCGTTGACCTATCACTAGCCTCACCACGTTCGCCTGAAACCGGTTTGAAATCCACCGCTTCGCGGTGACCCACTTTCAACTCGAAGCGGAACTTCACTAAGTGTAATACGATTTCTGAAGTTTCGATCGGAACAGACGAAAAAAATGTTCTTGCCTGCCGCGTGAATCTTCAACGCTTTACGCCTCTGTAGGAACGAGCCGTAAGAGCCGAAGAAAGCAACTGGAGAAAAGTTTGATTGTCTAATGTTAATAAGTTTGACTTAATTTGGATTTTTTTATTGTCGGCTTTACTTATTATATAGAATTTGTCGTCAAAATAATTTTGTTTCCCAGACTAGGGCAATTTTTTAATAGTCTATTACAAAATAATGCTAAAATAGCACTAATTTCACTTATCTGGGTATAAAGATCAGAAAAATAATTTAAAATTTATCAGAGTAATGATTATTCTTAGAAAGGCTTTTCAAATGTAACATCAGACATTTTTTAAGGTAATAGTAAATCATCTAAATTCTTATGACAATGCTACGGTATTTGCATTTGTTGATGTTAGAATTCTGAAAGAAATTGGTTTATGTTTCTATCTTTTCAATTTAATTATTTTCATATAGTAAAACACTTTTTCAAATATTGAAAAGATAATTAAAATACTATTAAACTGTACTAAACAACATTTTAAATGTTATGTAATGAAAACCATATATTATACACATAAATATACAAATACTGTGTATCAAAACGGTTTGTTAGCAATTTTTATTACTTGAAAGAATAATTCTAGTTTCCAATTTGCATTGATTTGCACAGTAATAAACAAATCCTTGTGTATAATGAAAGTATTTTTTTATCGTATCTTTAGTTAATTTAGTGTGAGTGTGTATAAACTAATACTAAATAAGAAAAGTTTTTCTCTCTAGCCCATTTAAGTTCTATATTAAAACATAAATTTGATCTTTTCATCGTACTGTATAAGTAATTGCTCGTGAATCTATCTTTTTTCTTAAGAATAAACCTCAGATAGAATAATATTAGAAATGCAATATCATTTTGAATATCCTCTCTAATATATTGTGAAAGAACAATATTACAGTTGAAATATCCATTCGTTTCTCAACAAATGTTTGACATGAAATAATATTTCGTTGAAATTCGATTCTCTAAAAGACAGAAATGAAACATTTAAAGTGACATTTCATAATTCTTTGAAAGCATTTTGAAATGGCATTTCCACACAATAGCCTCCCTTTTGAATCTTAATCGAAAACATCGATCTCGAACTAATCGCGCCTTTATTTTCTAAACGGACGGAATATTTTTCATTCGGAATAAATATTCTTCTTCTTGAAAGGTATTTCGCATAAATGCATTTCGGCAAACGCTTCCCCATTAGTAGTCATACTAAGAGAACACTCGCGCTAAGTTGGGAAACGAAAACATTTGCACTAAAGACCGTCGCATCGCGCAATGGGTGCCGCATTGGGCTCATTTCTTGCGGATGAATGGCTAGAGGGAAGATGTCTCATTTCTGAGGGACCGCCACTCCCCCTCTCCGTCTGAGTTATGGGCCCATTAGGAATGGGGAGCAATTGTCCGGCGGGCTCATTACCTCCGCTTTAGACTTCATTATAGGCTTCTTTGTCGCAGATCAGAGCACCTGGAAAGAAAAGCTCATCTGCTGAGCCTCCATCGGAAAGGGAATTTTTGAGCATCTCCGAATCGAGCATTTCCTCATGCTCCGATGCTCAAAGAAATAGATTTAAGGCAGATACATGAGTAAATGAAAGTCAGATTTATCCATGGGCTATCCTGTCATAAAAACTTTTAAAAGTTCACAAATTTTTTCATCTATATCGTACACAAATTATTTAAAATTAAGTAAGTGTAATTTCTTGAGGATTGATTTACGTACGGAAAATGTATAGAATTGTCTGTATTATGGAATTGTTATGGTTGTTATGGAATTGTCTGTGTTAGACTACATTACAGACTTTTTTTCTCATTAACGAGAAAATCTCATAAATCAGAAAGAAAAGGAATCATTTTGTGAAAATAATTTACATACAATATTAAAAAATGTGGATTTTCAAATTACTCAACAAATATTTAAAAAAAAGGTGCTTTATCAATGGATTATCTCGCCATGATAAAGAGAAGGATTGGGTCAAGGTTATGCAATGCTGAAAGGTGTCATTATGACAGATATTTAATTTGATGTCATTTGTAGCAAAAAAAAAAAAAAAAAAAAAAAAATCAGTATTTCCACGGATTCATTATGAAAGGCTGATACAATTCATATGAAGAGAAGATTGATTCTTTCGAAGTTTTTATGTTATAACTGATACACATTTGTGAGCATATAAAATAAATCAGAAAATACACACACTTAAGAACCTTGATAACAGCAAAGTGCTTTATCCAAGCGTAGACTCATTTGTAACGTTTAAATGGTCCTGGTTCTTGTTGTGTCTAATTCTCAGTGTGTTGCACTGAGAGGCGGACATCCTATGAGTAATTTACTCATGGATGGATGGATGGAAAGTCGGCATCTTCAGTTGTAATGGAACTTCCGTGGGTAGAAGGCTGATTTGGCTCCGTATCGCTGAAAGAGTTAAGTTCCTTCCGAAAGGACTCAGATAGGAGACTGAGATAGGGGGAATAACCTTATTTGCGTACCGTGTGGGGAAAAAAAGCAGATTGTCCAATCAACAGTACAAGATGCTGAACATCACAACCACCATAGAGTCTCCTCATTTTTTGAAACAGTGTGTACAACTAAGCCTCCAGCGGATTGAATTTCAGTCCTAATGCTCACCAGCGGCTCACGTTCCAACTGAGGCACAACTCGTGGATTGGTAATGGCTAAATACACGAAAACACATAACTTACCAACTCACATCAAAACTTCCTGAACTGATCTGAAGTAATAGCCGAAGAAAGCAGCAGCATAAAAGTTTGACTGTTTAACGTAAATAAGGTTGAGTTAATTTTAATTTGTTATTGCTGCCTTTACCTATTAAGTAGAATTTGTCTTAAAAATAATTTTGTTTTGTAGAATTGTGCAATTTTTTAATAGGCTATTACCAATTAATACTAAAATACCTCTATTTTCACTTATCTCGGTATAAAGATGCGAAAAATAATTTAAAATTAATTAGTGTAATGATTAATCTTGGAAAGGGTTTTGAAGAGTTATATGAGACATTTGTTACGGTAATAGTAATTCATCTGAATTCTTGTGACAATGCTATGGTACTTGTCTTTGTTAATGTTAGAATTCGGAAAGAAATTGATTTATGTATCTGTCTTTCCAATTCGGTTATTTTCAAATAGTAAAGCACATGTTGAACTGTTTTAACAAAATTAAAATGTTTATGATCAGTACCAGATAAAATTTTTAATGCTGTGTAATGAAAACCATATATTATATACATAAATATACAAATATTGTGTGTCAAAAAAGTTTGTTGTTAGCAATTTTTATTTCTTGCGACAATAATTCTATTTTCCAATTTACAATGATTTGCACAGTAATAAACAAATCCTTGTGTATAATGAAAGTAAGTTTTTATCATATATTTAGCTCATTTAGTTCAGCTTGTATACACTAATAGCAAATAAGAAAAGTTTTTCTCTCCACCCCAGTTAAGTTCTATATTAAAACATAAATTTTGTCTTTTCACCGTGCTGTATAAGAATTGCTCGTGAATCTATCTTTATAGAATAATGTTAGAAATGTAATGTTATTTTGAATCTCCCATTTAAGATATTGTGAAAGAACAATATTAAATGTGTAATATCCATTCTTTTTTCAGCAAACTTTAGAAATAAAATGTCACCATCGTGTTCTATCAAATGTTTCTTCGAATACGATTATCTATAACTCATAAGATGGAAATGAAACATTTAAGGTAACATTTCATAATTCTTTCAATGCATTTTGGAATGGCATTTCCGTACAATAGCCACCCTTTTGAATCTTAATCGAAAACATCGATCTCGAACTAATAGCTCCTATATTTTCTAAGAGGACGGAACATTTTTCATTCGGAATAAATATTCTTCTTCTTGAAAGGTATTTCGAATAAATGCATTTCGGCAAATGCTTCCCCACTAATAGCTCGTCCGAAGAACACTCGTGCTAAGTTGGGGAACGAAAACATTTGCACTAAAGACTGTCGCATCGCACAATGGGTGCCGCATTGGGCTCATTTCTTGGGGATGAATGGATGGGGAAAGATGTCTCATTTCTGAGGGACCGCCCATCCCCACCCCTCTCACTGTCTGAGTTATGGGCCCATTAGGAATGGGGAGCAGTTGTCCGACGGGCTCATTACCACCGATTTAGACTTCATCATCGACTTCTTTGTCGCAGATCAGAGCAATTGGAAAGCAAAAGCTCATCTGCTGAGCCTCCATCGGAAAAGGGAATTGTTTCGCCAGCATTTTCCCATGCTCCGATGCTTAAAGAAATAGATTCAAGGAAGAAACATACAGTAAAAGAAAGTCTGATTCATCAATGGTATATCCTGCCATAAAACCTTTTGAAACTTTATATTTTCTTTCATTTCTATCGTACACAAATAATTTAAAATTAATCATTTCGTTTCATTACAATCATTTCATTAATCATATCATTTCTTGATGATTTACGTATGAAAAACTTATGGAATTTCCTGGGGTTTGCACTACATTACAGACTTTTTTGCTGCACTAACGAGAAAATCTCGTAACTTAGGAAGAAAATGAATCTTTCTGGGAAAATCGTTTACATACAATACTAAAAAAGATGGATTTTCAAATTTTTTAACCACTTGCTAACATTCATGGTACAGAGGGGACGCGAACCCTGTAGTATCGAGAGCCGAACCGCTAATCACTCGGTCATCAGGCCTCTAGATTCAACTTAATATGTTTATTATTTTATGTATAAACGGCACGAGGCCAACGGTTTACCTAGAAAGATGAGTACAGAGCGATGGTCACAGCTGCTCTCACACCATCTGATTCTTATTATGAAGCAAGTTGTAAACAAAGAACCAGTGAGTTCAAGAACCATAAATGACTTGGAACTTATAAAATCTTCAATAGTTTCTGGATTCGTTCAACTTGGAAAAAGTGGAATAAAGTATTTTGTCAAATTATGCAAAGCATTGAATAATATATTTCATATAGTGTAACTCAGTAGCATTTTGTAACGTATTGATATTGTTAGTAATAAAGAAATAAGTTTTAAGTCTTATTTTACTCGTCTCTTTTCTTATTTCCTTTGAAATTAATAGGTCTTTATTGTAGCTATGAGACAATATTTTTCTTGAGATTGCTGTGCTTAACATATTATCAGTATTATTATTAATAATAATTATAATCCTTAAATCTTTATATCCATTAAAGTTTTAACTTAAAAAAAAAATGCAATTTGACTAAATTGAGCTCTTCATTTTTTTGCGTTTGTTTGGACTTTTCAATTAAAAACAATTATCCAATTATTATAATTAAATCCAAAATTAAAAAAAAAAAAATTTAAATCTAATTAAACGAATTTCGCTCTTGCATTTATTCTTTACAAGGAAATTAATTTTTCATCTGTTGACTTTAAATATTGTTTAACACGCATTTAATATATTTTTAAAATATCACAATATTACTTTCAATAAAAATAAAAATAAAAAACATATTTTTTTTACATTTAAAATAATTGAACGCTTGCATAATTAGAGAAATTCTCGTATCATTTGCTGAGTAATAAAAGTTTTGAATTTTTTATTAAGAATTCTACCTTTGAATTTAAATGTATTATTAAACTTGTACAATACACCAAGATTTCTTTTTATTTTTTCTCTGAAGTTTCTGTGAATAAGACACCTAACTAATGATTAGATTTTAAATTTAATAATTCAACTCTAAAACTATATGCATCAATTTAAAATTCAACACTCTTGTATAAATTTGAAATTTATTATAAAAAATAAGTCTTTTTCATGCTTAATTTCCTTAGGGATTATATATATTTATTTTCGAATTCTTCCATTTAAAATATATTCGTCAATAATAAATTACACTGTTAATTTTTTCCTCATTGGACTACTTATTTAAAATTTCATAACAACATAAAATAAATTATTTCTTCTATATAAAACATTCCTTTGAACTCAATACGAAAAAAATGTTTATCCTTTGCTGCTTACTATATAATTTTCTTATGCAATAAATATTTAGTGTGCTCTCCAACGCTAAACGATGTTTCGATAAAAATCAAACGAGAATAAAATTTAAAACAAGTGAAGAATTTTATCGAATAAAGAAAGGAAATATTTTTTTCAATAAATAATGCTCATCTATTATAAATATATCTAATATGTTAGAACAAAAATTGGATTAAAGGGGTTGTTATAAAATATAAATTAATAGTTTTGGAAAATGAAATATCTCAATTAATTCAGCGTTTAATTTTTTTAAGCTGCTCAAAAAATAATAAATAATTTAAAATATTTAAATTAAAAAATTACAAAAAATATAAAAGAAAAATAAAGTGATCTTAAGTTTTTTTAAAAAAAATTATGTTAATTTTTTATAAATTTACAAATATGTTTTGTATTTAACTTATCATACTTGGAAAAAATTTCAAGAATAATTTAAAATAATCTGATTAATAGTTACCGCTAATACTAAATCCACTGCAAGAAAAATAAATAAATAAACTAATGCTTCAAAGAAATATACAAACTGACGGAAATCAGATAAGGAGATGAATATGTATAGTATGGGGTGGCCAACCCGGCGGGCCGCCTTGAATATTTTTCCGACCAGTAAAATTTATCACGCTTTTATAAAATGTATTTATTTTATGATGGCCAAAGTAGTGAAAAACAATGTATTAAAAAATACATTATGTGTGCATCCCTATATTCAAAAATGAACTGTCGAAATTATGGCGGAAAATTAACTTTGATTTTAAAATAAGATTCTTGTGATTATCTCGTATGTTCCCAAAGTAATTAAATCGTATTTTGAGAAGTCATGATGCGCGCGCATCTTTAAACATCTAATATAACAGGTTCTATGTTTCAGTGACGTAGTGACCATCACTAGATACTCACAGTGAATTGTTGATAGCAGAGCAAACTAGACTCTTAGTTCAAGTTGTTAGTGCCTTTAGTTCAGCTTACACCTGCGAATCGTTTTTTCCGCATATGTAACTGACCAAACACAAAAAACGCTCAAACGTAATGGATGCAACATCTATTAAGATATGCAAATACCCAAATTGAGATCGATTTGCAGAAGCTAAATGAAAGAGTGGAGAAACAAATATCGCACTGTTAAAATTAATATTTTTTAGTGATTTCATATTTTTAAATTTCGTCTATGTTTATATATTTTTATATCGTTTATATTTATATATTTTTTATATTTCATTTTTAGTGCTATATATTTTATTACAATGTGCGTTTAGTATCATTATTATTTTATTATCTATGTTTACATGTAAGAATAATAGTAAATACAAAAATAATAACTCGTTATGTTTCAATTTTTCACTCCAAAAATGTCTATAGTGGATCTAAATCTAATATGGGAATATGTAATTTAATATGCGGGCAGCAGAGTTAGGATGCATTTTAAAAGTGGCCCGCAAGATCATTTGTGTTGGCCACCCCTTATGTATAGAACAATTAAAATTTAAGAGGAATTTATATATTTCCTCATTTTAAATATATAAATCAACTGAATATATCGAACAAATCAATAAATTGCCTATCTCTGGACAGTATGCACAAAGTTGCATTTATATTTTTAAAAAGTTCCCAAATAATCGATCTGGCTACGAAGAAAAAAATACATATTATGGTTAGCGAGAAATTATAAAATTTTCACTGAAGAAATAGAGAAAAAAGAATTCAATCCTCTTTAAAAATTTTTTAAAAATATATCATCCATTTAATAGGATATTAGTTGTATCATATTTCTAAAAGAATTAAAATGTATAAGTTTTTCTTTATTCCGCACTTTAATTGAAAGCTTTATTTTTTGAACAGAATATTTAGTCTTTCAGAAAAAAAACACATTAAAGGATTAGATGAAAACACATAAATTAATTCAATGTAATCTACCAATTAGTAAGCAAACACATAAATGCATCATATGCATTTTTTCTTGCTGTCTGTGCGCAACACACAATAAAATAAATTTTATCTATGTAGAACTGAACCTCTTTTAAAAATATTTAAAATGTCAAGTTATTATATTGGGCAATTATTTGCATGTTTTTTTTTATTAAACTTAAAAAAAATTATGACGCATTTCTTTAGTTCAGATTCAATTCAAATAGTACTTTTAATTTAAGAAACATTCTATTAAGTAAAAGTAATTAATTCTTAAAGCCATTTACCGAACAAAAATCATAAAACTTTTGAATAAAAATAAATTGCATTTCTTTTTATCTATAAAGAAGTCGTAAATAATAAGATTTGAACCAATAAGTTTCAATGGTAAGCTAATCGTGGTTTCTTTACATAAAAATAAAAACAGAAATTGTTTTAACTTATAAATCTTTTTTCGATAAATATAATTCATAATTGTATGGAACATAATAACAATTTAATTGTTTAGAAAAATAAATTTTTATTTTTGGTTTTGCCTTTTACAATTTCTAAAGTACCTGATGTTTGGATTCTGACTGATAGTAAGAGCTCAATACAGTATTTGAAAGTTTGTCCAAGCCTCCTGGACAAATTGGGGCAGGATATAGTTTCTAAACTAGCTGTTTTGGACCAGATCGGATCGGTGTGCTTGCAGTGGATTCCCTGCCGTGTGGAAATGTCTGCCTGTCTGTACGGAAATGAAATTGCTGATCTGCTCGCTAGAGAAGGTTGCGAACTTCCCAAAGCTTCTTCTTCCAATCTGTTAGCTACAGAGGTTCATTGCATGATTTTGCCAGAGTGAACACCGCTTGGAGGTCGCCACCAATGCATGCAGGGTACGCCGCTAAATATCCTGGTATGTCCTTGCAGTGCTCCTGTCCTAGACCTGCTCAAACGGCTTTAGCTAGACTAAGGACTGGCGACACTAAGAGTTTGACCTTCAATGGAGACGAGAAGGCATATACCCTTTGTTGGCCATCGCGTCTCCCTCTCATCTCATCGATTGTATTGGTGCCTCTGTGAGGCAACTGTTGAATGAGGGGAGGACCGTTTACGATCTATTGATGCAGTATGATCTACTGGATTTGGTTTAGGATTCTAAATCAAGGGGATAAGCAAAAACAACAACAACAACAATTTCTATTCCCTCTTGTTTGAAATGAAACATAAATTAAAAGAGAAAGAGAAAATCAAAGTTTTTTATTAATAAACATATGTTTGGTTTTTAATAATTTTGAAAATCTTGAATAAAGGTCTCTTTTAATCATTCAAATCTCTTTTGAAATAAAACGACGACGAAATAAAAGACCTTCTTCCCAATCTACAAATATATATTTATTTTGAACATCAGTATATAAAAAGATCTAGATATTTATTTCTAAGTATCTCAATAATATCATTTTAACAAGGTGAGATTTATCATTTTTGCAGATTTTATATTAGTTAAATTAAATATTCTATTTTCAAAAAAATCTGTTTAATAAAGCAATTTCCAGATTTATTTTTTAAAATTTCGATATCATGCGCATTATCGATTATCAATTGAATTATTTTGCTATCATACAGGAAAGAATGAACCTCAAAAGAATGAAATTATCGATAACGATTTCCTGAATATATTTCCGGGAGCTTAAATTTGAATTTGCTTCAGCGACTATATTAAGTTTTATAATTTACCGTGGTTCATTAAAGCTGAATTCGAGATGTGTTTTGAACATTAGTTTTTGTTTGTTTTTTTACGTGAATAAACCAAACAAATCTTCTTTTTTGTGACTTGAGGATACCTATAAAAGTTTAAGATGTCACAGTAATATTAAATGATTATTTTATTGTCACTAGGATATTAATTCTGAAAAATATCATGGTGGTCATAAAATAATCAGAAAAAATTTAAATAATAGGTTTATTAATTAACTTAATTTAATTTGAAAAATAGAAATTTAATCATCACAAAACTAAATACTCTCGCAAAAGAAACGCATAATAAAATCATGTTTTTTTTCCTTTCCTTCTATTAGCTCACATTCTCCCTATATATATCTTGTTCACATTTTCAATCGTTCATAAAATACTTTTTATTCATACACTCAAGGTCAAACACATTTTTTTTAACTAGCAGTGGATGACACTGGTGGTTAATACAGTCTTTTCAAATATTTATTCATTAATTAAATTTAATTAATCAATTTTAGTTTTTATTTAGATTTAAGTTGCATATATGTACCAATAGATGGCTCCAGATAAACTTAAACAAATAAATGAAAATTATTTTAAAAGTACTTTTCTGCAATAGAGTGAAAAAAAAGTAGGAATTGACTTTGAAAATTATTTTTTATAATACTTGTTTATTGTTGTTAAAGGAAATTAATTTTTGAAAAACTTTTAAACACTTCAATAAATGATTATTGCGATGTATATTTTACTGGGATTTTATTTCACTGTGATATGAAAATATGCCCTCTCTTATACCTACACTTTTGGATAACGACATCCCATCACTGTGTCTAGAGCTCAGTCGCCCCTTTACTATTTGAGAATGACGTGGGTGTGAGGAAGTCTGAGTGGTTTCTGTGATGCTCTACCCTCATATTAGACCAGGACCTACGGCTTAAAGTTGATTACGAACCACCACAAACATCCATGGCACCGCCAGGACTTGAACCCAAAACCTGTGGTACAAAGGGCCAGAGCTCAAGCCACTCGACTATCAGGCCCAATCGTGAAAGTTAATCTCACATTTATGAGGGAACTCAGAGCTACGGAGGTGCATCATGGAACTAACACATGACTCAAATTGTATCAACGTAACTTGGCGCCACCTTGGAATTTCACATATGTTTTTCCTTTCTTCTTTACTCCAAAGGAAGAACTTTGCAGAACAAAAATTCATGGTGTTCATTTATCCATAGGCCTAGGAAAGCCTACAGCAGGTCCAAGAGAACCCGTCACAGGCGACTGGTCCACTGCTAAAGGTAAAATACAACTTCTCTTTAGCGAGGAACCACGAAGTCTGAAGACTGACTATATCTCAAGACAACGCTGTACGATCCTATTAGACCGGAACCTACGGTTTAAAGAGAATGCCAAACCGCTACAAAAAGCCACGACATCGCCGTGTCTCCAATCCGAAAACAGTGGTACAGAGCACCAGAGCGCCAGTCATTCGGCAATCACCGCACTGCATTATATTATTATTAGGCACCGCACTGCATTATATAATTGAATTTATTAAACACAGGACACCTTGCTTTATAAGAATGTGGATAATTGATCTGTTTATCTATTAACAATTTTTGTGACAGAATCATTTAAATCATCATGTTATTTCATAAAATGGTTTTGTTTGGTTTGTCGCTCTACGGTCATCTTGTGCACACTTTAGGCTAACTCGATCGGGACCTACAGTTTAACGTGTTTTCCGAACAACTAACAAACATCCACGCCACCTCCAGAATTCAAACGTGAAGCCTGTGGTACCAATAGACAGAGAGCTAACTAATTTTCCATTAGGCCGCCTTGTAAAATGGCGCGAATGATTCGTACTCATTACAGAATCTGCCTATTCCTAATGGCAATAGGTGGCGCATATTCCTATATGGGGGAATCTAATAATTGTAAATAGAACCATCCCTACAACTAATGTTGTATTTTTATGACATTTGTCAAATAAAATGTACAGAAAAAAATAACAGCTAGTATAAAAAATCACTCACAGAGAGGCAGGTGTTAATGCTTCACTGACAGATTCCATTTTGGAAATCAATTTATTGATCTGTTTTGCCACATTTTTGAAATAAACAATCTGTTTTTCTTTTTTTGCAAACTATTGCAAATTCCATCTCTTTTTCACTTGTTAGGATATGAAATATTGTTACATAGTGTAAGTATTGTTGTCAAAATACCAGAATGAATAACAATAATAATTTGTCTGTTACATTTCTAGTGTATTCAGTTATAGAGGACTCAACAATAGATTCGGAAAATGGGTTGTTTCCTTTTCTTTTTATTTTTTTGCGTGTAACTCGTAATGTGGAAAGTTCAGTGGCACATTTACCAGCATATGGTCTATTTTAAAATAAATTTTATTATACAGAGTTCACATTATGCATTTCTAATATGTATTTTTTATTTAAAAGCGTACTTTCTCTTTTTCATTATTTTTTTAACAGGTTCAACCCATATACTGTTATAAAACTTAAATAGGACCAGAATTTTACTTAATCATGGAAAGAGTGAATTTTTGCAGCACTTTTTGTTGAAATTTCTATGTAATTCCCAAAAATTGGAATGACACTTATTCTATAATTCTATTTTATCCAGTTTTAGAAGAAAACACATTTGAGCTTAGATCTGCAGGCCATTTCAATTTCGTATAGTCTTTGTTTTGGTTTCGTTTGTTGCTTTACTGTCATATTTGCATAGGAAATGATTCAATGTTTTTAAATTAAAAATCCTGTTAAAACATTATATTTTACGATGATTGGTTTGGTTTGTCACTCTATGGTCATTTTGTGCACACGTTTGGATAATTTGACCGGACAGTTTAACGTTGATTCCGAACCACTACCAAACATCCATTCCATTGCCAGGATTCGAACCCGCAAAAAGTGAGGAAATTGGATGCTATGCACATATGAAGTTTATTATTGTTGTAGTTATTCCTTATCCCACTTGGTCGACAGCAACATCTGGACCAAGTCCATGAGCACGTGTGTTTTCAAACAATGAAACACATCTCCAGGAAAGCCGATGATTCATGATTAAGGGTAAAAAATGCTGCTTCTTTTTGTCCATGACCTTGCCTCGCAAAGACATGGGGCATCCAAAGGGGAGAAGTCTGACTTTACCCCGCCAGGTTATATCCCCGGAGCAGTAGGTGCCTATTTTAATCACTTTTACGGCATCAAAAGGCTGTAGTGGGGCTATTCTGACCCGGACCCATACGGTTTGGGTTGGTTTGTCTCTCTACGGCCATCTTGTGCACACGAGGGCTATACAGACTGGGACCTACAGTTTAAAATGCATTCCGAACCACAAGTGAACATCAATGCCACAGCCTGGATTTGAAACTGAAGCCTGTGGTACGAAAGTCCATAGCGCTACTTACTTGGCCACTAGACCTTTCGGACCCATACGGGGCATATATGAAATTTTATGGACTGAACAGCGATGACATTGTTTAATTTAACTTAATAGAAAACTACATCAGCAGTACCATATATACAAATAATTAAATATGAAAGATAACAAATAGTTATGAATAGATCATATAATAAATACCCAGTAATAAGCAAATATATTTTTATTTTTAATTATGTTGGAAAGTTACCAAAATCAAATTTCTAGGGAAATTTGAAAGAAAAAATATAATGCGTACACAATTAAATCAGAAGGAAAGGAAACTTCAGTTTAAATATTTCTATTTTATTTTTAGATTTTTTTAAATAAAGTAGTTAAAGAATATACACGTTAAGAAAATTACATTACAAAACGGTTAATGGAATTTTCTATTTGGTAAAAGGGGACAATATATTATTTCTGAGTCCATAAAAGTCCTAAATAGGTATTTGCCTATTTAACTATTTACTCATTAACAATAAGAAAAATATTTTACAAATATTAGGTATATAAATGTTTCGGTTATATTTATTACACAACTTTAAGGATTATAAATACCTCTCAAGAATTATTTAATATACCTTTATATCATTTTTCATTTACTCATTTATTTAATGCCGAGATCTTATTTTATTTACACTTCTTTAGAATTCATGCACTACTCATTTCATTTAAATGACATGCTCTTAAATTTTCACTGACTCTTTACACAAATGAAGCTTTATAATTAAATGTAGATGTCCTTTAAATAGAACGAACGCTCTCTTGTACATAGATAAATTAGGTAAGAAGTATGTCTTAAAAAGATTTAATGTATAACAAAATTCCTTCAAGCACCAATTAAAAGAAACATTCCATTTCTTCGGTATTCTTAAAGGTATATTTTGACTACGACTTTCAAAAAGAGCTTCACAAGTCTTTAAAATACGTTTAATTTACCTTTTCAATTTAAATAAAGCATAATTTAACCACATACTGAGCGGATAAAAACAGGAAAATTCTATATAATTTGAGCATATTTTTAGCTTATTGTGCATATTGTTAAGAATGTAAAAAATGCAATTTTATTTTAAATGAGTACAATATCAGTAATGCTTAATTAAATGTAGTAAATTGAACATTTTTAAATTCCGTTTTATTAGCTCTCAACTTCTAGCTCTTATTTATTAGCTAGTCTTTCCTATATTATTTCCTACCCTTATCATTTTAATTTTATTCAAAATTCTCTATATTATGAACTTTCTTTTATGGAATGGATAGTTTATAACTTTATTTTATTATTCTATTTATAATGAAATGCTCTAAATATATTGTTCAAATTTCTAAGAAAAGCATTAATTCATTTGAATTTAGGACTAAAATGTATAAATTTTGTTGATAATTGATTTATTTTTATTTAATAATAAGTATTTTAAGAATAATAGATAATCACAACATGTAGTTTTGCCATGTATAGTCAGTCATCATAGCAATTCATATGCATTATCATGTAAGAAATAATACAGCGATTCAAGATTGAATTTGTGAAAGTCAAATGTCGTTTATATGTAACTTAAACAGCTGATCCTCTAAATAACAAGCGGCCTGATGGCCAATTGGCTAGCGCTTTGGCCTTTGGTACCACAGATTCCACAGTACCACAGATGGATGTTTGTTCGTTGTTCGAAATCCTCGTTAAACTGTAGGTCCAGGTCTACCGGCTAAAGTGTGCAAAAAATGATAGTAGAGGGACAAATCAAACCAAACGAATCTAAAAAACAAATACTTATGAGATTGTAATTTGTATGTAATTTGAAATTCGATGTAATTGTATGAAGTAACACCTAATTTTCGAATATTAACATTATGAGACTGCAATTTTACTCTTCATAAAAATAATATAAAGTGATATTTTTTTTTTAAATCAGAAAAGAAAAAAAAAGCCAGCTAGCAGAAAATAAAAAAACACACTAACAAAGATACTTTTTTCATTTACCTTTGGGAATAAAATTTTTATTGTTAAAATTTGTGTTGGTTTCATAATTAAAATGGCTTTATTTAAGCTTACAAAAGGGATTCATTGAAGTTATTAAAAAAAAAATTACAAAATCCAAAATTAAAAGATTACTTTAACTTTCATAAAAAGAAGAGAAAATTCTTCTTTTTTTTTTTTTGTTTTCTGAAAAAAACACCCCGAAATGTTTAAATATAGCTTACAATATTTAATAAAATGTATCTAAAACAGTGAGATATAATTGTTGAAATGGTTCTTCTTTTTATGCAACTTCATCGTTTCTGACAAGCATTTTTTTCACATGATTCACAAAAAAAATTCTACTTGTTTCACAATGTTTTATAACATGCATGGAAATTTTTTCTTGAGTTCGCGTATTAAATGTTGAAATTTCAATTAAAATCTTTTCTGAGAACTTTCATTTGCGTAAAAGATTTTTTTTACTAAAAATTATTTAATAATTTTTCCAAGCATAATTCGAAAAAATGGGCTTTCATTCTTAGCTATATTTATGTTATGCTTTGTGTTAAAAATAAATTTTATTATAAAATGAAGATGTGTCAGAACATTTTACTGAACTTTATCGGGTATATTAGGTTCATTTCAGAGTTATGTAAAATAATATTTGTTAAAAATTTTAAAAAGTGTTTTATGTTTGTAACTGTTGCGTCATGGATAAATAGCTCTATGTACATAATATGTAAAAAAAAAAAAATCTAAATGGAAGCTACCGCCAGATGATATAAATATCCTCGTTTGCGTGATTTTTTGCAATCCACTGGTTTGGTTTGTCGCTCTACGGTCATCTCGTGCACAATTTAGGCTAAACAGACCGGGACCTACAGTTTAACGAGGATTCCGAACCACTCACAAACATCCATGCCACAGCCAGGATTCGAACCTGAAATACCAAATGCCAGAGAGCTAGCCACTTGGCCACCAGGCAGCTATTGCAATCCACTGAGAGTACATGTGTTTTTATTTTGAGATCATTACCAGTAACTATTATAGATATTTTATATTTATTATCGTGTTATAATCATGCACATAAGGAATACACTCCCTTGGGATTAGTTTAAGATAGTTTACAAAAATGAAATAAAAATCGCAAAAACAAAAGTATTTTGTACCCTTTATGGAAAAATACAATGGGTACTTTTGCTTATTGTAACAACCTGCTTGCGACAAGATGTTAGTAAACACAAGGTAACGTATAGGACATCAATTAGTTTCTCAAGTGTCCTTTTTAAAGCGTGTGAGTTTGCTAAGATTATAATAGAAAGGGAAACATTGGCATCGTCTCGATGGCCAAACAGCTAGCTCTCTGAAATTTGATACCACATGTTTCAGGTTCCAATCCTGACAGTTGTATGAATGTTTGTTAGAAGTTTGGAATCCACTTTAAACTATAGACGTATGTCTAATTAATCTTTAGGTGCCAAATAAATGACCCTAGAAAGACAGGAAAAAACCTCTAAGTGTAAAGAGCTTATAGTAGTAATAAAATAAAGTTTGTGTTCCTATTCGAAATCAACTGGAAGTTGTTTTTTTTTTGTTCCAATGCAGCTGGCAAACCCTTAGACAGCTTCGTCTTGGATGCCTTAAGGCAAACACTGCACAGACGTTACTCACTTTGCATTACTCAGAGGGCGCGTGTAACTTGAAGATACGGACGCGGAGTAACAATACCCTCGCAACGCTCTACAGTCCTATTAAGACCGGGACCTACGGTTTAAAGTGGATTCCGAACCACTACAAACATCCATGGCACCGTCGGGACTCGAACCCGAAACCTGTGGTACCGAGCTCCAGAACGCCAGCCACTTGGCCATTTAGGCCCAATTAACTGAAAGTTGGGGCAAACATCTTCCGTCAAATTCTTACTAAAGTTGGCGCTTTATCGTCCCTTGGCTACTTTTTCCTGCGCGTTTTTAATTAGAAAACATAAACATAGTTCGAAGCTATACTGAAAATTACGAGAAATATCTGAAATTTTTCTCTTGAAGTCGTATCTTATATAACTACGTGTTTACTAAAGATAAAAAGATACAAGAAATATTAATTAGTTCTTATAGTTCTTATAATTATAATCATTTTGCGTGAAATATAATAAAACAATACAAAAAGTTAATATTAATGAATATGGTATTTTCAAATCATTTTAATCATATTTTGTAGATAGCTATTGGCATCAAATTTTAAATCCTTTTAGAAATTCGTATTGTTTGTTAATTTTTTTTAAATAAAAACACATTTGAATTTTCTCAACAATATATATATATATATATAGGCGTTTTAAATCCTCAAATTGTAGAATAGTGATATGATTAAAATTTCAAATGTGATTATTATCATGCTTTTCTTAAATTATTAAATGTAAGTAATAGTGCTAAACAGAAGGATGTTTAATGAAAGCCTGACTTTTACAAAAGAAGCTTTAGAAATGATTTCCAACTGATTATTTTCGATGAAATTCCTATTCCCATCAGCCTTAATACATAAAAATTAGTATTTCCATTTGCTTGTCAGCATGATATGGTGCATATTGATGCATGAAATCAGTATGTGGTCATCATACTGACAAACAAAACTGGTTAGCATGATACTCGTATATTTAAAAGAATCCAATTTGTTTATCAGGTTTAGAAGGAGATGGCCAGTGAAAAATAATGATTTTAAATTATCTTGAAATAATATAATCTCGAAAATTTTTCATTTGTCTCATAAATTGGAAAATAAATAATATATTTGCACTTTTCAAGTAAAAATCTATTTTAAAATATCTAATTATTTTAGAATTATAAAGACTTTCAAATTTTATTATAGAATTTAAATAACAATCAGTTGATATAAGATAAATGTAAAATCCACACTGTTCAGAATGTGTTGTTAAAGATTACAGAAACAAAATTAATTTTATTTACAAATAAGCAAATTTATTTTTATTTATTCTATCATTTGGCATCAAATTTAAAATTCTTTTACAAATTCGTATTGTTTTTTAATGGTTTTTAAATTAAAAAGTCACATAAGTCGAAATTTTCTTCGCAATAGTTATAGATATTAAAACCGGCTTATATAAATTGTCGAATTGTAGAATAGTGATTTGATTAAAATTTAAAATGTGACTATTATCACACATTTTTAAATTATTGAACGTAAAAAATTTTGATAAATAAGAATATGTTTAACAAACTGACTTTTACAAAAGAAGCTATAAAAATGTTTTCCAATAAATTATTTTTGATAAAATTCCTACCCCCATAAGTTATGATACTCAAAAATAATTACTTCTGTTAGTCTGTCATTACAATGCTCATGTGGTTATCATACTAACAGGCAAAACTGGCCATCGTGATTCTCCTACATTTAAAACAGCCCAAATATGTTTATCATGCAGCAGAAAGAGATTGTCAGAGAAAATAATGATTTTAAATAGTCACGAAAAACATGTGAAGCTATGCTTTTGTGTTTTAATGTTAATTATTAATTCCTTTGAGAATATTACATATAAATGCAAATACTATTTAATGTAAATGCTAATTCCTTCTTTTTAATTCCAATAAATAAATAAACGTTGAGAAAAAACACTAATTTTTTGTTATTATTTTACTTCGGCTTGCTCTCGTTCTTAAATTTTTAATTTATTCTAGGATTTTTAAGAAAATACTTTAAAAACAAAAGAAGGATTTCAAAATATTTGAAATACATAAAACTTATATGAAAGTAATTGGAATGTATGTACGTTTATATATTTGGTTATGACTGATTATGGTTATTTGAGTATAAATGTTTTTCAGTGCATCAGAAATTTCTTCAATCTCTGATTCTTTTACACATTCAAAGAGGTTTGGTTTGTCACTCTACGGTCATTTTGTGCACACTTTGGGCTAATTAGACCGGAACATACAGTTTAAAGTGGATTCCAAACAACTCACAAACATCTATTCCCCAGCCAGGATTCGAGCTTGAAGCCAAAGGACAAAGAGCTAGTCAATAGCACATCTAGCCGCTGTCCAAAGAGGACTAAATGAAAAAAATTTAATTCCTTTTGGGTTTCTGCAGCAACCAACTCACTTTGTTAAGATTAAGCTGATTAACTAACCTCGGGAAATGATCTATTTCTACCTTGGATTTTCGGTAATATGATAAGCAAGTTATTAACTTAAATGATATTTTTATTTATTCATTAATTATATGACTTTATTTCTTAGAATTGTTGGTTTAGGGTGTTATTATTTGTAACAATAAATTTAGATAATATTCATAATAATAACCAATAGTGTAAGGGTTTCCATCAATAACGTGCGTGCATGGCTACACCAAAGCTTTAGAAAAATTGAGTATATCAGTATAAAAATAGCTTGATTGTAAAGCAATATAAACGCAACCACAGAAAAACAATTTTATTACATAAAATTATTTTTCTGCGGTTGAAGCTTATAGCATTAATTAATAGATTAGTTGAAGCTTATCCATTAATTAATGTTATAAGCTTCTTAAGAATGCTATTTATTTTTAGAATAAATCTTTTAAAACACAATACAAATTATTAAACAAAACAAAAATAAATGTAAATTAATTTATTCAAGTTTTTTTATTTTCACAATTATTTCTCTCCTTAATTGCTCCTCGATCTCAGTGGGAGTATAATCCGGCCTATAGATTTACTATTTCGATCCCTAACATACATAAAATAATTTGAACCAATAGCCTTTGGAACTGTTTTAACTCCTGTTTTTAATACAAAACCAAAGAAAGGTTTGATTGACAAATATTCTTAGAACATTAAGAAAGACCAAAAAAGCAATCATTTGGAATTTATTAATTCAATTCCAACACTAATTAAAAAACAATAATAAAGTTCGTTTATTAATTAGAAAGCCTTTATTAGTACAATTTATGTCATAAGAAAAATCCAAATTGTTCTGTAAAGGGCAAATCATTCAAAAGGAATTTCTTAAATCCTTTTATAATTAACTTATCAAGACGTCTGACAAGCCGTGGGCGTTTTCTGGTATTCATTTTACATTTGAAAGGAAATTTTCGTTTGTTCTCTGATTTAAGTTCGTTTTTCACATTTTAAATAACTTCAAAATAAATTTGTTTCCTAATTAGTTGAGGTATTTCTAAGAAGACTCAGACATTTGAAACTAAAGAGTAAAGAGCACTTTTCTCGTTACCATAGCAACATAAGAAGAATTTTTGTAATTAAACATAATAAATCTTAATAATAAATCATTTAATAAATCTTAAGAGTAGCAGTAAATAAGGCCGATTGAATACTGTATATTGCATATTTATTGTTGTTTTTAGGTAAGAACTTTTATAATTAAATTTAGAAAGCCTATTTAATTAAAATTAAATTAACTGGTATCAAACTAAAAATAATGCTCGAAAAAGATGGATTATCTTAATGTATTGATACATACAAAATTAACTAAAGAAAATTTCATTAAATCAAAACTAAATCGTGACTTCGTTCTTATTCCAGTTATTCGATTTTATTGATTGAATAATATTTTAACAATTGAACTAATTGAATCATTTCATTGAACTAATTGTGTCATTTCATATGAGTCATTGAAATGATTGAATCCTTGCATTGAATCGTTGAAATTAATTACATCATGATTCTAGGAATTCAGGATTCAGATATTGTTAGGATTCAATCATTTCATTTGAATCATTTCATTGAAATTTCGTGGTGGATAAATATTGATGTAAAAGTCAGTTTTATGAGAATTTAGCAATATTCACTAAAAGCGAAATATTTTAATATTGTTATTATTTGCACTTATAAATTGAAGTAGTGTTACTATTTTTTTTTTCACATTCTGAGAGTCATGATTACAAACATATAATAATATACTGTAAGATTCAGATGAATAAATTGATGTACTGATGAAAGTATAATGATTAAAAAAAATTATGCATTGATGTACGTATATTAATAAAAAAAACTTCAATTTATTGAAATACATAGTTTAATATTTAAATTATTATATGAAAATTTACCATGTTTAAAAGCACTAAAATGCTATTATTATTAAGTAGTTTAAATTTAAAAAAAAATAAAAATTTAACACACACACATATATATATATATATATATATGCATTATATAATGTATATATATATATATATATATATACACATGTATATACAAATTCAGTATGACGATTGAAGTTTATTTTTTCCTCAAGTTAAATATATTTTTAAAGAAATAAATTTCTGTAATAAAATGAAATAATTTTATAAATTTTTCTAAAAGCACTTTTTTTCTTATTATTAAATTAATTAAAGTTTTTTTTTTTTTAAAATTACAGGCTTTTTAAAAAAAGAATTAAAAAAAAATTATATATATATAAAATACTTAAGTTATTTATTAAAATGTTTCTATGTATTAAATCTATTTTAAAAAATGTTTCGGAAAAAATAATTTAAAATTCCTTTTTGCATATAATCTTTCCGAAAATAATGTACAATAAATAATTATGCTATGTAAAACATTTTTTCAATTACAAATATACTTTTTTTCTACTACCTTTCTAATAAATTGAATACCCTTCTTCAGTAAAATCTGTAAGGTTAAATATTTTATCTATAAATATAGATTGTGAGATTAAAATTATTGTTTAAAATGTATAATAATTTTATTTTATCTCTCTTCACTTTATAGACTTATTAATTTCATTATTTTTTTTAATAATATATAAAAATTAATACACTATTTAAAATACATTATTCGGAAAAATTAAATATATATATATATAGATATATTTATACATATATATATATATATATAAAGAAAAATATACTTCAAAATTAAATATATATATTCATTAATATACATTTACTTTCCGTGAACCTTCATTTTTTTATATCTTTTAACATTATATGTTGAAAAAGCAAAGCAAATATCTTATTTTAAAACTTCTAATATAGAGCATTTATAATTTTTCATATTTTATCTAATAATGTCTTATTGTTCTATATGACAATGCATATCAAACAATGTATAAACCTGCACTTTTCTGTAAGCCAATTCTCAGTTACAATCTACAGATCTATACTTGCCCAATATGTCTATTCAAATATTTGCATAATTGAGTATTGAATATTTTAATCAAATATTTGAATTTTATGCAATAACAGAATATATTTACTTTAATTATTCCTTTTATTTGCATTTAATAATGTGAATTTGCACTTTTTAAAATTTTTATATTATTTGGGTTTTTTCTGATTTTACTGGATATTTGCACTTTGTAAATTTTAAAGAAGCAATTTTTTTTTAGTTACCTGAATTTTTCAACTGAAATTTAATTCGATTTTATCAATTTCACAGACTTATGACTATAAATTCAGTTTCCTATTTATCGCAGAATTTCACAACCACTTGTAACTCTATGGGAAAAGAAATAAGTTCTAGATTTGTCTGGAAAGATTCCTAAAAGGCAATGATAAAGAAGTTGGAAAGAGAATCGAAAGGATTATGATGTCTACTCTTTCCCAAAATCGACTTCCTTTTCGGAATTCCAACCTTCTATTTTCACTTTTGTGCCATCTTTCTTACGGCTAACAGTTACATTTAACGATACATGGAAATAAAGAAGAAAGATCTAGGAGGTTTCGAAGCATTCTAGAGTTTCCTCCAAAGAAACTAAATTACTCGAGGGAGATTTTTCTTTTACTTTCTTCGCTGTAAGGCTCGAAAACTCGTTTTTGAAGACGTGTCGCTGTCTGCCTCAATACTTGGGATTTTGTGAAAAATATATTCCAACTTTTCAAAACCAGCTTTAATGGAAAATAAAAAAAGAAAAATTTTGAGGCTCTTCGGTAAAAGTCGGTCGTAAATATCACCAATAGTAGGTGAAAGCAAACGCCTTCAATTTTTTATTTCCCTTTTCATGAGGAAAGTTGAAAATAAAAAAATAAAAAAAAATGGAATACTTTTTTCCGTATTAAAGAAAGCTTTCTTCGAAAGCCCACTGATATTATTCCTTATGGAATTCTGCGATTTCTCGAATCAGTTGTTATGTATTCTCATAAAATATCGGAATACTAAAACATGCACTTCCACAGAAATCCTTTTACTTTTACTTGGCAGAGATCATAACTAACTACTGGATTTCATTGCATCTTTCTTTTAGTGGAGTGTTACCAATGCTTTTATAATTTAATCCATTGGCCCGTCAAACTTATTGAGCATTTTATAATAGCATGCCAGTTAATGTCGTTATATACAGGGTGATTATAATTAAAGTCCCACTTTCAAAGTGCTGTAAAACTTTTTTTTTAACTCATCATAATGAGTTCAAATTTGAACTGAAGATTATTGAAGAAGAAACGGTACGGAGTAACCTATTAATTTAAAATTTTTTATTTTGAATTTAGTACGATTCAAGCTTATTTTTTCCTTAAGCTACTTACATTTTTAAATAAATTTCTTGAATAAAATTATTTTTATAATTTTTTCTAAAAATATTTTCTTATTATTATTAAATTAATTGTAATTATTTAACAAAAGTATATGCCTCTTAAGAACATTAAAAAAAATTATACATATAAAATACTTAAGTGATATATTAAAATATCTCTATATATTTAAAATTATTTACAAAAAAGATTAGTGAAAACTAAATTAAAAATTCTTTTCTGCATAATATCTTTCAGAAATTCATGGAAAATAAATAGCTATGCAATGTAAAACTATTTTTCATTGCAAATATTGAACATTATATTTCCCAATTATTAACTATGCGAAAAAGTTGAATACCACTCTTCAGTATAATCTGTATGACTAAAATCTTTTTATCTCTAAATATTTCGAAATTCTACTAAAATGATTGTTTAAAATTTATAAAAAAATTATTTTGCTTTTCTTAAATTTATAGATTTATTGAATTCATATAGTTTTGTTTTTGATAATATAAAAAAATTAATATACAATTTCAAATCCATTAGTCAGAAAAAAATGAAATACATATAAAAAAAACATGCATCAAGATTAAATATACCTATTCATTAATATATATTTATTTTCTCCGAAATTATCGATATATACTTTCAAAATTTTTCGATTCAAATATTTGAATAATTGAGTATTGAATATTTGAATTTTATGCAATAACAGAATATATTTACTTTAATTATTCTTTTTATTTACATTTAATAATGTGAATTTGCACTTTTAAAGATTTTATATTATTTGTTCTTTTTCTGATTTTACTGGATATTTGCACTTTGTAAATTTTAAAGAAGCAATTTTTTTTCAGTTACCTGAATTTTCCAACTGAAATTTAATTTGATTTTTGCAACTTCACAGATTTTTGACTATAGATTCAGTTTCCTATTTATCGCAGAATTTCACAACCACTTGTAATTCTATAGGAAAAAGAAGTAAGTTCTAGATTTGTCTGAAAAGGTTCCTAAAAGACAATGATAAAGAAGGGAAAAAAAATCGGAAAGAAAATCAAAAGGACTATGATGTCTACAATGTCCCGAAATCGACTTCCTTTTCGGAATTTCAACCTTCTATTTTCCCTTCTGTGCCGTCTTTCTTACGGTTAACAGTTATGCTTAACAAAAAATGGAAATAAAGAAGAAAAATCTAGGGTGGTTTCGAAGCATTCTAGAGTTTCTTCCAAAGAAACTAAATTACTCAGGGGAGAATTTTTTTTTATTTTCTTCGCTACAAGGCTCGAAAACTCGTTTTTGAAGACTTTTCGCTGTCAGCCTCAATACTTGGGATTTTGTGAAAAATATGTTCCCACTTTTCAAAACGAGCTTTAATGGAAAAGAAAAAAGAAAAATTTTGAGGCTCTTCGGTAAAAGTCGGTCGTTAATATCACCAATAGTAGGGGAAAGCAAACGCCTTCATTTCCCCCCCCCTTTTCATAAGGAAAGTTGAAAATAAAAAATAAATAAAATGGAATACTTTTCTCCGTATCAAAGAAAGTTTTCTTCGAAATCCCACTGATATTATTCCTTATGGAATTCTGCTATTTCTCAAATCGGTTGTTACGTATCGTCATTAAATATCGGAATACCAAAACGTGCACTTCCACAAAACTGCTCTTACTTTTTCATAACTAACGACTGTATTTCAGCTTTCTTTTATTTCTGAGTTACCAACGATTTTACAAATTGATTCATTAGCCCATAAAACTTATTGAATGTTCTATAATGGTTTACACCACTTCTGGTAGTTAACATCGTTATATACAGGGTAATTGTAATTAAAGGCCCACTTTCAAATTGTAAAAAAAAAAAAAATCGTCACAATGAGTTCAAATTTGAACTGAAGATACTTCAAGAAGGAGGAAACGGCACTAAATCAGAAGAAAAAGTTCCACAGTGTATTTTTAGATGGCGAAAACAAAAACTAAACTTTATATTATATTTATTGTTCATTTATTATTAACTTAAATTTAAAAAAAAATTAATTTGTTTAAATTTAGTAAAAATAGAATATACAAAATTAGTACAAATTATATTTATATTATTATATTAACTTAATTTGCAAATTATGTAAATTATGTTAAAAATTATTGCAAATTGTGTCATGTATTTAGTAAATTAGTTAAATAAAATTAATACTCAACCTTTTTAAGAGTTTATGATTTCAGTTAATATCAAAAATCCTGATTTAAACAAACTATGCCATGCCTTTGTGCAAAGATCTTATTTGATAGGAAAAAAAAATGGTTTTCCTTTTTGGAATCAGCACTGCAAATAAGAATCAAACATAAAAGGCAATTTTCAAAAAATATTTCTTTGCAGAACTGTGTTATCTGAGACCTGGGGGAAAAATTAGAAAACTTTAACCAGACCAGCTACTGTTAATGAAAAAAATTTATCTTAATAGCTAATGAGTTATGTTTTTAATTTTTACTGTTGACTAGTTTTCGTTGATTTTTAATGAAAAATATCTAAAGCAATCTAAGACTTTTCTACCACAGTTAATAAATATTAGAAAATTGAAGGAAAAATTGGAAAAATTCCGTAAGTAATATGTCGTGTGCACCTTTTGCTTGACTGCTGTTTTGGATATTAAATACTACAGAAATATTTATTTCATTTCAAAGAAAATTTAATAACTTATCTCAGACAAGTTTTCAGGCAAAAAAGTAAAAATACTTCATAACTGTTAAAAATACTGGTTGTTTTTATAATTTATGTCCTTTTCATTTTGTGATATCTGTTTATTGATCAGTAAAATTTATTACTGGATAGAAAAAGATAAATAGTTATGAAAATATTCAAAACAGATTTAACAATAAGTGGCATTCTGCGAATTAAAAAAAGAGTCAAAGTCAAATTTTTTAAATAATGTTTTCGAAAATAACTTCACAAAATATTTAAAAAAATTGTACTCTTAAAAATCTAATTAAATTACATTTGAAAGCAAAAGTAAATTAATTCGTTATTCCCATCTTGAAAATGCAACAAACCATTACTGCATTAAAAAATGCTCCCTAAAATTTCTAATAAGCTTAATGTATGAAAAAGAAACTTAATAATAATTTTTTATATTAATGTTAAAGCTTTTTACAAATAATATATTTAAACAATTTTATTAAATGTAAATATCTTTAAAAAACCTGCATCAAAATGTAATAATTATTTATACAAACTTGCTTAAAAAATTACAGTTTGACAATTCAATTAATTCCACCTTAAATATATCTCAAATTATTTTGAAACTGGATAAAATTTCGCTTTCATAAGCAAAATTATTTTTTTTAATTTATAAATAATTTTTAAAATATTCAATAAGTTATTTAATATGTGGAATCCTTGAAAAATAAAAATTTTTTATTTACCTTAAGTTTCTTTAAGATAAACATAATGTTTCACAATGCATGCAAGTAACAAAATGCAAGAATACGATACATCTTTTTATTGTTATGTAAATGTCTTTTTACAAAACATTTTAAGATAAAAGTGTTCGACAAAAAAGAATAATTATAATAACTATAAACTTAGTAAATATTTATAATTACTTTAAATAGATCAAGTTTCCTTTTAATGATGGATAACGAAAGATTTTTCTGAAAGCAAAATTTCATCAAAACAAATATTGCCTTTTTAATCATATTTACATAATTCGTTTAAATAATATTGATATAATCATTTTTTAATAATCTTTACAAAATTATTTTTTAAATTCCTTTCCTGGTATTTATATTTATTTTTAATTATTCTTTTCAATCATACTTTCTAATGAGAACAAAATGGTATATTCAAAATCATTTCTTTAGTTAGTTCTTATTCTAGACTTCATATTTATTTAATTTTTTATTCATTTAATTTCTATTTATACCTGTTAAGTTATTGTACATGTATTGTTTTTACTCATGAACTAAATTTTTAATGTACACCAATGTATTTCTTAACTCTTAGCCCTATATGCATTGTTTTTACTAATTAATTAATTTTTAATGTACATTAATGTATTTCTTAACTCTTAGCCATATATGTATTGTTTTTACTAATTAAATAGTTTTTAATGTACACTAATGTATTTCTTAACTCTTAGCCATATATGCATTGCTTTAACTCTTAATGCAATGCATATATGCAATGGTGAAGAATCACAATCTTATTTATGTGTTTCATAATTATCCACTGGGCTATGAATAAGTAAGTCTGAAAATTATAAACTTTAACTTTAACTGAACATTCTTGCATTCTATTTTCCTGAATAAATTGAACCAGATCAACTGAATTGTTAATTCTTTTACCGTAATGATTAATCTCATCTATATTTATTATAATTATCAATTTATTCACTGGGCTCTGAATCAGTAAGACCATCCACTTTAACAGACGTTCTTGTAATATTTTCCCCTCACAGAAAGCTTACTAAATTCCACTTATCCATTAATTGTTTCACAATGGTGATGAAACACATTTTTATTTAAAATTATAATTTTTTTTAAAACCACTATACTTTTAGAAAGAACCAGTTTACTTTTTGGTTATGATTAATTTCAAGGGGAGGAAAGATTTACCGAATTCACCATTATTTCATTAAATATAACGACAGTATGAACGTTGTTAATACTTTAATAACGAATATGCTGGCATATTTTTAAATAAATTTTCTTAGAAGAAATTTTGAAAACATAAATTCTTTAAACTGTTTATTTTCTATAATCTGCATCATATTTTAATAATTTATTCGCAAAGCAACTGATAGTAAATTGAATTAAATTTATTGTAACATGCATTAGAATAACCAACATCATTATAAATTAAAAACTTAGATGTATTGGAGCAAAATGAACACTTAATAATTTAAGATTATTTTAAAAGATACCAAAAAGCAATTTTAACTTCATGAATACTAATCAGCTCAGGGCAGAAATTTTATGTATGTTTCCAGATTTCCAATACAAAGTTAAAGAAATTACCCACTTATTATATGGTAATTTAAGAATGGCTTTCTTTAAACTCTTTCAAACACATTTGGCTTTCAAAAGAAATTAGAAAAAAACACGTATAATTTCTATCCATAAGTTACGAAATTAATTTTTTTGTTCGCAAACATAGTTTGTTTTAATTAAAAATGAGCTACAATAACAAAAAAAATAATAATAAATTTTCACAACGCTGGAAAAATTAATTATACCGAAGAGACATGATTTTATGAATAAATTCATATGGATAAAAAATTAAAAACTTTTGGGTAGACAAATTTTTAGAGCTATGAAAAAAAAAATGCTGAAAAACAACGTAACTTTCTGCGAAGACATTGTAGATAACTATGAGAAGAACGAAAATAACCTAAATGCTTTTGAATATTTTTTCTGTGAAAATTAGCTTACAATATGGGACTGAATTAATGGGGTTTTTTTCTATCTTAAGTTTTGTTGTTTATGCAGACTCATCGCGATATAATTACATTTTATTTTTCATTTTTAATTAACATGGTAAAAAGACGGTGACAGAAGAAAATCGAAAAAAAAAATGAAATTACTTGGTTTAATTGAATAAAGTAAAGAACAAAAATTGCTAATAATTCCTTAAATAATTTTTGGATATTTTTTAAATTGCTTTTGTTTCATTTATTATACCGAAATTAAAAAAAAATAATATTGATGTAATAAAAGATGAGTAATTGCGTGAAATATTTTTTAATGCTCGTATTTAATTATTTTTCCGCAGTTGTAAGTATTTTAAAACCGTATAAATAGTAAGAAATCTAATAGGCAGTTATGAATGTAATTAAAGCAAAGCTATGAAATAATTAAAAAGTAGTGAAATGTACCAAAGGAACGCTTTAAAACTAAAGAAAGAAACTCATTTTTTTAACTTCAAAAAAAGAATCAACTTTAATGATCGATTAAAATATGTTGAAATGTGTATTTATTTATCACCCTAGATTTAAAGTAAGTTATAATATGCAGAAAGAATGTTTGATAATGTATTTATTTTCCTATATTTAAAGTTTTTTGATTATGTACTTATTAACATTGGATTTAAAATGTGTTGGATTATGTATACATTACCCTAGATTTAAACATTTTGTATTATTTATTAAAGTTTGTTTTTTAATGTTTTGTTAAAGTTGAGGTAATATTTAAAGGAAAAAAGCATATATATAGCAGACTCATTGTTACACTGTATATATATACCACTAGGTTCTACTACAATGTGTTTCTCTTGTGCACTACCACAATTCTGAAGTAACATATAGTGGATGGTTGTAACTCTGCTGCCTTATTCCTCGATCTGAATGGGAATACAATCCGGCCTACAGATTTATTATTTCGATCCCTAACCTAGATACAACACTTTTGGTTGGGTATCTTTGTCCAGTTTTGAACCAAGAAACTTTGACAGTATTTTAACTCCTATTTTTAATGCAAAACAACACAAAGATTTGAGTGACAAATATTCTTGAAACATTAAGAAAAACAAATAAAGCAATCCTTTGAACTTTATTAATTCAATCCCAACACTAATTAAAAAACAATAGTAAAGTTCATTTATTATTCATAAAGCCATTATTAGTACAATTTATTTCATAAGAAATATCCAAATTATTCTGTAAAGGACTGATAATTCAAACGTGATTTCTTAAATCCTTTTATAATTAACTTGTCAAGACGTCTGACAAGTCGTGGGCATATTCCTGTCTTTATCTTGCATTTGAATTAGAATTATTCATTTGTTCTAAGATTTAAGTTTGTTCTTCACATTAGAAAGAACTTCAAAATAAATTTGTTTCATAATTAGTTGAGGTATTTCTGGAAAACTCAGACATTTGAAACCAAATAGTAAATGCACTTTCCTTGTTACCATAGCAACATAAGAAGAATTTTTGTAACTAAACACGACTTTAGCATTTAGTTAAACCTAACAGTAGAAGCAAAAAATGCCGATTGAATACTGTATATTCCATATGTATTGTTATTTTTAGGTAAGAAATTTTATAATTAAATTTAGAAAGAATATTTAATTAAAGTTATATTAACTGGTATCTAATTAAAAAATTGCTGGAAAAAGATGGATTATCTTAATGTATTGATGCATACAAAATTAACTAAAGAAAATTTCATTAAATCCAAAAATTAAATTAGTTCTTTTTCTGATTCTTTGATTTCACTTGAATCACTCGTGACTAATAAATGTTGATGTAAAAGTCAGTTTTATAAAAATTTAGCAATATTTATTAAAAGCAAAATAATTTAATATTTTATTATTCGCTGTTATAAAATTTAATTAGCGTTGCTATTTTTTTCACACTGGGATAGTCATGAGTACAAACAAATATAAAAATACTGTAATATACTGATGAATAAATTTAAGTACTGATGAAAGTATGCTGATTAAAAAAATGATGCATTGATAAATGTATACCAATGAAATAAATATTTTAATATTTTAGTTATTATATGTAAATTTACCGTGTTTAAAATTACTAAGATGCTATCGTTGTAAAGTATTTTAAATTTAAAACCAAAGAAAAACTTTACAGATTTAAAGCAACAAATACACACACACAAACACACATGCATACATATATATATATATATATATATATATATATATATATACATATATACTATAATACTCTCTCTATATATATATATATATATGTATATACATACATACAAATATATATATATATATATATATAATAAATTTCTTTAATAAAATGAAATAATTTCATTAATTTTTTCAGAAGATTTTCTTTTAATTACTAGATTAATTAAAATGAATCAAAAAAAATTGTATGCTTTTTTAACATTTAAAAACATTTATACATATAAAACACTTAATTTATTTAATTATTAAAGTATCTCGATATATTTAAATTATTTTCAAAAAAGATTCGTGAAAAAGGGAATAAAAATTCCTTTCTACATAGAATCTTTCAGAAAATGATGGAAAATAAATAACTATGCAATAGAAAAATATTTGTAAATTACAAATATTCTTTTTTCCAATTCTTAAGTATGCGAATAAATTGAATACCATTCTTCGGTAAAATCTGTAAGGCTAAAATGTTTTTATTTCTAAATATTTCGAGATTCTCCTAAAAGATTGTTTAAAATGTATAATAATTTTATTTATTTTTCTTAAATTTATAGACCTATCGAATTCAAGCAGCTTTTTTTAATAATATATAAATATATAATTTAAAATCTATTAGTCAGAAAAAAAAAGGAAATGCATTTATAAAAAGAAAAACACACATCGAGATTAAAAATATTTCTTAAATATATATTTACTTTCTGTAAACTTCCATTTTTTTTGTATAACTTTTGGACATTATATATTAAAAATCAGAACAAATATCTAATCTTCTAATATATTGCATTTTCAAATTTTCATATAATATCTAATAATGTCTAATTTTTCTGTATGACAATGCATATCAAACAACGTATTAAACTACATTATTCTGTTTGCCCATTCTTAGTTAAAAACTGTAAATCTATGCTAGTTTAATTTGTCTTATCAAGTATTTGATTTTTATGCAAGAACTGAATATATTTTCTTTAACTATTCCCTTTATGTGCATTTGATAATGAGCATTTACGCTTTTTAAGATTGTTTTATTATTTGAACCTTTTTCTGATGTTACTGGATATTTGTACTTTGTAAATTTTGAAGAACAAATTGTTTCAGTTATCGAATATTTCAACTGAAATTTAATTCGATTTTCGCCACTTCACAGACTTATGACTACATATTCAGTTTCCTATTTATCGCAGAATTTCACAACCACTTGTAACTCTATGGGAAAATAAATAAGTTCTACATATGTCTGAAAAGAGTCCTAAAAGGCGATGATAAAAAAGAAAATAAAAAGTTGGAAAGAGAATCAAAAGGATTATGATGTCTACCCTTTCCCGAAATCGACTTCCTTTTTGGAATTTCAACCTTCTATTTTCACTTCCATGCCATCTTTCTTACGGGTAACAGTTACATTTAAAAAGAAATGGAAATGAAGAAGAAAAATCTAGGGAGGTTTCGAAGCATTCTAGAGTTTCTTCCAAAGAAACTAAATTACTCGAGGGAGAATTTTTTTTTATTTTCTTGGCTACAAGGCTTGAAAACTCGTTTTTGAAGACTTTTCGCTGTCTCCCTCAATATATGGGACTTTGTGAAAAATACATTCCCACTTTTCAGAACCAGCTTAAATGAAAAAAAAAAGAAGATTTTTCGGTAAAAGTCGGTCGTAAATATCACCAATAGTAGGGGAAAGCAAACGCCTTCAATTTTTTTTTCTTTTTCATAAGGAAAGTTGAAAATAAAAAAAAGCAAAATGGGATAACTTTTATCCGTATCAAAGAAAGTTTTCTTCGAAAGCCCACTGATATTATTCCTTATGGAATTCTGCTATTTCTCAAATCACATGTTACGTATCCTCATAAAATATAGGAATAAGATAACATGCATTTCCACAGAAATCTTTTTTATTTTTGCTTTGGCAAAAGATCATAACTAACTGCTGGATTTTCAACTTTCTTTTAGTGCAGTGTTACCAATGGTTTTATAATGTGATACATTGGCCCGTGAAACTTCTATAACGGGTATATATGGTAGAATATTCTATAATGGGTTACACCACTTCTGTTAGTTAACGTTGTTATATACTGGGTGATTATAATTAAAATCCCCCTTTCAAAATACTGTAAAAAAAGAACCACACGTCTCAATGAGTTCACATTTGAACTGAAGATAATCGAAGACGAGAGAAATGGTACTGCACCAGAAACAAAAGTTCCAAACTGTATGACTACAGGTCGCTGAAGCGGCATAATGAAAGTGAATTCGGCTTCCAGTGATATTTTGATTAGAAATTATAACGTATTTGGCAGGAGTTGCAATTAATCTAACTGTAGTGCTCAAAGAGCTGCATTGCTTAGTATGTGTATGTCGCCCTACAGATAATTAATAATAATTTATTAACACAGGAGGACGAATCAGTAAATAAATCCATTTTAACTGATGTTCTTGTAATCTGTTCTCTAGACAGAGTGCGAACCAAATTCCACAGATCCATTAATTGTTTCACAATGGTGATGAATCGTATTTTTATTTATATGCATTATAATTATCAAATTTTTTTTTCAAAGACTAATGTACTTTTAGAAAGAACTAGTTTATTTTTTTGCCATCAATGAGTACAAGATGAGGAATGATTCACCCAATTTATCAATATTTCGTTATATATAACGACAATAATAACGATTTTAATAATTTAATAACCAATATGTTGGCATATTTTAAAATAAGTATTTTTAGAAGCAATTTAAAAACATAAATATCTTAGGTTGATTATTTTCTATAACAAAATCCTCTTTTTAAAAGCTCACATGTAGATTTCATTATCTGTATCATATTTTAATAATTTATTCGCAAAGTAAGGGATCTCAAATTGTATTAAATTTTTTTTAACATGCATTAGAATAACCAACATAATTTCGAATTAAAAATTTACGAATTGGAGCAAATCGAACAATTGATCCTTGAAGATTATTTTAAAACAGATCAAAAAAGCAATTTTACCACCATGAATACTAATCAGCTCAGAACAGAACATTTACCCTGAAAAAAATTAAGTTATGTATATTGCCAGATTTCTAATACAAAGTTAAAGAAATTACCCACTTATTATATGGTAATTTAAGAATGGCTTTCTTTATATTCTTGCAAACTAATTTGGCTTTCAAAGGAAAATAAATAAAAAAAAAAACCTTAGTATAATTTCTATCCATAAGTTAAGAAAAGAATTCTGTTATGAAATTAATTTTTTTGTTCACAAACATGGTTTGTTTTAATTAAAAATGAGCTACAATAGCAAAAAAAAAAGAAAATAAAATTTTCAACAACGCAGGGAAATTAATTATACCGAAGAGACATGATTTTATGAATGAATTCATATGGATAAAAAATTAAAAACGCTTGTGTCGACAAATTTTTAAAGCTATGAAAAAAAAAAAATGCTGAAAAACAACTTAACTTTCTTTGAAGAAATTGTAGATAACTTTGAGATGAACGAAAATAACCTAATTGTTTTTGAATATTTTTTCAGGAAAAATTTGCTTTCAATATGGGACGGAATAAATGGGTTTCTTTTACCTTAAGTTTTTGTGTTTATGCACTCTCATTCGCGATGCAATTACATTTTATTTATTGTTTTATTTTAAATTAGCATGAAAAAAAGATGGCCACACACACACACAAAAAAAAAAAAAAAAAAAAAAAAAAAAAATAGAAATTTGTATGCCTTAATTGAATATGGTAAAAAAAAAGGAGTTAATAATTCCTTAAACAATTTTTGGAATTTTTTAAATTGCTTTTGTTTCTTTTATTACTACGAAATTTAAAAAAAAAATATAGTAATGTAATGAATGATGAGTAATTGTGTGAAATAATTTTAATGTTCATATTTTATTATTTGTTTCTCCGTTATGAGGATTTTAGAACCAGATAATTAGTATGGAATCTTATAACCAGTTATGAATGTAATTAAATCAAAGTTGTGAAATAATTAAAAAGAAGATGAATTTACAAAAATGACTTTATTGGTTCAGGAAAAATAAAGAAAAATAGCCCTTTTCTTTCAACAAAAAAAGAATAAACAACTTTAAAAACTGTAAAGAAATAATCAGATCAATCCAATTTAACTGAAAGTTTTTGCAATATGTTCCCCTGACACAGTGCGAACCCAATTCCTATGATCCATTAATTTTTTCACAATGGTAAAGAATCAGAGATCAAATTTGTTTTCATAAGTCAGTATACTTTTAGATGGAACCCTTTTACTTTTTGGTTATGATTCACTGCAAAGTGATAAATGATTCGCCGTATTCACCATTATTTCATTAAATATAATTACAGAATGAACGTTGTTAATATTTAAATAACGAATACATTGGCAAAATTTTAAATAAGTATTTTTAGAAAAAAATTTAAAAAGATAAATTCTTTAAGTTGTTTGCTTTCTATAAAAATATTCCCTTTTCAAAATCACACAAATGGATTTTATTATCTGTATCGTATTTTAATAACTTATTTGCAAAGCATCCGATCATAAATTTGTATTAAATTTATTTTAACATGCATTAGAATAACCAACATAATTTCAAATTAAAAATTTACAAATTGGAGCAAATCGAACAATTAATTTTTTAAGATTATTTTTAAAAAAATACTAAAAAAGCAATTTTGACTACATGAATACTGAGCAGCTCAGAACAGAAAATTTAAGCTGAAAAAATTAATTTATGTATATTGCCAGATTTCCAATACAAATTTACAGAAATTACCCACTTATCATATGGTAATTTAAGTATGATTTTGTTTATAGTCTTGCAAACTCATTTGGCTTGCAAAGAAAAATAAAAAAAATAAAAAAATAAAAAAAACCTGGTATAATTTCTATCCGTAAGTTAAGAAAAGAATTTTGCTATGAAATTATTTTTTTGTTGACAAACATGGTTTGTTTTAATTAAAAATGAGCTACAATAAAAAATAAAAAAAAAGATAATAAATTTTCGGCAACGCTGGAAAAATTAATTACACCGAAGGGACATCATTTTATGAATAAATTCATATGGATAAAAAATTAAAAACTTTTGGGTAGGCAAATTTTTAAAGCTATGAAAAAAAAATGTGCTGATTAACAACTTAATTTTTTAGGAAGAAATTGTAGATAACTTTAAGAAGAACAAATATAACCTAATTGTTTTTGAGTATTTTTTCTGGAAAAAGAAGCTTACAATATGGGACTGAATTAATGTTTTTTTTTCTATCTTAATTTTGGTGTTTATGCAGACTCATCGCGATATAATTACATTTTATTTTTAATTTTTAATTAACGTGAAATAAAAAGGTGACAGAAAAAAAAAAAAAAAAAAAAAAAAAGCCACAGAAAATTGCTGACTTAATTGAATATAGTATTAAAAAAATGAGTTAATAGTTTCTTAAATACTTTTAGTATATTCTTTAAATTTCTTTTGTATTTATTACATCGGAAATTAAACAAAATATATATTATTAATGTAACAAATGATGAGTAATTGTGTGAAATATTTTTAATGCCCATATTTAATTATTTGTTTGAAGATGTGAGTATTTTAAAACAGATAATTAGTATGGAATCTAATAACTAATTATGAATGCAATTAAAGCAAAGCTATAAATTAATTAAAAATAAGGGGAATTTACAAAAGAAACTTTTGTCAGCGTTGGCGAAATAAAGGAAAAAAAAAAACATTTCAATTTTCTTTAAAAAGAAAAAGAAAAAAAGAAGAGACTCATTTGAAAGCTATTGTAAAGAAACAACCATACAAAGAACAACAGATTTGGGCCTGAATGGCCAAGCGACTAGCTCTCTGTCGCTTGGTGTCACAGGTTTCGGATTCGAGTCCCGCCGATGTTGTGGATGTTTGTTGTGTAAGCTGTAGGTGTAGGTATAATATGACTGTTGGACGTAGGACAGACAACCCTACCCCATAAAAAAGTCAGCGTCACGGATCCAAGTCACACTTCGACCTACTGGTGCTTCATCCAAACAGAAGCTCCCCCCTTTCCCTTCAACTATGAGACGACAAGGGTTCGTGGTCTACTAAGTGGGGTAAGAAACAACAACATGACGGATTAAATTTTCCTGGTCTGTTTTATAAATGGAACAAGATTAAGTTAGCCTAAAAGTTAGTTATAATTACAATTAAAGAAAAAAATTTTCAAAATGTTTTTATTCTTGATTTTGCTAAAACCATAGATTATTTGTATTGATTTCCAATGATTAAGGCAAGTGTATTTTTTTTTTAAATTTCTTTTTGTTAGAAAGTTAATAGAAAATTTTATACTGATTGATTCATTTCATTCAATGATTGTAGTAAAAGGAAAATAATTAATTATAAGTTTGAGAATACTCTTTTTCTTCTCGCTTCATTTATTAAATCGAAATCCAATACATACATACACACACACATATATATATATATATATAATGTATAGGTGGTAGGGCACTGTGTGAAAATGTATCGTTAATCTATAGTTATGAATGTAGTTACAAACTAATTTATAATTTTGGCGAGATTACAAAAAAAAAATTCATTGGATTTCACAAGGTAAGAAAAATCATTTGGTTCAAAAAATGAAATAAAATAGCTTATTCACGAAACTGTTATAATGTTGAAGAAAACAAAAATAAGACATTTAGTTTTATTCATTTCGTATTTAAATAGTTTAGCTATTTTTGGTTAATAATTACCCATAATTACAATAGCTTGAGAACAATTGTCTTCAAATTATTTTTATACATAACTTTAATATACCAGAAAAGTTACTTATGTATAAATTCTTAAGTGAAGTGGATTTAAAAGAAATATTGGTAAAGCATTATATAAAATATGGTAAAAATTTACAAGAGATACTGAAAGTAAAGAATTTCCATAACATTAAGCACAATACCAAACTATGCTTCGCCTTCATTGACTCTAGATGTTAATTTATATAAGGAGTTACTATGGATTTAAAAGCTATAGAGAATGAGAAAGAAATTTCTTTTTCTGTTGCAGCTGTTCATCTTCAGCGTGATGCGAGGGCCGTTCGTCGAGGAGTTCTACCAGTGCGTCACGTACGCCTTCTACACGGCCCTGTGGCAGGAGCAGCTCTACACCACCCTCACCCTCATCTTCATGTTCCTCCTGCCCCTGCTCATCCTCATCACCACCTACATCGCCACCTTCCTCACCATCGCCAGTGAGTATACAATTTTATCTCAATTTTCATTTCAACATTCTTCAATTTTATCTCCATTGTAAATTCCATATTCTTCAATTTTATCTCCATTGTAAATTCAATATTCTTCAATTTTATCGCCATTATCAATTCCACATTTTTCAATTTTATCTCAATTCAATATTCCTCAATTTTATCGCCATTATCAATTCAATATTCTTCAATTTTATCTCCATTATCAATTCAATATTCTTCAATTTTATCTCCATGATCAATTGAATATTCTTCAATTTTATCTCCATTATCAATTCCATATTCTTCAATTTTATCTCCATGATCAATTGAATATTCTTCAATTTTATCTCCATGATCAATTCCATATTCTTCAATTTTATCTCCATGATCAATTGAATATTCTTCAATTTTATCTTCATGATCAATTGAATATTCTTCAATTTTATCTCCATTATCAATTCCATATTCTTCAATTTTATCTCCATGATCAATTGAATATTCTTCAATTTTATCTCCATTGTCCATTCCATATTCTTCAATTTTATCTCCATTGTCAATTCCATATTCTTCAGTTTTATCTCCAATATTAAAATATAATCAGTTTCTTTATGGAGTATGTTGATATTATTTTATCATCAGTTAATCATATTCATAGCATAATTAATTAGACCAATTGACGCTATTCTTTTAGAGATGCTTATATTCTGCACCATGTTTTAGGAGATTAATCAAATTATAACACACTTCATTACATAGAACCAAATTAAAAAGATATTTTTAAAATATTTATTTAAATTTGAACAATCTTTCTTGTTACTTTTAAATCTTAATGTTAATCTTTTTGTTAAAATGTTAATGTTCTAATGTTTTAAATCTTAATGTTAATCTTAATACTTGTAATCTTAAATGTTTACTTTTAAATTTAAACTTTTGTATTTAATATTGTTCAATTGAAATAGAAACATTATTATAGATTACATATTTTACCCCAAAAGTGATGAAATCAGGTAGTTTCAAGTTATTTAAGTAATAAACAATGTACCTTGGCATGTCCTTTAAATTGTTTCAACTTTAACATTAATCAGATTATCTGAAGTTAAGATAATCTAAACCTTACCTAAATAATTCTGTAATTTGCTTCTTTTGTAATTTGCATAATAATAATAATAATAATAATTTTTTTTTAAGAAATAAAACATTTGTTAAGAAGTTATATTAAGTAAGTTCTTAGATAATTCCGTACACATTATAATATATAAAATTAGTCTATGTTACACAATTTTATTCAAAATATTTTTTACTAGGCGGTTTGACAAATAAATCTTTCAAAATTCAAATATGATTAAGTCATCATGCTAGAATTCCACTGACAGAATTTCTCAGAATAACTGAATTGTACCAAAAAAAAAAAGGAAACTATTTCAAGAGCGACCTTTTGCATGGAATGAATCTGTGAAACCAAATCCCGAACGCTCTTTCTCCAGACAACGCATTGTGCAGAATCTTAATGAAATTGCCCGAATCTCCCATTTAATATCTTCGAAGATTCACAGTTCTTTCTGCAGACAGTCGCGAGCGGCTACAAAGAGGACTTGAACAAGTCGTTGGCGACAGCTGATTGGCTGTTAGTATGCAAATCACAAGACTCAAAGATTCCAATAGCGGCTTTCGAGTGTGCTGCATAATTGTTCGACGCGACGAACTGAGTTAGATTGGATTGCTCCTTTTGAACATTCGTTCTTAAGTATGGCTGCTTCGTTCGAATGTATTCTTATCAATCCACTCTTAATTCAGCATATAATTATTAGTAAAGGAGTGGTGCTAAAAAATTCTATTTCATTATTCTGAACTTCTAGAAAATCAAAATAATTTTGCATTCATAAATAAAGTTTTCCTTAAAAAAAGGGTAATTATGAAATAAATATTTCGTACGAAGTTAATTCTATTTTATCTGAGTAGTTACTAAATTAATTTAGCATTTATGCATTTCATTAAATCCAATAATACGATCAAACAGAAGATTATAAGTTAAAATTTATTAAATATATAAAAAATTATGCAAATTATGTAAAAATTTATTAACATGTTAATCACAATAAAGTATTAAAATGTTTAATTTTAATAATACATTAACAAAATTTCATATAATTGGTATTTAATTAAAATTCATTTGCTTTAAAAAAATAGCAGTTGAATGAAATCAATTGCAAATTTTGTATTTAAATATAAAATTTGCCTTAAAATAATGTAAATACGGAATAAATATTTCCTTTGAAGTTTATTAAACATTATGTGTATAATTAGAAAATTAAATTCAATAAATTTATGCATTTTATTACATCTAGTAATATAATCAAACGGGAGATTAAAAGTAAACATTTATTGCATTTATGAATTCAATAGCATTTCATCTTTTCGAAACTGTTATTTACTTTTTAGAAAAAAGAATTACTATCAATACTGAATTTTATTTAAAAAAAAGAATTTATTAATTTTTATGATAATAATCATAATTAAATGTTTGATGATTCTTTTGTAAATATATCATAGAAGATGGGATACATTAAAATATATATTTATAAATATTTACAATTGATATAAATTTTAATTAACTTAAATATCTAAAAAATCTATTATCTTCAAAGCAGTTATAATCACATTAAAATATTTTAAAATACTTAATTTTATTACTGCTTTAATATAATTTCGTATAATTGATATTTAATTCATTCAAAATTCATTTGAAATAAAATTTAACAGTTGAATGTAATGAATGTTTGTAAAATTAACATTAAAATGTTCTTTTTCAAATACTTTGAAAATGAAACAATGTCATATTATTTTGCAATAAAATATAAATATTATGTCTTTTATCTACTTTTATAGCAATTACATAAATTAATAATTATATATTAATTAGTAAATAGTATATTAATTTTAATGAAAAACTCATTTTTTTTACAACATAATTTTTGATTTTTTTTCAGATACTGGTAAGTTTAACTGGCCAAAGTACTGTGTTTATTATCACTGTAAGTATGAAAATTAATTAAATTATTAACTAATTTTTTTTTTTTTTAAATGTTTTGTTAAGGTAATTTTTCACTAATTTCTAGGAATATTTTATGGCTTAAATATTTCTTTAAGGACTGTAACATATATTAAATAAATTTTGGACTGATGAAGAATTATTAGAATTAATCTTGTAAATTAACTTTAATATCTCATTTATCATTCTCTTTTAAGTCAATTTACCTTTTTAGGGTCTTCCAAAAAGGTATAATAATGCCATTTGGTTCAATGCTAACTTAAAAATTAAGACATAAATTATGATTTAAAGAAACATAATACATTTAGAAAATAATTGTTAAGCATTAAAAATGCATAACATCATTTGCCTTCTTCTGATAAAATAAGTTTCAATATTTTAAATATTAATTTTCCTATGTACTATTTTTTATTACAATTGAAAGATTCACAAAAATTTACTACTTAAAAATCTCAAAAATTAAATCTTAATTTGTATGCTTTTAAAATTTTTTAAATTATCTCAAAAAGTACAGTTAAATTTCTTATAATTTGAGTGAATGATAATATTAAAGTAAAAAAAAAAAAAAAATTAACTAACACTTGCATATCATGAATAAAAGTTGCTAAATATCGAATTTCAAATTTGAATTTTCAATAACAAATAAAAAATATTGATAGTTAGATCTTTTATTTACTTCAAATTTTGAAACACCAAGCTTTAAATTAAATTTAGTGGCCCAAATTTACATATCTGTTGCCATTCGCCATTATAAAAATAACAATAATTTCTGTTAATAAAAATTCCGCGATGGCATTTGAAAAGTAATTAGAGAAAAACATAATTTTAAAAATAAATTGCTGGGTAGTATAATCCGACAATTTTAGAATATTTTAGTATTTTTTTTTTTAAATTCTTTTATCTTATTCAGCGTTATGGATACTAGGTATTCATACCGAATAATAATTAATGTGTAAGTATTAAACATTTAAACAAATTATTCTGCATGTTTTCTTATTTTGAAAAGAATAATGCTTGCTTTTTTTAAAAATCGATTTTTGAACATTCTTATTAATTCTTTAAGATTGTAGTTTACGATGAATATGCATCTTTATTTAATATATAAATTTTTTTTAGATTTAATAAGAAGAAATGTCATTTTTTTGTTTGCTTCAACTTATTAAAAATTTTAGAGATAATAAAATTCGAAGAGATTTTCGCATTTGCTACCTTTTTAAAGATATGTTAATAAAAGCAGAAGAATTTCGCATTCGCAATATTTCTCAAGCATTTTAATTATAATCCTGTCCAAGTAGCTAAGCGAAAGTTTTACGCATTAATTAAAATACCCAAAGGCGTCTATTTTGACTTTTAAGAATGTTGCTTCAAGAATTCCAGAAAACAATTTTTCATTTTCTTGCTTCATTCATTGAATATTTTCTTCTGTATCTTCTTTTTTTATATATTTTCTTAAAATTATATTATAAATAAATAATATATATATATTAATATTAAAATTAAAATAAATATAAATTACATTACAATTTATTCCATTAAAATTTATTAAAATTTAAATTTAATAAAATTATATAGATTATTAAAATTATTTAAATTAATATTTTTTTTCTTAATAAATTATTGCCAAATAATTTTATATTTCAAGAATAGTTAGTTTCATAAATTTCAAAATTTCAAATACCAAACTTATTCAAAAATGTAAGATTTCTACCACTTAAAAGTTTTATTCATTATTTTGACAATGTATGCAAATAATGTGTTTCAAGTTAACGAAGAGACCTGGTGGTGATTTGATAGTATATGTCAAGTATCGACATGTGAAACTATTAATTGAGAATTTTCAGATTTTGCTCCATAAAACATACATTGTGTAATATTTTACCAAATAATTAATTGGAAATGTGTTACACATTTTAAATCAAATTCTTCATGAATATATATAATGTAAATCAAATAAATTCCACGGTAAGTTTATATAAAATCTATATTGAAGATAAGGTTTCTTTAGCATGCATCAGAATGAGTAGTGGTCCACTGTATCTTAAGTGTTCAGGGAGTTCAATCCAGTTTAAGTCCACTGTATCTTAAGCTTAAGTATTCAGGGAATTCAACCCATTTTAAATCAACTGTATGTTAAGTGCTCAGGAAGTTCAATCAAGTTTAATTACATTGTATCTTAGGTGTTCAGGGAGTTCGATCCAGTTTATCTCCTCTGTATCTTAAGTGTTCAGGGAATTCAATGCAGTTTAAAGTGCACCGTATCTTAAATGTTCAGGGAATTCAATGCAGTTTAAAGTCCACTGTATCTTAAGTGTTCAGTGAGTTCAATCCATTTTAAGTGGTGTTTTTGGAGTAAAACTTCGATTCTCTGATACATCAAAATAACATACGAGTGCAAATTTCAGAACCCTGCTTCAATTTTATTAAAATAGGTGCTGAAGTATTTCATTGGATTACCGTGAGCAGAATATATTTTCAAAGATTTGTTGATGTCTTCAGAAAATATATATTCTCTTTTTTTATAGTGGGTCAATTGTAGAAGGAGACAAGTTGTATTCTTAGTCAATGCTGAAATGTGTGCAAAAATCTATCTTGTCAACGATAATTATTTTAAAAATTCATTAAAAATCATTGAAATTAAAATATAATTATATAACTCAAATATCAACTACTGAAATCGCCCTGTTCTAATGCTAAACTTGTAATCGCTCTTAATGTTAACAATTCCAGACCTAAAATCATCATTGTGTAATTTATCGTATTAGAAATTCCAAACTTGCAATATTCCTGTGCGTTGCACTTCTCGGCCGAGAGAGATCAATGAAATGCTCGATAGGCAAGCCATACTGAGTGGAAATCCCGCATTTATGCCAATAATAGTCGTGACAGATCTGTATGTGGTAAGTCCGTTCATTGGGTTCAAAGAGGTTTGAAATTCCCCAGATACTGTTCTTGGGAACGTGGCAACATATGAGTTAGCATGAGCACAGGCTCGATGACGAATGTGTCGACATTTCTATCTTACTTAACATTCTATCTCACTTATTTTTGAACATTGGAGATTATCTAAAATATAAAAAATAAGGAAGTTTAAAAACTATTAAAAATCTATCGTATCAAAATAAACGTGCTCTTGACCAATGCATTACAGCTCTGGTAATTCATTATCTGAACGAATCACAAAATATCTGCGTATGATGCAGTGCAAATTATTTCGTAACTTTTATTTCTTATGCAAAAGAAAGTTTCACATAATCTAACCTATGTCATATTACAGGCTCCATGATATTTTTAATTTAAATAATTTATATAAATTAAATTAATTATACACATATAAATTATTATTATTTTTTAATTAAATTACTTTATACTATATCACTTATTATCATACTCATTTACTAGCTCACCTGTGTTAGACTATAAAATCTACGAATTTTTTTTTTTAAATTTGAATAATTACTAATACAATTTTAAATTATTATTGATTTTTTAATTAAGTTTTTTTATACTATCTCACTTACTTTCCCACTCATATACTGTCTCACTTATGCCATATTACAGTCTCTAAGAACTTTTTTTAATTTAAATTAAATTACTTACATATTTATTAATTACTATTACTTTTTAAGTAAGTTTTTTATATTATATCACTTACTTTCATACTCATATAATACATCGCTAATGTCATATTACAGTCTTTATGAACTTTTTTAGTTTAATTTATTTATTTAAATTAAATTACTAATTCTATTATAAATTACATTTTTAATTAAAATATATTGTACTATCTCATATATATTTCTCACATACTATCTCACCTATGTCATTTTACAACCTCTAATATATTTTTAATTTAAGTAATTTATTTAAATTAAATTAAATTAAATTACATACACAAATATAAATTATTATTGCTCTTTTAATTAAAATATTTTATATTATCTCATCTATTTCATATTACAGTCACTACAATTTTTTAAATTAAATAATTAATTTAAATTAAATTATTTATACCATTATAAATTATTACTACTTTTTTAATTGAAATATTTTACATGACCTCACCTATGTATACACATTAGATTTATCTAAAATAAAACAAGGCGAGAAAGTTTACAAATCATTAAGAATACGTCGTATCAAAATAAGCGGGATGTTGTCCAATAAGCAGCTTTGGTAATTCATTATCCATATTCGTGCAACCATCTTTAAAATCGAAGAAGCACAAAATGCTTGTCTAATGACGAAATGCAAATTATCTCATAAATTTCCTGTCCTCTCCACAAGACTCAATCAGCATTTGTCACGGTCCTGTTACTGCCTTGGTTAACTTTTTTTTAAATTTGTGTGTGAGCTTCAAGGATCGGCAACTTCACAATTTGTTTCATAACTGTTTAGCAACTAATAATGATAAAGTGTTTTTTACGTACATATTTTTTTTGACTCGCAGCCTGCTTTTCCATTAACTTAATAGCAACGTTAGGTTAGTAATTATTCTATTTTATCGATTTTCTCATGGATAATCACTAAAAAAATAGCAAAAGAAATATCTTACAATTAAAATTTCCGTAATAGCATTTACATGAGGAGCAATTACATGGAAAAGAATATATTTTTTAAGCAAAAACAAAATTTATTGAATTGTACGTACGCACAAAATAATAACACAAAAGTGTTTCCTGTGATTCTAAAGAAATCACATTTGCATGAAAAATGAAATGAATAAGTCAGTTATTAAAATATATTTTAATTATTCAATTGTTGTGATTACTGACAACTAAATGAATCTTTTTTTAAATTTTCTCTTTAAAAATTAATTCTAAATATCATTTTATCTTTAATGTGCAACACTAAATTGAATAATAAAAACATAAAATATTTTTTTTAAGATCAAAAGTTCTTGTTTAGAAATTTGAAGTTTTGAAATCATCAAGACTAATTAAAAATGTGACCATTTCTGATTGAAAACATTAAATTTCTTTCATAATTTAGAAATACCATTTCTTGATGTAAAGTGCTTTATTGGAATATTTCATATTAATCAAAGAATTTCTTTTAGGAATTTAATAAATTAAATTACCTTTTAATTAGTACTTCTATCATGAAAGAAACTTATTTGATAATTCATCTACCGAAATTTTCTCATGTCCCTTTAACATTTGTGCCGCAATAAAAGATTCGCGGAATAGAGACCATTTGTATTTCTTAAGGAAATTTTAATTATGTCAGAAGAAATTAATTAAATCTTTATTAAGAGGTAATGCGTAGAAGCGGAAGTTCTGCTTGCAGAATAAATTACTTAGTTTAATTAAAAACAATACACGAGCTTGAGTCAAACAGATTGTTATCTGCAAGAACGACACATCTCAAACTTCAAAGAAACACCTGTTTTAAATAGATTGCATAGGTGCTACATTAGGTGTTTCGTGTAGATTTTTTAATTTGGAAATAACTACAAAGATTGTCTCGATGTAGCTTGAATGCCAAAAGTTATGCTTCGAATATCAAATTTAATTATGTTAATGAAAATGAACATCAAACATTCAACGAAATATTACCATTTTAAGATGAAGGAGCTGATTCCATGAAGAGCTGAGACCTCAAGAAAGAAATCACTAAAGGCAACATTAAAATTAATATTAAAAAGGCCAAAATCTAATATTAAGAAGGCAAATAATAAAAGATCAATAATCTCTGGAATCCATTAGACATAGAAACATCCAATGTCTCTATTACGATGAAGTATGCCAACGGCCGTACCATGCCGAATATACCGGTTCTCGTTAGTTCACCGAAGTCAAGCATCATTGGGCGCGGTCAGTACTTGGGTGGGTGACCACCTGAGAACACCGCGTGCCGTTGGCATTCACAAATTTGGGACCTGATTAGCCGAGTGTCAATGGATGTTTGTAGTGGTTCGGAATCCGCTTTAAGCCGTAGGTCCCGGTCTCATATGACAATAAGAGGGCCACGGAGCCAAAGTCAGACTTCTACCTACGGGTGCTCCATCACAACAGAAGCTGCTTCCTTACCCTTCAATCAGGAGTACGTATGGGCTCATGGGCTTAGTCAGCCAAGTGGGATAAGAAACAACAACAACAACAAGCGATGACGTACTTTCTCTCTATTACTGAAAGATTTAGGGCTTATAATTGTTTTTACTAATTTCAGAATCCCTCAGTTTATGAATGAACGTGGCAATTTTAACTCCTATTTAAACAATGTTCAACCAATCTTTGTAACTGCAATGCAGGTGTAGTACAGAAAAACGATCACACTGCTTTAGACTTAACATCATAGGAAATTTTAAAGAAAGAATTAACATTCCATAAAGGCAAAGGGCTACCAAGCAATTAATAAGACTGCTTTTACAGCGTTCTGTTATTTTCTTAATTCTTATTTTGCTGTTTTTAAATCCTGCAATTATATCTCTTTTTTTATTTCTTTTTTGTAATATTATGTGTACTTTTAAATTTACCATATATATATATATATATATATATTATTGTTTTATCATTGATTTGTTTGCTACTTACTTCTGTAAGCCTTGTGTGACAATTTGTAGTACACGAAGATTTCTGGAAAACGTCAATGAAAAAAACACCTTTGTTTATGTTATTAACGATCTTTGTTTATTTTTTAAACTCACAGAAATGGGAATTACCACATAAAGGAGAAAAATTGTCCTTGACCAATAGTGTATTCACTTTTTTATACTTGACACACTTCAGAGCTATTTTTGAACTCATCTATGGAATGTTTTTCCTTCTAATTCAGCTATCAAATAGACCGTGATCTTCGCCATAAGGGCTGCACCGATGTTACTCACTTTGCATTACCCAGGGGCGCGTGTAACTTGATGGTAAGCCACGGACGCGGAGTAACAACGGTCCTATTAGGACTGGGATCTACTGCTTAAAGTGGATTCCGAACTACTACAAACACCCAAAGGCGGGATTTGATGCCATTCGGCCATCAGGCCCACGATCTTTATTACTAGCAGAACATGGTTCCGATGCATGGAATATTCATTACTTTATTCCGACCCTGCGGAAGACCTACGGATTCCAATAATTAGTCATCACAATAGTCCCCCCCGCTAAGGAAAGGACAACTGAGTTTTGCAGTTGGGGAACTAACAATGTCGTTCGTTCTTAATGGATCACCTCTAAGAAATAGAATGCAACACAATGCAACTTTACATCTACAATAAAGAACACAGAAAACACCAATAAACGGGACTCAATTCAAGGAAATGAATCAAGTAAATGACTCAATAGAAGATTGTCTTGATTCTGTAATTTTGAACTAAGACAAAATCAGTAAGTATAACAAAAGGTTAATGTTTGTTAATTTTTAAAGCCAAAAATTTTAAAACCTACTAACTAATTTCAAATTTTATTTTATTTTATACGCATTTTATTATTATAAAAAAATTATTACAACTCTTAATTGCATAGGTAAAAACAAATGTTAATGACAATATGCATTCAAACCTTTTATGTGATCATTTATGTGCGATACTTTTAATTCTTTAAATAAAAAAAAAGTTCCATCAAATGCGTATTATGAATAAAAATTAATTAAAAATTGTGATTTCAAAAGGAAACAACAGACTGCTCTCAAAATGACGTGCAAATTAAGAAGAATCCAACATACGACCCAAAACAACAACGAATTGATGATTCTAAGCAGTGTTTGGAGCTGTTTAATCGTAATAAACTCGAATTTTTTGCGTCGATATGCGACAATGGAGGAATCATGGCTCCATCATTTCACGCCGGAGTCCAATGGATAGTCAGCCAAGTGGACTTCACGTGATGAAAACTAAAAATGCTATAACTCACATAATAACAGTACAACAGCTGTCAAATTTATACACGTGTATTTTGAAGGTTGGGGCTATCTAAATATCATATGGATTTAATACTAGTAGCGTCATCTATGTGTCAGCCTACAAAATGCTCAGTCTACCTGTGACATTAACATATTTACAATATCCAAACTCATCCACTTATTTAACCAAACTAGGATCTATAAAATTAAAATAAAATCAACTACCACTCAAGTACCTAACAAAATTATATTTTTTCAATGTTTCAATATTCTTAAAAAAAGAAGAAAAATTTATCAAATAAATAAATATAACTAGCCATAGCCTGTAGCATAATATGTTATAACATGTCGTATATACAAAGTCAACTTCCTTTTTATAAATATAACGTTCTTTGTCTATAATGCCGTAGTTATTCACAATGTCTACTTTATATTTCTTGTAGTATTCTTCGTAATTTACACATTTGATTTCATTATTTGTGCCGTCTCTTCCTATGGAATATTTTAAACATAGCAGCAGGTGTTCAAAAACAAGGTAATACAGTGTATCTAACTTTTGAATTTCTCATTTATTATGCATTTATTTCATTATTCAATTCATTTTAAATCGCCCTGTCCTACATAACAGCAGTACCAGAATAATTGGATTTATCTTTTACTTCGTAAACCATGATTTTATAGAGACACGTATCTAAAAAAATAATAAAATAAATAATTAAACCTTTCCTGAAATAGATTGTTTATATATATTATAAATATTTGTTTTCTGTATTGCACACATATGTCTTAAGTAGATTGCGCTTATGTTAAAAAATTTTTGTTGTACATTATTGAGTAGGTTGTTTGATTTAGAAACACCTGCTGTTATTCCCTTGATGTAGCTCAAATACCAATAGTAATTCCAATAATAAAAATTAAAAAAAAATGTTAAAGAAATGTGTTATTTAAAGTTTCGTTTTTAAAAGTCCATTTGTTTAACTTATTTGGATTCACCACATAAGTTTTTCTTAGACAACCATGAATAATATATTGCACTTTTCGTGTTAGTTTACACTAGAGATTTATTCAAAGATTCATGTATCTCAATAGAGTTATATTGAATTTTAACAAATAAAGAATCCACTTGCATTATAATTCAATTTCATTGAAGCAGTCTTTCTGAAATAAAGGAAAATTTTGATTTATTTTCTACTTTATTCACGATAGGCTTACACATGCATTACTGATTCTATTTTCATAACACTGTTAACAACTTAACTTATGTTCAACTGATATTTGCAAGTGCAAACTAGGTGGAGTACATAATATCGATCACATTGATTTTAGCTGCTCCGGGCTTGAACATCCCAGCATTTTTAAAAAAAAAAGAATTAACTCTCGAAAATCGAAATGGACAACAAACTTGTGTCGATTTCTTAATACGAAGCATGCTTTTACAGCGTATTTTAGTTTAAAATTTTGTATTTTTTCCACACTTCATTCCCCTACTTAGGACTATGTAACCCCCTACTAGTTAGAAAAGTGAGGGTGGAGCAAAGGTAAACAGCCCACCTATCCGTGTACCTCATGTACACCATTACTTATATTGTCCGTGTACCTGATGTACACCATGTACATCGTATTTTTGCTTAAAATTTTGTATTTTTTCCACACTTCATTCCCCTACTTAGGACTATGTAACCCCCTACCAGTTAGAAAAGTGAGGGTGGAGCAAAGGTAAACAGCCCACCTATCCGTGTACCTCATGTACACCATTATTTGTATTGTCTGTGAACCTCATGTACACCATGTACATCGTATTTTTGTTTAAAATTTTGTATTTTTTCCACACTTCATTCCCCTACTTAGGATTATGTAACCCCCTACCAGTTAGAAAAGTGAGGGTGGAGCAAAGGTAAACAGCCCACCTATCCGTGTACCTCATGTACACCATTATTTGTATTGTCCGTGTACCTCATGTACACCATGTACATCGTATTTTTGTTTGAAATTTTGTATTTTTTCCACACTTCATTCCCCTACTTAAGACTACGTAACTCCCTACCAGTTAGAAAAGTGAGGGTGGAACAAAGATAAACAACCCACCTATCCGTGTACCTCATGTACATGATTAACTCACCGATGAATAATGAGGGTTGGGTTTGGTTTGTCGCTCTACGGTCATCACACGTGGACTAAACAGAACGGACCTAAAGTTTAAAGTGGATTCCAAACCACCAACAAACATCCATACCTCCGCCAGGATTCAAAGCCTGTGATACCAAAAACCAGAGCGCTAGCCACTTAGCCACCAGGCCGCAGGTTAATAAGGGAGGACAATGCCTTATAAAGGACTGGCTGTCCGTATTTAAGTGTGGTATGGAAGAAAGCTCGAAAAATCCCACTAGACAGTTTCGTTATCGATCTGAAACGGTTTTATAAGCCTTATCACAATCGCCATAAGTCTTCTCGTTTCTGAAAGCGTTTATTACAGCCAGTGGATTCGAGCCAAACTAGACGAATGATTCTTAACTAAGAGCGTCCATATCTAAGATGCGAATGGGAAATATAAATATGACACCCAAACTTCCTTTCTCCAGATTCAAATAGGATACGAATCGAAATCCAAAACAAAGGGATGTTTGTCCAAAATTGCGTTAATACTCTATGCCCGCAATATGACAGGACAACCCTGGATGAAGTTGATTCTACTACATCTCTGTCATACTCGTGATAAAAAAATCGTAGCCAATAGTGGCGTAGAAAACGATAGGCTTGTTATCAAATATTTTTGTTAACTGGAGAGAGGTTACCAATTAGTTTTCAGACAGGTCGACTACGAATAGTTGTCAGTGAAATAAGAGTTGCTTCTTGTAGTGTTTTGGATGCGTATTGAAAGAAAAATAATTTAAATTAAGTTTATCACGTGAAATTTTATCAAAAATTGCCACCGTTTTTCAAGAATTTATTATATTAAAAAACAAGAAAGCACGAGTTCCCAAAGTTTATTAATTTAATTAATAGAGTATATTACCAATATTTGAGTATATTATTTTCATCCATGCATTTTTGGATTTCAGAACATCATGCCAACACATCATGTTCAACATCGTGCTTGTTCTACGACTGCAAACAATTTAAAATATAGAATTGTCAAAGAATATTATTAACCATCTTGTTTTGTCTAAAGTCTAAGTCAACGATGAAAAACTTGTCCGGAAATAAGCTGTCTTCTGATAATTTTTTGTAATGCTTATTACGCGTAAAATAATGAATAAAGTGAAAGCATATATTGCATCTCAAATCGTAATCTAATTTTTAGAATTGAGGGCATTAAGATTGATTTGGCTTGTCGTTCTACGGTCATTTTGAGTACACGATGGCTAAAAAGACAAGGGACTTAGCAGGTGGGCTGAAAAGATCCTAGGCTGACACATAGATGGTACCCCTAGTATTAAATCCATATGACTTTTAGTTAACCCTAACCTTCAAAGGACACGTGTATAAATTTGACAGCGTTTGCACTATTATTATGTGAGTTATAGCAATTTTAGTGAAGCAACTTTTGTTAGTTTGAAAAAATGGATAAAAAGGAATTTCGTGTGTTAATAAAGCATTGCTTTTTGGCGAAAAAAAATGCTATTGAAGCCAAGGATTGGCTTGATAAACATTATTCGGACTTTGCATCAGGAAAATCAACCGTAGAGCAGTGGTTTGCTAAATATAAACGAGGTGAAATGAGCACCAAGGACGATGCACGCAGCGGACGCCCCAAAGAGGCTGTTACCGACGAAAACATCAAAAAAGTCCACAAAATAATTTCTGATAACCGTAAAGTGAAGTTGATTGAGATAGTTGAGATCCTAAAGATATCAAAGAAACGTGTTGGACATATCGTGAATGAATATTTGGATATGCGAAAGCTCTGTTCAAAGTGGATGCCGCGCGAGCTCACAATCGATCCAAAACAACAACGAATTGATGATTCTAAGTAGTGTTTGGAGCTGTTCAATCGTAATAAACCCGATTTTTTGAGTCGATATGGGACAATGGATGAAACATGGCTCCATCATTTCACACCAGAGTCCAATCGACAGTCAGCCGAATAGACTGCACGTGATGAACACTAAAAATGCTATAACTTCACTAAAAATGCTATAACCCACATACTAATAGTGCAACAGCTGTCATATATATACACGTGTCTTTTGAAGGTGAGGGCTAACTAAAAATCATATGGATTTGATACTAGTAGCACCATCTATATGTCAGCCTATGAACTTTTCAGGCCACTTGTTACACTTTAATGTGGATTCCGAACCACTCACAAACATCTATGCCAGTGATATCAAAGGCTAAAGCTCTTGCCACTTGGCCACCCGGCTGCATGATATTAAGAAGAAAGAGAAAGATAACGTTATTTATGTAAGGGTTAATAATGCTAATATTACACTGCTAGTACATTAAGTTAACTGCCAGTTATTTAATTAATAAAGCCAATGCATTAAAACAATAATTATGAATAAAGATTTAAAAAAAAAATAGAGACAATCCTTTCAATGGTCTTTGCAGGAGAAGCACGAAAATATGTTTTGAGGGAAACCAAAAACGTTATTATAAAGACTTGTAACATTTTATATTACATTCATTGCTCTTTTATTATTGACTCATATTTAGAAAAAAATATAACTTACACACATTTATTGGTTAACAAACTTAATATTTATAGTCAAAATTTCATTTCAGTTAATTGTAGAAAAGTATGCAATCCCTTTGTGAAAGCCCCTTACATGAAAAAATAATGGATAACAGGTTTGAAATCAGCATTGCAAATAACATAAAAATCAATCATTAAAATTAAAAAAAATAATCTAAAAGCCTTTTTTTGCAGGATTGTTCTATTAAACAGGACATTATAGTGATCTTCCAAACAAATACAATGAAATCTTCTATGCAACACATATGTTCTATATTATACTTCACATAATTAAATATAGTTTTTGAGTTTCCTCCGTTGTCAATCTCATAAAATCAAACAAACACGTCGGAACCTCCCTAAACCTCTCTGAAAATGAGCCAGAAAGTAGCTCACCAGTGGATAGAGTTACCACGAGGATGGAGCCAAGGTCGAGGATTACCATGTCAAAGGTGGACACCCTTCCGAGAGACAATCTTTTTCACGGATGCAAGAAGATAATGAGGAGAGACGCTTCTTGGTTCTCTGGGGAGGACGAAATCCCGAATTTTTCATCTTCTGCCGAGAAAAACCGGCTCTTCTGACCATGTTTCCAAAGCTTTAAAGGACTTTATTTCCTAGTCCTTCCATCATGATTTAAGATAATTATTATATCTTCATCTAAAATGGCTGAGGTAGGAATGAAGATACACAGTCCAGTCACATTAATGTGACCACCTGTCAAAAGCCAGAATATACACTCTTGTATATTCTGGCTTTAAGTGGTGTCTGGAATGTGGTATTTAAGTGGTATTAAGTGGAATTCTTTATATACACTCGACTGCAATGTGCTGCCACCTACCTTTTGTGATGGGTTATTTCACGTTGACGTAGAAAGTAGGTGGTGGTCACATTAATGTGACTGGACTGTGTATATTCTTCGATTTTGTTTATGTAGGCATTTTTATTTTATGGCCCAGTGTGAATTTATATGGATTTCTTTGTCGTTAAATATTTTATTTTTCCTTAAACTTTTACAAGACAATTATTTAATTTTGTTATATATTATTTGTATTATTCATATGTTATACTTTTTGTTTTACATTTCCCAATAAGAAAAATATTAGAAGAATATTATATGTAAAAAAATGCATCCCTAAATTTGAGTTTTTTAAACAATTAGAAGTCATGTATTTAAAAAGGTCTTGTAAAAATATGACAAACAAATACTTTAAATTAGTCTAACACATTTTTTGTCAAAGTAACTTGGAGCACATTTAATTTCTATTCCTTAAGATAATGATCGATACACATTTCACGTTGAAAAAATTAAATATGTGTAAAATAAATTTGTATCGCTGCTAACAAAAAGTATTTTAAATTTCTTTTTATAAAACATTTAGAAACCTTTGCAGTAAGTAGATATTTTTCTGGCTATTTATGGTGCTCGTTCGCCATATGCGTAATACAAACAGCTCACAGACCAGAAATGAACATAATCCTTTCATTCAAATAAATACGACATTGTTTTGTTTGTAAAATGTTTGAGTTCCCTCCATTGTCAATCTCATAGAATCAGACAAGCATGTTGGAGCCTCCCTAAACCTCTCTGAAAATAAGCCAGAAATCATCTCCTCAGTGGATAGAGTTACTGCGAGGATAGAGTCAAGGTCGAGGATTACCTTGTCAGAGGTGACACCCTTCCGAGAGACAATCTTTTTCACGGATGTAAGGAGATAATGAGGAGGGACATTTCTCGTTTCTCTGGGGAGGACGAAATCCCGAATTTTTCAACTTTTGCTGAGGAAACTGGCTCTTGTAAGCATGTTTCCCAGTCTTTAAATGACTTATCTCCAGTCCTTTCTATGATTTAGGATAATTATTATATTTTTATATAAAACGGTTGAGATAGGAATGAAGATATTTCTTCGATTTTGTTTATTTAGGTATTTTTTATGGGGCTAATACATACAGCAGTATGAGTTAATGAATCGTTAAAGATTTCATTTTTCTTTAAATCGTTTAATATTGTTTTAGTTTATATTATTTGTTTTACATCAGCCAACAAGAAAAAATTAGAAGAATAAAACATATACAAAAATTAATCCCTAAATTTGTGTTGTTAAGCAATTATAGTTAATTACGAATTAAAAAAAAAAGGTCTTATAAAGGTCCTATAGGGACTTGTAACTTTTTATATTACATTCATTGTTCATATATTATAGATTCGAATCAAGAAAAAATGCAATTTGCACAAATTTATTGGTTAATAAAATTAATATTTATGGTCAAAATTTCATTTCAGTTAATTGTATGGTATAAAAGTATGCAATAACTTTGTGAAAACACAATACGGTAATAGTAAAAAAAAAGGATTTCCTCTTTGAAATCAGTACTGCAAATAACATAAAAATGAGTCATCAAAATTAAAACAATATTCAAAAAGAATTTTTACTTTTTCAGAATTGCGCTACTGAAAGAGACATTATAGTAAATTCCAAATAAAATTAAATCTTCTATTCAAAGCATATATCTTGTATTATGCTTCACATAATGAAGTATAGTTTTGGAATTTCCTCCCTTGTCAATCTCATAAAATCAGAGCAAGCGTGTCGGAGCCTCCCTAAACCTCTTTGAACATAAGCCAGAAATCAGCTTTCTCAGTAGATAAGGTTACTGCAAGAATGGAGTCAAGGTCGAGGATTTCCTTTGTCAAAGGTGACAAAGGAAATCCTCGACCTTCCGAGAGGCAATCTTTTTCACGGATGTTAGGAGATAATCAGGAGGGATACTTCTTCTTGGTTCTCTGGGGAGGACGAAATCCTGAATGTTTCATCTTTTGCCTAGAAAACTGGCTCTTCTAAGCATATCTCCGACGCTTTAAATGACTTATCTCCAGGCCTTTTATGATTTAGGATAATTATTATGCTTTCATCTAAAATTACTGAGATAGGAATGAAGGTATTTCTTCGATTTTGTTTGTTTAGGCGTTTTTATTTTAGGAGGCCTTACATAGAAAAGTGTGAGTTTATATAATTTTTACATGGTTATAGATTTCATTTTTCCTTAAACATTTCCAAGAACATTATTTAATATTATTTTAGTTTATATTATTTGTTTTACATCAGACAACAAGAAAAAATTAGAAGAATAATATATGTACAAAAATGTAGCCCAAAATTTGTGTTTTTTTTAACAATTATAGTAAATTATGTATTATAAATATGTCTTATGAAGTTATGTAGGCAATATATTCGATCATTAAGTTTTTAGTCAAAGTCTTGGAGGACATGATGATCGATATAGTTTTGTGTTGAAAGAATTAAATGTTCATGTGTAAAATAAATTGGAATATTTGCTAATATAATATGAATGTAATTGTTTTTATCTTAATTCTATAGAATTTTGCTAATGGATGCTGAAAAGTTTATCAAAAAAAATATTTTAATCTTAATTTAACAGAATTTTGCTAATGGATGCTAAAAACTTAATCAGTAAAAATCAGACTTTTTGTATTTTATTTTAAATCATATCATATATTAGAAAATAAAAAAATACCACTAATTGTGTAACAAAAAGTACAAATCCATGTAATAGTAGTGAAGTAAAAATCAATACCCTCAGAGAATCATTCCAAAATATCTTCATCGCCCGCAGAAAACAAAATTCAAAGAAACTTGCACAAGAAAACTTTATGTAGGAATTGTTACTTGCATAAAAAAATTTCATTCCCATACCATTAATTTTTGCTTCCAAACTCTGCCTTGAATGTTAGTATACTTTTTAGATATTCAAATTTTCAAGACAAAAAATGGATGCCCATAGCTTAAAAATATCTTTAAAAGAATTGTTCTTATGAGTTCTTAGAGTTTTTAGAAGTTTTAACTGTAATTTCAGTTTGTCTTCTTTCTCATTTTGCGTTTAAATTTTTTTAACTGCAATAAAAATTCTTGGTTTGAGTTACATTTCAGAAATATTTAAGTGCTTCTCTTACATTTTTTTTTTTTTTTTTTGATTTAATACTTTTTTGAAAATATCGTCTCATTTTTAAGACAATGAGACAAATTTTAATTTTTCTTATTTTGTTGTTCATAATTTATGAAGCTTCTGAGTATATCATCTACGTAACAAGCATATACTAATACTTATTATGAATTATTAATCTGTATATATAATACTTATTTTTTTTTATTAAAAATTTTATTTGTTTCAATATCTACTGCATTACATTTAATCCTAAAAATTATCAATATGACATTATTAGGCAGATATTATGTAAAAAACTCCATTTCTATGTTTCTGTAATTCAGTTTTATTTATTTTTTAAATATACAGTATATAAAAAAATAATTTTTGTTGATAAAAATGTGTAAACAAATTTCTGTTAATAATCCTAGTTAATTTTGTCATTTTTTTTTTTTACTTTTATTATTTTATAAGAGAATCAAAAAAAAAAAAAAAAAAAAAAACTTTAGTTCAACTTTTCTTGTTTTCTTCGTATCACTATACATATTTTGTATATATATCTTCAAAATATAACTGGCAGCGAATTCACTTTCGTTATATCGCTTATAGTGCCATCTATTAATATAATTTGAAACTTTTTTGATGCCATACCGTTTCTCCCTTCTCCAAGTAGTTTCAGTTCAAATGTGAAGTCGTTGTGACGAGTGTTTCTTTTTTTACACCTTTTTGAAAGTGGGACTTCAATTATGATTATTCTGTACATGATGTTTGTGAAATTTGTGCCAAGCTATCAAAAGTGACCAACCTAAAAGTACCAAACCCTGCCAGAAATAATAATAGAATACTGAAATTAATTAGCACACAAAATCTTTAATCTTTTATTTTAATTTTTGGTTGTTTTGAAAGCAAGGTATATGACAAAAATATACATATAAATCTTCTAAATTCATTGTTTTTTTTTTGTTTGTTTCATCTTATATGCAGATTTTAACACCGAGTAAATGTTTTTAAGAAAGAAAAGCACTCTTGAATCATACACGGATAGGCTTATATTTGTAAATATACGATATATTACATGCTGCGATTTTGAAACATTATGAAGAAGATAATTCTTTAACTTTTTCTGAATATTTTTACTTTTATCTATCTATTAGATAAATATTTGAGCAAGTCAGCAAACAAAAGAGTTTCGTTCTAAAACATGTTTTTGAGATATTTTCGAATCCTATTTTTATAAAATTCTTTCTTTAAAACATAATCAAAAAAATGGCATAATGTTGTTTTCAATAATATCGTTGTTTCATTCTAAAAACTAGGAATCTATTATGAATTAAATAATAAAATATTGACATGACTTTTTTTTACTTTCACAAATTCTGTCTCATTTTCTTTAATTTTAATTCACCATCTTTTTACAAATATACGTACTGGAACAAATATAGTTTCATGAAGTTTAACATGGATGCTTGTAGAGTCTTTGTTTGAACAATCCTCAGTTGTTTTGAAAAGATTATTTCTGAGAAATTTCAACATCTTGTACGAAATATTTGTAATTAGTTTCTTAAGTAAAACCAAAGTATTTTAATTTAAAATCTTATTCTAATATTAGCGATTAAAGGGTAAAAGGCTCAATGATGTATTAAATCTTAATTAAAGGATAAATGATGAGATTAATTTCTAACTCCATATTTTTAAAATGATTAACTCAAATATTTTCTCACTGGTAATTATAATAAAATTTTTTTCAATTTTACATGGGTTTTTTAAGAATGAAGCAATTTAAAATAAATGTATATTAAAATATATTCATCAAAGTTTTTTAATGCAATAACACTTAAAGGAAACTCTTCCAATACATAAAGATTTCCATCCTGAATTTACACAATAATTATTTTTAAAATAAAATATATAAGTTTCTTTTCCTTATTAAATAAATTTGATTTTATTAAATCGAATTATATTTGAATGGAACATAAAATATTTAAACTTATTTATTGGTAGTTTTTCTCCAGTAATTGTTAGAATTAAATACTGTTATAATTAATTTTGTGTGCAGTGAAAACAGATATAAAAATGAATTTATTATTTTGCGAAATTTATGAAATTCGAAGTTTAATGATTTTAAATTTTATATGAATTAGTTTTCAAGGTTTTTTTATATACATGTTCTTATGACTTGTCATCTCTAAGAGGAAGGATATTTTGAATATTCCATGTTATCGGAATACTCCGCTTAATAATTTCGTGACTTGGATCCATTCATTTCGTGAGTAGAAGATATAAAATGGCTTACAATATTTTGATTATACATATTTTTTATAAAACTATCCTCAGGTTGTTATATTTATAATTTGTTTGTTTTGCTTATTTTCAGGACTTGTTTCACTTATATATTTGTGTAGATGCATGAGTTTTCCTCGATCTTACGATGGAGCATTAGCCTTTCACCTTTTTTATATTTGCGTTTGTCAAATGAATTTCAGTTGCTTTATTATAGGTTTTGCATATCTCGTAACTTGAAAAATTTTTTTAGAAAGTGAAGTACAAATGAGCTGAATGTGAATGTGAGGTAATTTAATTTCAAAACAACATTAGCAACATTATGCAATTTCCTTATTAAAAATGCATTTATGATTTTAGTAGAAGTTATCTAAAGTACAAGCACAGAAAATATATTTTTAATACTGTACTGTTGCGCGTCTTATTTTTGTTAAGTTCAAAACATTTTGTAACCGTGGTTCTACCTACGCACTCATGTTTCTTCCTATGCACTGAAAGAGAGCCTCTTGCGGCATTCAAAAGAAATCGTCAGTGAGCATCGAGACTCTCACCATATATGACACATAATGAGGCCGGCGGTGCTACTGAAAGAAACGCAATTCCCGCGCTTCTGCAGAGAAACATTTACTTGGCATTCTCTCATCCAGAGACAAATTATATTTAGCCAAATCGTGTGTATTTGTTGGCCTGCAGACTCTCATCAAGAGAGGAAGTATATTTCGCGGTCCAGAGTGCACCTGAGCAACTTTATTCTTAGCTCAGAAGTGGAATACTTCCACGAATCTTTAATACTTTTTTAAGTATGTTAAAAATTGTTTGTAGTTAATTGTGGTGTTTATGTGGTATTTGTGCTCGTCAAAATAAAGCTGTGTGGTTTTAAACCTGTATCTCAACTCGACCACACCCAGATAGAGCTGCACAAACAAACGACGACGCATAATACAAATTTAAATTTTTTTGTTCAAAAACAAAGGGTTTATTTTTACACATTTTTTTCATGGTTTATTTCTACTAGTCCTTTTAGTTCTTAAATTCCATACTTTCGTTTTTCAAACTGGTTGTTATATTTTTATAAAAACTTTATTTGCTTGAAATTAAATAAAATTTATAAATACGAGTAGTTATTTATAGCTTCAACCTAAAAAAAGTCTAATGTAAATATATATATATATATATTTTTGTGTCCTTAAATTACATTAAATAAAAATAATTGCAGTTTTGTTATCTTCCAACTTTCTTTTTTTTACGAAATAACTGTTATTAAAAATAATTCTGATTAATTTTTTCTTCTTTTCTGTAAACACACCCTAAGAGTAGAATTCCAGACTTTTCTTACAGTTTCTTTGAATCGACCCAAACAATGGCATATCTTACTGTAAGTTAGGTTTCTTTCTTTTTCTTTTTTTTTTTTTTTGTTTCCTATCGATTTCGTAATAAAACAGAAAGAAAGGTAAATAAAGAAAAAAAAGAATATTTTTTTTCACTCTTCTTTGTGATGATAAAGAAAGCCAAGGTGACTCCGGGAATTTTGAATGACGTCATAAAACAAGGGGAAAAAACCTTTTAGTGTGACAAAAGAACAAAAATAGTGCTGAATGGATCACTGACCTCACTGATTTGTTTTTATTTTGCTCAGAAATTCACACGACGATCTTCAATAAAAGTGGAAAATAGTGGGATAGCAAAATGCAGTAAATGAATTTTTTGGTAATATATATGCGTAATATTTTTATTCGTGTATTATTTTGTCCAATTCTGAGTTACACACTTAATAGCGCAGCTGCTTAATTAAAATTCAACTTTTTTCATTATTATAAAATTAAACTAGAATGTAAAAAGTATCTCTTTCAAAATCAGCTGTGACATTAACAATAATATTTCGATAACTGTAAAGCAATATTGACTTTTTTCGCGAAATTGTTCTTCTGCGAGTTAATAATGATTATTTTAAGAATATTATTGCTATTTGAAAAGCAAATTGATATTTTCTAAAAACTCAAGACATATATGGAGACACAATATAATAAAATAATTACATAAATAATTAAATTAAATAAAATTTTGAAAAATTGATAATTATATAAATAAATGAAATAATTAAATGGAATAAAAATGTTTAAGGACAAAAAATTATTAAAATTAATTATAAAAAGTAAACATTTGCTCTCTCTGTTTATTCAAAATATCTCTTTAGAATGATTCGAAATATTTTGAAGAAAGACTATATATCATTTTACTGTTTGCATTTAGATATTAAAGTTCTCTGCAATGAATAGAATGCCTACTTTTAGCCATACTTATAATTAAATGAAACCATTCCATAAATTACCATTACCTTTATATAACTACCTTTTTTATTTTTAACCATTCTTATAATTCCTGCCGTACACATTTATCGTTGTAAAACCATGCATACAAATCAGACCATTATAACAAAGTAAAAACAATATATATTTAGAATAAATCTTTTGACATGTAAGACTGGACCTGCATAGTGAAATTGTAAATGATTAAATTCAGAATTGCAGTTATGTTCAAGAAATATATATGCAGTATGTACTGGTATATGCTAGTTTATGCAGTACCAAAATGTTTTCATTATTTTACTAAGATGAATTGTGCTCATATTTCTTTACTATAATTTCAGATCGCAAAAACACCTTCTCAGAGAGATTGAACCGCCCAAACTTCGACGATGCCAGACACAAGATCCTCCACAAAGCCAAGGTCAAATCCCTGATGATCACAGTGGTGATTGTCCTCACATTCGTCATCTGCTGGACGCCCTACTACATCATGATGATCATCTTCATGTTCCTGGAACCCGATGAGCAGCTCAGCCAGGATTTACAGTCGGCCATCTTCTTCTTCGGCAGTTCCACCGCAATGCTCAACCCCCTCATCTACGGGGCCTTCCACCTGAGGTCAAGGAAGAGGCCCCACTCCAAGTCCACCTCCTTCTACAACAACAGCAGCACCTCCAGGATGGACAACACCCTCATGACCACCTTCCGCAGGAGCCATCCCAGGAAGAGCCACGAGGAGCTCGCTGGTCAGCAGGCCAACGGTAACCTGACCGTGCCTGGTACAAGCCACAGGAGAGAGAGGAGAAGCATGGTCATGGACTTGAACAACTCAATTCGGGTGGTACCGAAAAACCACAAATCCTCATTTTGACTTATCAATACAATGAATAATAATCAATATCTACAGCAGTCTCTATAGCTCTATATGTAACTATCAAGATGTACGTACATTTTTGATCATATACTTCAACTGATACCTTATGAGACATGAAGATGATCATCATGATGATAACAGACTTCTTCAATCTTCAACTTGATACTCATTTAATACTCTTAATACTCATTTTGAAAAATAAGTGGTTATTAATTTGGATTAATATTTGGAATCATTGTAACAGTCTTAATGTTTGTGCAATATTCTATGTATTTTTAGAATACATTGAATTACTCGTTTATAAATGTGTTGAAAAACTCCTAATCTTCATTTTAAATGATAAATGTTATGATTACTAAATAATTGACTGTCTTATAACTAACTGTCTTGATATGTGTACAATGTTCTTTCTGCTAAATAATCATAAACTTGAACAATTCGATTTGAGTTGTTCGGAAAAACTACTAATTCTCATTTTGAATACTAAGTGTTTCAATCGGATTGATTGTCCTTCTGTATATATATATTATTTATTGTGTTTTACTATAAGTATTTTAATATTTTCTGTTTGTATATCACTCACATTTATTGATGTGCTATCAATATTCTATATTCTATTGATGTTCTATCAATATTATTGTCCAAATAAATATCCCTTTGATAAATATTTCTTAAATATTTATCTAAAATTTCCTCTCAAGAGGAATCTATTAATGGATATAGATGTATATTCATCTAATTATTGTCTATTTTTTATTCAAACTTATACTTTTGAAACGACATTGACATCAGATATCAGATATTGCATCATAAAGCAATTTAAAATAAACTAAATTTGATAACCGAAAACTTGTATAAGAATATATTTGTATTTACATAAGGTATAAAAAAAAATTGAAATTCAGGAAGTCAAAATATTTGCCCATAAATATTTTAATAAAGATAAATTACTTATACAAACAAATAGACAAAACATGAAATATAAATCATATAAATCAACTTTATTCGTTGATTTTCTTTTAATTTAGATTTTAGTCAAATTAAAAACAGCAAATATTATGAAAACAAATTCTTTTTATAAGGTATGGATAAATTTATCATTGACAAATACGCTTTTAGTAACATTTATGATTGTTCAATTGTTATAATGTATATGCGCGTCCCAATTTGGTATACACTTTTTCTTTTTTGAGGAAATAAATTCCCTTAAAAGTACTGTAAAAAATCAATTACTTTATATTGTAACACTTTCATAGAATTCTCACATTTATAGTTGAATGTATACCATATTACAAAGTTTATATTATCCTTTATAGTTGAACATCCCATTATAATTGAAAAAAACCCATAAAAATCAACTAAAAAGGTTTGCTTTTGTACCTCTATAGAAATTAAAATTAAAATTAATTCGTAATAAAATATACCCTCTATTTCTTTTAGTTGATTAGATTATTTTTTATTTTAATGCATCTGAAAAGGTATGTGTCTGAAATTGATATTGAAAACTTAATTTTAAGAAAGTATTATAAATCTAAGATTAATAACAAATAAAAAAGATGGAAATTTTGGTAGAAATATAATTCTTTCTTCCATTGCTTTTCAGAATAAACTTATTAAGATATATAATAGGATTCAGTTCTTATTTTTCTAACGAATGTTTTCTTTATTTATAAAAGTACTTATAGTAATAACATAATATTCATTAAATCTATGAGATTCTTAAGCTTATTTTCGATAAAGTACTTCATTTTTACTGCCTAAATTTGAAAAGAATAAAATTTATTGAACAAGATAATGGAAATATTTATTTCTTATTTCATGCTATTAAAATATTTTTTTTCAATATTTTTAGTTTCCCAATAATTAGATAATTAAAAATAATCTCGATAAAAAATCTATAGCAATAAATTTAATGAAAAAAAACATTTAAAAAAAGGAATTTTACTACAATTATTCTTTCTTTAATACTTTAGTATTACTGAACTTTTAAGTATTTTTAACCAATTAAGTAGCATATATTCACGTTAAGGGAATCGGCTTCAATGAAAAACATTTGATACATTTTTGTATTATTTTCAAAAAATGTATTTTTCAAATAAATAGTGTGTAATTAGTAGTAATAGTGTGTAAAGAAAATTCATTGTCTTATTGAAGAATTTAAATATGTCAGTTATTTTTTTATGATCTTCATTGCTTCAAAATTTGGTGAAGGTTTGTATAATTAAAATTTATTAATTTACAATACTAGGTTATGGGGAGATAAATATTTATAATTTTTTTTTGTAATTTTTATAAATTACCGCCCCATGATAATTTTTTCCCATTCTTTACAAAAGCCATATTTTCACCCGCATTTTTATTACGTGGATAAATTTGTTCAATAATGTCATTATATTAACACTGAAAGATGATAAAAAATTATAAATTAAATTTATCATTTGTTTTGGAAGTATATTTTAATATATCTTTCACACAATTTTTTTTATTATTATAAGAATTTTTATTTCAACAATGAAGGAGATGAAGTGGATCTAAAAATGTTTAAAAAATGTAAATTCCAAATACAAATTTTGCAAATTTTTAAATTGTATGTAAATTTTTTAAGGAAATCCTTTATTATTTTTACTAAATTGATTTATTTTTTTCAATTTAAAATGATTACTGAATGACCATATATAATAAAATAAAATTCAAACTCTACAAAATTAGATCAGTAGCAACTAACTAATTCTGTAAAACATTAGAGGTATTTACTGTTGTAAATTCAACTAATGCTTACTCTGAATGAATTACGAATAAATAATTTTCATTTTAATTACCAAGTTGACTTATAATTTTTTTCAATGTTCTTTTGAAAAATGTAAATTGAAAGCAGCTGGTAAAATAGTAGTTGGGTAAATATTTTTTACTTTATTTTAAATGATTATGACCTTCTAATAGTAAGAATTTAAGGTACAAACATGAAATTTATTAAAATTTATTAAATTAACTTAGTAAAAAATATTATGTATTTTTAATGCCCAGTTTTAATTAAATTAAATTGTACTGGTTTAAAATCTTATTATTCTCTTTTGTATGTTTCCATTATAATATTAATGTTAATTAGTTTAACCACTTAATAAACTGACTTTGTAAATAATTTATTAATTGATATTAAAGAAAAACTAAGTTAACGAAAAAATTTCAATTTTTTTTTAATATCTCAACTAGACTCTTTGTTTCAATACTAATAATGAGTCTAAAATTTCTTAACATGACGAATGATTTCTATATTAACATGATTTTAAATTTTTATAGTTTTAATAAGGTTTTTAATTTATTAATTGGACAAATACATTTGCTGGACGCTCGATTTTCATTTATTCTATTTTGAAAATAAAAACACGGATGTGCTAATGTTTAGTTCTTATAAATTTAGAAAATACTGAAAACAGTTTTCTCATTTGTATTCAGGCTTAGCTTATTTATTTACACAAAGAAAAAATACCTGATGTCTAGACACCAAAATTAAACAAAACTCCAAACAGTGTTCGCCCAGTCACTCATCGGTTATCAATAATGGTGCTCGAATTTTATCTAACATAGTTCTAAAGAATTTCATTTGAGTGATATTATATGCAGGACAAGATAATTGCGTGTTATCTACAATTTTGCATTAGGAAAATTGAAATTTCTATATTTGTTCCTAGTACTATTGATTGCTTAATATTGCAGTTACTTTAATAAAAATGTTTAGTTATCATGTATTGAATTAATGAAGAAATTTTAATGATATAATTTCGTGAGATGTTTTCATATAATCTGCCATATTTTCGGTTTTTAAAATAAATTTTATTTGTAGTAGGTTATATTTGAAAAAAAAAAATTGATTGTAAATATTAATAGTTAATTAAAAATCTAAAAATTATTAGAAATGTTTTAGATTTAATAAAATATGCAAGATGAAAAATTAATTTATTGTTGTTTAAACTTTTTTTAGCAAATAAAAATTCACAAATTTTTTAATGAAAAATAAAAGTTATTTATATGTAACAATTAAAAGATTTAGGGAATGAATTTAAAAATCCTTCTTTTTACATGTATTAAAAAATAAATGCATGTAAAAAATAAATCATTCTACCTTAAATTAACGAGATAATTATAAATTAATTATAGTATGATAAGCATATAAATATGTTATCTTTATGTATGTAAAACTGTGAGATTACAGTGCTTCCTTCTATTATTTGAGGTCTGTATAATCTGGCAGCAATTAACCTCATTAAATTAATTAAAGTATACCTCATACTGAGGTATACAAAACTTATTATATTGTGGAATATGGTCTGAAATAACAAAATCTGAAATTCTCCTGTTACAAGGAATATTCTCCCAATCGATTTAAATATATTATATTAACTATATAAATGTAATCAATTTCTTATCCATGACAGAAACTCTATGTTAAATATGTCAATACTCCCCTTCGATCAGTTGTCATAAAATATTATATGTTAGTTAAAATATTAATGAATATTATGGATAGTGCCATTTTAAGCATAAATTTATTTATATTTAAAACGACACTATAAATAATATCACCCATGTAAATGGAAGTACGATTTATTTATTTATTTTTTACTGCATAAACTATATTTATCCACATAAATAAAAATTTCTTGTAGGGAATACATGTATGATTTAAGTATGAATGAATATTGGAAAAAAGTACATGAGTATCATTTTTAAAATCAATACAATGTTATCATTTTAAATTTTTAAAATTATAATTATGAACTATAATTGTGTTGGATGAATTATATTAATTTTTAATGGATGAATTATAAATAATATGCATAGCGTCATTTTAAAAATTATTTATGTTTATTTGTGTAAAATATATTTATCAAAGTAAATAAATATTGCATGTAATCAATTCATGTATTACATAAATTTGAATAAAACCAACACAATTCTGTTAAAATTTTAAATTTTTAATTGTTTTAAAATACCATATATTCGTTTGATTTAAAGAATATTATGGGTAGTGTCATTTTAAAAATACATGTATTTATGTTTAATCGTGTAAAATATACTTATCTAAATAATTAAAAATTGTATTAAACTACATACATATTACTTAAATTTGAATAAACCAACATATTTCTGTTACAATTTTAAATTTTTAATTATGTCAAAATATTGTATGCTCCTTCGAATTTAACGAATATTCTTCTTTGTGCCATTTTAAAAATACATGTATTTATGTTTAATCGTGTAAATATATTTATCCATGTAAATAAAAATTGTATGTAATCAATAAGTGTATTACTTAAATTTCAATAAATGTTGGAAAAAAGTACATGAGTATTATTTTTAAAACCAACACATTTCTGTTATTATTTTTAATTTTTTAGTATGTTAAAAATTTTCTGATAAAATTTTGATTGTCCAAAAATAATTTTAATGAATAATAGTTAAAGATTTTATGATAAATTTTTAAATATTATTCATTACAATTATTTTTCACTTAGTAAAATCTTTCGAAATCTTGAAACATCACAATACTTCATGGAAGAATCATAAAAAGAAGTAAAAAACAATTATTTTCAATATTTAAATAAATAATAAACTTAAAAAAATTGACTAGCAAGAAAAATTGTTTAATTAAAATATTTTTTTTTATTAATATTAAAATAAGTAGAGACAAATTTATAAATTTTAACGTTGGGAGTTAAGATTTGATCACATTTTAAAATAAATTTAATTTTCTTTCCTAAATACTTTCTTTCCTTTTCAAAATTGGGGAATAGCAGAATAGAAATGAGCAGCATTTATATCATTCTTTAAAAAATTTCCCACTATCAATAAATTCTAAGATTTAATGATAACTTAATATAATACAAAAGCACTATTCTAACATCACCTAGTTTCAGAAAATAACTCGAGTAATTTAAATCTTATTAAATTGCTTACATTTGTGTTATAATGGTTAGATATAGATCCTCTTTCAAGTAGTTAAGAATATTTTTATTAAGAAAGTTTGGCCAAGGATTCAGCTTAACCAGATAAAATAAAATTTTGAAACTTTTAAGAAAAACTTTTAGATGAAGAAACATTTTCACCCTCTTAGATCCAAAGCGTCTTATTATTTGTACACGTCCAAGTAACTTATCTTGAAAATTCAATTTCGATACGTAAGGAGTCAAGTCCAATTTAAAAGTATCGTAAAGCTAGCTGAGAGTTTGGTGAATTTAAAACTTTTAACAAGATATATTTTCGTTTTTTTCTAACCTGCCTTATTTAAAATCACACCTTTAAGTGAATTTAATCCATCTTATTATTTTTACAAGCACTTTTATTTCGTTTATATCTATTGTTCTACAGAGAATGCAGTATAATTTAAATAAGAATTTTATTATTTTGCAGCACAATTTGAATAAAAAGCTTATCCATAAAATTCTTATTTTGCTGGGAAGTTTTCAGAAATTTGTCAAATAAGGTTAATTTAAAGATTGCAATATATTTATATATATATATAAATATATATACTTGCTTAGAGTTTGCGTTTTATATATTTTATTCAAGCAAAAATACTGTTATTGAAAATGCTGCGTGATATTTCGAATCTTTGTTCATTACGGAAAATGAGAAAATAAATCTGTATAGTAAAATCACATAAATATTATTGATTTAAAGCATAATAAAATATAAATTATCGAAATAAAATTAAATATATTACAAAAGAAATTACTTACTCTCAATAAATAAAACTGTTGAATAAATCAAAGCGAATAGATAAATTAAAAAATCCAAGATAAATTAAAGCAGTAAAGAAGAAAATTTAAAACTGATTATACCTCAAGCACGAACGTATTTCGCATTCTCTACATTTCTTTGAAATTAGTACCTTTCCACCAACATAACACGCAAACTAATGTTTATTCCTATTTATGTAAGCAAATATAGAGAATGACATTATTTGCAAGTGAATTCTTTTTTTAAGTGGTATATTTGAACAAATTAATTTATGCTTCTGAATTTTGAAAGTAGAATAAAATCATTAGAAATAATTATGAATAAAATAAAAACCAGAGTAAATTAATAGCTTGAATGAAAACAAAATGAATGACTAGAATGAATGAATAATAAATAGAATTAATGAAAAGAATAAATCAACAAAATGGAATCCTTTCTCACACATTGTTTCTTAAGCTGGAATTTTTGAGCAAAATTATTTTTGTTCCTTAATTTTAGAAATAGAATGAAATCATTAGAAAGAATAATGAATTACAGAATGAATACAAGGAGTAATAAAGTGAATGAATAGAATTTATGAAGAGAATTTATCAACAAAATGGAATCCTTTCACATAAATGTTTTCTTAAGCGGAAACGTATGAGCAAAGTATTTCCGTTCCGGTTGATTTTGAAGGCAATTATGTGTTTTAATCTGGAATAAAAGCAGGTAGTAATCGCAAGCCTTTCCTACATTATTTAAATGTAACTTTACGAATTGGTTCGGAAAATAATGCTTCCTCAAAGATATGACAGTAAAATGGTTTATATGCTGATTGATAGAGTTTGAGACAGGAAATTGGTTGCTTCATTAAGATTCATATATCTCACGAACAACTCAACGATGGGATGATGGGAAAGATTTTAGAGAAAGAATTTAATGTTAACTACACTATATTTGCTGTATTATGAAGGACAATTTCCTCCAAGAAACCTCAATATTAATTCGATAAATTTTTACACATATTATTACATTAGTCAGCTAATCTAATTATTTTAAAAGCAGTAATTACAACAGCTCCTTCAGCAGATTCGAACATCGGCCCTACTGCACTCTAACTGAGCACGCTACCACTGGGCCGTGATTCAGGCATGATTTCTAAGTTGGGGACGAATACGATGAAATCTGTAAGCTTGTTGGACTCAAGAAAAAGAAGAAGAGGAAGATAGAAACTTCGAAGAGTACCCTTGAGATTATTTAATTAAAAATTGCTGTAGCTGGATATAACAGGTAGGCTGAAAAGTTCATAGGCTGACACATAGATGGCACTACTAGTATTAAATCCATATAATTTTTAGTTAGCCCTAACCTTCAAAAGAAACGTGTATAAATTTGACAGCTGCTGCACTAGTAGTATGCGAGTTATAGCATTTTTAGTGAAGGAACTTTTGTTGGTTTGAGAAAATGGATATAAAGGAATTTCGTGTGTTAATAAAGCATTGCTTTTTGGCGAAAAAAATACTATTGAAGCCAAGGCTTGGCTTGATAAACATTATTCTGACTTTGCACCAGGAAAATCAACCGTAGAGAAATGGTTTTCTAAATTTTAACGAGGCGAAATGAGCACCGAGGACGATGCACGCAGTGGACGACCCAAAGAGGCTGTTACCGACGAAAACATCAAAAAAGTCCGTAAAATAATTTCTGATAACCGTAAAGTGAAGTTGATTGAGATAGGCGAGACCCTAAAGATATCAAAGGATCGTGTTGGACATATCGGAAATGAATATTTGGATATGCGAAAGTTTTGTTCAAAGTGGGTGCCACGCGAGCTCACAATCGGCCAAAAACAACAACGAATTGATGATTCTAAGCAGTTTTGGAGCTGTTCAATCGTAATAAACCCAAATTTTTTCGTTGATATGTGACAATGGATGAAACATGGCTCCATCATTTCGCAGCGGAGTCCGATCGACAGTCAGCCGAGTGGAATGCACGTGATGAAAACTAAAATTCCAATTCACCTATAATACAATGATAAAAGAATTAATTACTAAATCCGTTATTTATTAATACGTGCAAAAATTATAAGTCAAATATTCATAAAAGAAATGTAGATAAATTTAAACGCAAAAACTAAGATCACTCTAGAAAAAATTTCACACAAAAATATGTAATACAAATATTTGGAGCCTTCAAACTTTTAATTCTATTATTCAAATATGATTTGATTAGAAATAAAGAAAAAAAAGTAATCAGAAAAAAATATTCAAAAAGGGGTTTATCAGGAAAATACGTAGAATGTATTTTCATAAAACCCTTTTTTTATTTCCATAATAAAGTTACGAATGACTTTTTCTGCCAAAGCAAATACGAGTTACCCATAAAAAATATGACAAAGGAAATTAAACTCACAAAACTTATCTGGTTCTCCGTAATGTCTGAAGGAAATCCAAACTGGTGACAAAACAAACACGTGCAACATCATTTTCAAAAAATCGCATCAATGCACAACGAAATGTTAAGCTATTATTGTCATAAAAATGGCATTTAGTAATTAATATTTAAATAAATCTTTTTAACTGAAATTTAGGCAAATAAAAAATTTCAATTTAGGAATAGCTTAGGAAAAAAAATTACATTAACATAGCTTTTGGGTTATATTTTTACAGGAAAAAAATGCGAAACTTATTAAAAAAACTTAAATTATACTTAAATTATAATTATATATATATATATACAAAGATGCACGTTAATTATGCTAGAGTTGCGGTATGATGGGTAGCGCTGTTAGAATTTTTGAGGTTCATCCACATGTATATTACAGGCTTGTTGAGAATTTTAACACTTGTGAATCAATTTACTGTTCCTTGTGATCATATTGGTTAATACGAACTAATGTTGGTTCATAGTGACCACAGCCTGGAAATGTTTCAAAAGTAAAATGGGCGTTAAACTGATGAGGCATTGAACTGATGAGTTTCAAAAGTATGTTAAATATAAAAGAAGGGATTTACTAATTTCTGAAAGATGGCTGGTATCATAAATAAAGTAAATTGGATTTTTTTTCAAACTGCATTAAAAAGAAAAGTCGAATATCTGGCAAAAGTATGAAATGTGTGTTTTGTTTTACAGTGTCGTCAAACGTTTTGCGAAAGCTTTGAGATTAATATTTATCGTTAATTGCTTAAGCTGGAAACTGGTCTCAAACTGGGCATCTCCAAAGGGCAAAGGGAGGTCACATTGTTCGGCTGTCGACACGGCGAATAATTTGTAGATTTTGCAGCAGTATTCAGTATGGCAGCGTTCCCTGGATATTAAGTCCACAAACAATGGCATTAAGTTAATAATGGCTCAGCATGTAAGGCATGTGACAAACACAAATAGCTTACGAGGCAGAGATCTATTATCGGCACAATTTAATGTTTGATAGGAAGCATCTATTTCAATTCCCCGCGATTTACATCGCATGAAATTATTTACAGTATACCATAGTTAATTGCATTCCAAAGGTAGATGAGATTCCAACTGGAGTACAATCAAATATAATCATCGGTAGTGGACAATAGTCAAATATAACTAGCAGTGATTTATCATTGCTGTAGTAAAATATAGGCAATGGAATCTCTCTTCTGTTGTATTGCAATGACACAGGATTTCGCAAATCTAAGGAGGCCCAGAGAACCATTACATTTTAGACTGTGTCCAGGGATCAGTACAACTTGGGGATGATAGAGTTTGTTTTCAGGGTTTATTAAATGATTGGCGTCAGATCAATTTTGCAAGTCAACACTCGAATTAAGATTGTTTAGTATAATTTTATTTTGGATGAGGTTGAACCTAGATCATGTATTGCTACATATGTTTTCAGGCCTGCTTAACAATTGATTTCTTAACAGTAAATTATTCCTTTCGCCTTTCGCCTTATTAACATAATCGAGAAAAAATTAGTCAACTTCTTCTTGACTATAAGTAGATACATTTCCTGTCAGCAACGTCGTCCAGGAAATGATAGGCTGGTGAGAACATAATGTTATTGCGTAGAATAACGTTAATGTCTTAATAATAGTAGTAAACATGAGTATCAGTATCAGAAAGTAGTAGTTGTTAGCAGTACGTAGTTGTAGATAATAGTAGCACTAATTAGTAGAATATTAGTAATTAGTAGTAGGTGAGATTAGTAGTAAATAGTAGTAGTAATTAGTTGTGGACGTAAATAGTTAAATATTAGTGACAGAGAGTAGTAGTAGTTAGTAATATCAGTAGTAATATAAGTAGGAAATTAGTAGCAGTTAATAATAACAACAAGGTGTTAATAATAGCAGTAGGAGTAGTAGTAGTTGTATCACTCAAGGAGTTGTATTAGAAGTAAGTAGCATGTAGGAAATTATTAGTAGCACTAATAGTATTATTGTTAGTAATAGAAGTAAGTCGTAGCAGCAGAAAGTAGTAATTTTTAGTAGTAGCAGTAAGTAATAATAGTGGTAGTAATACGAAGTAGCAGTTGTGGTAACAGCGGTAATAGTAGTAAGTAGACGTAAGTGATAATAGTGGTAGTTGTACGTAGTAATAATAGACTTTGTAGTTAGTAGCAGCAGGAGCAGCAATAGTGATAAGTAATAGCAGCAGTATTTATTGTGAGTAGTAGTAATAAATGGTGGAGGGAGTAGAAGCTGCAACAATAGCAATTGTGGTAGTTATAGTACATAGCAGCAATAGTAATAGGCGATAAGTATGTAAAAATAGGGGGTATAGTAGTAGGACAGTAGCAATAGGGGGTAAGTAATAGTAGTGGCAATTATGAGTAATAGTAATAGTTAGAGTAATAAATAGCAGCAATTGTAATTGCAGTTATTGTTCTAGTTGTCACTGTAATAGTAGTAGCCGCTAAATAGAACTGACGGTCAGATTAATGGAAGGGGATGCGAAAATCGTTCTAAATATTATTTAGCCCCACGATAACCGTATGCTCTGTAAAATATAGGCTGTTAGCGGAACAAATGTAACCAAACATTAGATTTGATCAAACCTATTTTGTAACACTTTATAAAGAGTGTTTATGATTCAATAACACTGATAAACAAAATTTACAAAATTTTTGCAATCCACCTGATCACGTGCCTTCCACGTCATCCAGGCGAGTTCATTGTAAAATGTAGGGGTGGTCATAATGTTTTGGCTCTTGAGTGTATATAATATACATTATTTAAATTATTTACATATATTTAAATTAAATTTATATTTTAAATTTTAAATCAATATGAGCAATGAGTTTGCATTTAAAATTGGAAAAGAATTTTTCATGGTTAAGTTCAAATAAACAGAAATTACAAGAAATGAGTTTGATGATTGAGATACATACTCGAGTTCTTGTTTCAGAATAAAGACGAAATTATTAGATATTTTTTCAAACCCAAAGATTTTTGAATATGTTTGACATGAAATGGGGTTACACTTCTCATTCTATCCAAAAATAAAGAGAATGGCAAAAGATATAATTGTCTTTTACTGTTGTGTTGAAAAGTCTACATGTTATATATCAAATAAAACTGTTCAATTTTGTTTTCTGATAATTGTGAAACCTCCAAATTAAAATGTATCGGTTCTTTTAACACTAAATATAAAAATATTGTTCATTCTACTAAAACAATTGTTATTTTTTTTCACTATTATGATTCTTTAAGAACAAAATTCAACATGTTTTTTAAAAAATTTTTAATATTTTTCTCATATGCATTAAATTAACTTCTCGGACTAAACTATTTACCAGTAACATGTATGTAAAGTAAATTTAAAACTTATATATATATGGTGTATTTTAACTGTATCATATATTTCTTTCAAAAAATAAAAATATATTCAAGGAAATAATTTCTTTTATTTGATGAGCAATATTTATAAAACGATATAATTTTTAAATTTTACTTAGAAACAGAAATAAGAAAAAATTTAAGAGAAAAAAATGTTAGCTTTATATTTAAAATTTAGAGCCCTTATTCTAGTAATTTAACTCTTAATACATACAGAAAATAAAAGTTTCATTTTGTTTAAATTTAGAGCGATTTAAAGCAAATTTAGCTGCTAATATAAGGGGAAATAAACCTTTTACTTTATTTAAAGTTCATGGTAAAATACTTTATTCAATTATTAATATATCTAGAAAATAATGCTAATACATGATATAAATAACATTTGCACTTTATTTAAATTTCAGAGGGACTATTACAGCAATTTTAACAGTTAAATTCATAAGAATTTTTTAATTTAAATATTCATTAATTATATTCATAATAATTTTGTAATGATAATTTTGGGATTTATTTATGGACTATAAAATTAAAAAGTAAATAAATTATCTATTAGTTCAAAGAAAAATTGTGTGAAATTGTTTACTAAGAAAACCCGCAGTAGCTTGTTGTATTATAGGTTTTTCTGTTTTGATACAAAAATTCTTGCAAATAATGGTAAATTTTAATATAGTGTTATTCCTTAAAAGTGAAAATAAAAGATGGGAAAACGCATAAAATTTGTAGAAGCAGAATAAATTGGCTCCATAAAGGAAGTGTCGGAAGGAGCGTACATTCGAAAAAACGACGGATGAATTTGTTTTTTCTGCCTATGTATTGAGAAGTACCACTCACAAGAAATGTCACGTGACCGGAATGCTCTGTGAAAAATGTGGCATGTCTTGGAACATATTGGATGGCGGTCGACCGAGCAAAAAAGCGTCCCAACAAAATGAATACTTTTAATTTCTCATAAGCATATTCCCCATACTGAAGATGGAGGAGAACTAGAGTTGCTCATATTTTGTGGCATTTTTATTTCATCTCCGAAAATTGAAAATAGTATTTTCGGATGCCGAAAGAATATCTTTTAGAATGAAATAGGATGCTGCTGCTCTCTGGTAAAAATCTAATCGTTTTTGGAAACTGTGCTGGTGCCGGCAAATAGGATTTATATTGTTCAAAGTTTGATAAGTCTTGATGAACAACTTCAAGGTATAACACAATAACATCTGAAATTCGAGTTTTGTACATCTGAAAAAAGATTTTGAATTCTAGGATATTTTGTAATAATATAGATAAAATATTATTAAAGTATTATTATTTCAGAGCTCTTGTTTTGTATATTTTTCTGTGAGGAAACATATATACTGTGTTGTGTTATATATTTTAAATATATTTTATACTCTAAAATTATTATTATTTTAAAATATTTATTTCATTTCCTTTTAATACATAAATAGTATTTGAAAATTAATGTTAAGTCCAAAGCGTAATTCAAATTTCATTTATAAGAAAAAAATCTCATTTTCTTAAAAAAGTACTTTCATAATCCAAATAAAATGCCACTTCGAAGACGCCCTAATAATTTTTTAATTCCAGTGAAAAGCTTTATGTTTGATTTTATTTTAGTATGTGAGTTGTGTGAGGAAATATATTTCTGAATTAAATAAAGTCTTAAAAATTCTAGCTTATAGTACATAAGATAATATAAATAGTTTTATAAGTAATAGCATCTTCCTTTGAAAATTCTGTAATAAAAATAAGTTGCCTAGTTATTATTACTTAATAGACAATTGATTAAAATGAACATAGATACAGATCACCGAACGTAGCTACAGTTTACCAAAGTTCAGTAACTAAAAATAATGACTCATTATGCACACATTATGCTTCAGAAAGCTTGTTTTTTGTATAGTTTCTGTGAAGGAAAATCATATACTGTGGCGCGATATTTATTTTAAATATATTTTATGCATTAAAATATATTTTAAAATATTTGTTGTATGCACATTTAATACATAAATAGAACTAGAAAATAAATGTTAACTCCAAAAAGTCATACAAATTTTATTTATTAAAACATCTCATTTTCTTAAGTAAGTACTTTTATAATCCAAGTAAAAAGCCACTTCAATGAATCACTATGTTTTTCAGAGATATCTAAAATGTCGTTCTTTTCTTCAAATGTACACAGTTACAGATTAGCGAACTTTGTTACTTTTTTACAGTTTTATCAAAATTCAGCGTTTTAAGATAATGACTCACATCACATTATCTTTCAGAACTCTTGTTTTGCGTATATCGTTTCTGTGAAGAAAAAGCATTTACTGTGGAGTGACTTTGGAGTGATATATATTTTAAAATAAAATTATTATATTTTAAAATAAACATATGTTATTTTAAAATAAAAACATATATTTTAAAATGTAAAATTATAATCATTTTAAAATATTTATTTCATTTTCTATTAATACATAAATAGTATTTGAAAATAAATGCTACCCCCAAAGCGTAGTTTAAATTTCATTTAAAAAAAATCTCATTTTCTTAAGAAAGCACTTTCATAATCCAAGTAAAATGCCATTTCAACGATGCCCTAAGATTTTGAGAGATATCCAAAAGTCATAGTTTACCAAAGCACAGAGACAAAAGATAATGACTCACATCACATTACCTTTCAGAACTCTCGTCTTGTGTATCGTTTCTGGCGGAAAAAGCATTTACTGTGATGCCATGAAAGCGTCTATAAAATTTGAAGAAAGTTTTTCTATTGTAAAAACAACCGAGAAGGAAAAAGAACTTATGTTTTCATGTAAAGAAACTAAGAATAGGAAATGTCAAATGTTTTTGTCACATGGAAAAATATCAGACGTGAATATTTAAGTGACTATTTTCTTTCAAGGTTTAAAAAAATGAATGTAATGTTTTATTTTATTTTTAATGGTGATAGTGGTGCAAGTTTTATTTTAATTATTGTCGTAACATGGTTGTGAAAAGCTGTTTGCTTTTTTAATTCAAGTGAAAAGCTTTATGTTTGATTTTGCTTCAGTATGAGGCTTGCATGAGGAATTTTATTTCTGCATTTACTAAAATCTTAAAAATGTTAACTTATAGTATATAAAATAATATAATGTTTATAAATAATAGTGTTTTCCTTTCAAATTTCTTTAAATAAAATCCATTGCCTATTTATTATTGTTTAATAAACAATTAATTAAAATGAACATAGTTACAGATTGCCGAGCGTAGTTACATTTTACCAATATTCAATTACTTAAGATAATGACTCACGTCACATTATGTTTTAGAACTCTTGTTTTGTATATGGTTTCGGGGAGAAGAAAGCATTTACTGCGTTGTGAAATATATTTTAAATACGTTTATACACTAAAATTATTATTATCCTTTTAATACATAAATATAATTTGAAAATAAATGTTAAGCCCAAAGCGTAATTCAAATTTCATTTATAAAAAAAATTTCATTTTCTTAAGAAAGTACTTTCATAATCCAAGTAAAATACCACTTCAACGACGCCCTTAGATTTTCAGAGATATCCAAAATGTCCTCCTTCTCTTCAAATGAGCACAGTTACAGTAATGTCACAGTTTACCAAAACACAGAGACAAAAGATAATGACTCACATCACATTACCTTTCAGAACTCTCGTCTTGTGTATCGTTTCTGGAAGAGAAAGCATTTACTGTGATGCGATGAAAGCGTCTACAAAATTTGAAGAAAGTTTTTCTTTTGTAAAAACAACCAAGAAAGAAACGAACTTATGTTTTCATGTAAAGAAACTTAGAATAGGAAATGTCAAATGTTACTGTCACATGGAACGGGAATATTTAAGTATTTTTTCTATCAAGGTTAAAAAAAAATTGAATTAAATGTTTCGCTTTATTTTTAATGGTGATAGTTCTGCAAGTTTTATTTTAAAGATTGTCGCAAAATGGTTATGAAAAGCTGTTTGGTTTCTTAATTCAAGACAAAAGATTTATGTTGGATATTATTTTAGTGTGAGAGTTTTATAAGGAAATTTATTTCTGCATTTAATAAAGACTTAAAAATGCTAGCTTATAGTCCTTAAAAAATATATATAATGTTTTTCAATAATAGTATTTTCCTTTCAAATTTAATTAATTAATCGTCTATTTATTATTGCTAAACAGACAATTGATTAAAATGAACTTAATTGCAGATTACCGGACGTGGTTACAGTTTACCAAAATTCAGTGTGTTAAGATAATGACTCACATCACATTATCTTTGAGAACTCTTGATTTATATATTGTTTTTATGAAGGATACTGTGGCGCGATATATATTTTAAATCTATTTTATACATTAAAATTATTATTATTTTAAAATACGTCTATTTCATTTCCTTTTACTACATAAATAGAATTTGAAAATAACTGTTAAGACTAAAGAGTAATTCAAATTTCATTTTTAAACAAAAAATCTCATTTTCTTAAGAAAGTACTTTCATAATCCAAGTAAAATACAACTTCAACGACGCCCTTAGATTTTCAGAGATATCCAAAATGTCCTCCTTCTCTTCAAATGAACATAGTTACAGTAATGTCATAGTTTACCAAAACACAGAGACAAAAGATAATGACTCACATCGCATTACCTTTCAGAACTCTCGTCTTGTGTATCGTTTTTGGGAGAAAAAACATTTACTGTGATGCCATGAAAGCGTCTACAAAATTTGGAGAAAGTTTTTCTTTTGTAAAAGCAACCAAGAAGTAAAAGAATTTCTTTTTTCATGTAAAGAAGCATAGAATAGGTAATGTAAAATGTGTCTGTCACATGGAAAAATATCAGACGTGAATATTTAAGTGCTTTTTTTTCTTTCAAGGTTTAAAAAAAGCGAATGAAATGTTTCGTTTTAGTTTTAATGGTGATAGTGCTGCAAGTTTTATTTTAAAGATTGTTGGAACATGGTTGTTAAAAGCTGTTTGTTTGTTTTAATTCAAACAAAAAGCTTTATGTTTAAATTTATTATAGTACGAGAATTGTATGAGGAAATTTATTTCTGCATTTAATAAAGACTTAAAAATGCTAGTTGTACATGAAATAATATATAAAATACTTATAAATAATAGTATTTTCCTTTCAAATTTCTTTAATTAAAATCAATTGTCTATTTATTATTGCTTAACAGACAATTGATTAAAATGAACTTTCAAGTGAAATTTTGATTTTTTATTCAAGTGAAAAGCTTTATGTTGTATTTTGTTTCAGTACGAGGAAAATTTATTTCTGCATGTAATAATGCAGAAACAAATACGTCTTACAAATGCTAGCTTATTGTACATAAAATAATATATATATATATATATATATATATATATTACATGCAGAAATAAATTTAGCATATAAAAGAATATTAAAGGTAATTAATTATATTTTATATCTGTCTATTAAGTCTAAATTTCCTTAAAATTTAAGTACTGTATTTTAGTAGCCACTAATAATAAGTATATTTTATAAATGAAGTTATTGGTTGTTTCTATTTTTTAAGCTACATATTTTTTTATTTAGTAGTGTAACAAAATTTTAAAGAAATAAAAGTGAAAATAATTTTGTTTTCAAAACATTTTAAGCAAATATTTGATTTACATGTAAAATTGCTTTTATTGGAAATTTCACCAATAAAACATATTAATTGAAAGGCTTAGTATTTTTTAAGCTTAAAATTCAATATTAACTTTTTTTCGTCTTCTAATATTCAAGTTATGTTCTAGGCTCATTGATGTAAATCAAATATAATATGAGCGATATCTAGAAGAGAATGTAGAATGTACTAATGTAGAATTATTTCTACATTAATGGACCTCGAGCCTCTTAGAAGTATATGAAATATAATATGAGCGATATAGCATATCAAGATATAATATGAGAATATCAAGACATTGTAATTATTTATACATTAATGGAGTTCGTGGCGCACGAATGTACATCAAATATAATATGAGTAATACAACAAGGGGATACTGAATAACAATATATCATTGTAATTATTTATATATTAGTGGAGTTCGGGGCTTACCGATATACATCAAATATAATAGAAGTGATATAGCGATGAGATGCTAAATAACAAGATATCATTGTAATTATTCATGTAATTAGTGGAGCTTAAGGCTCACCGATGTATCTGAAATATAATATGAGTGATATATAGAGGGGATATTGAATAACAAGACGTCATTGTAACTATATGTACATTAGTGAATCTCGAGGCCCACCGATGTATATGAAATATAATATGAGCGATATACCGAGGAGATACAGAATAACAAGACGTAATTGTAATTATTTATACATCGTGGTTGACCGATATATATATTAAATAAAATATGATGGATATAGCGAGGGGTTATTGAATAGCAAGACATTATTGTTATCATTATTCAATTTTAATTGCATTTTATTATTTACTATTATGGAGATCAAATAATTGTGTGATCAAATAATTTTTAAAGTTATATATTTGTAAGTTAGATATTATTGGAATATAAAAAATTAACAAAACCAAATTATAACCATTCTCATAAGTAAAAATGTAGATTCCAAATGAAAACTTTTTAACAAATTATTATTGAAAATCTTCTGAGGGAAAATTTGCGTAGAATAATTGCTAGATTTCTACTAAGTAATGCATGAGCTTTCTTCCGAAGATAAGGATCGATGACAGTGTGCCAAGAATCGCCCGTAAATGATGCGAGAGGGGCCAAATGTGAAGATACACTAGGGCCGAAGCAAAGGAAGCGTAGCCTATGGCATCAGTAATTGTCTTTCACAGAGCGCGTCCACAGGAACCGCTAATAGGGAGTGCTGATGGCAGGATATCACGTCACAGTGACATCACGGAATAGAACCTATCACTGGTAAATGCCATCCTCCCAAATAATATCGCAGAACTGGGTTATGAAAGCATAACATTCTGAAGGTCCGATATGAACGCTGTTTATTGTATCCGCGTTGGTTGACTGCATATGTTTGGTTAACTGTAGCAATGAGACTACGGTTGTTATTAAACAGTCTTTTATGTTGGCAAGAGGATGAACTAAATTTTGAGAGTAAGTAAAATTTTTGCGAATTAATATGTTGCTGTTAATTATATAACTAAAATACAAAAAAAAAAAGAAATTCAAACTGTTTTTTTTTATTTTGAACATGCTAATAATTAAAAGAAAACGCTTATCGAAAAATATTTATAGGTTAATGATTTTCTACAATTCCTTTGCTTTAACTCTATATATATTTGGTTAACTGTAGCAATGAAACTATGGTGTTATTAAGCAATGTGCTAGTTTTATGTTTGGCAAGATGAGGAACTAAATTTTGTGGTAAATTTTGAAACTGTCGAAAGCTTTCAGAATTAATATGTTGCTGTTAGTTAACAAACTATAATAAAAATAAGAAAATCAAATTGATTTTTCAGTTTGAACATGCACAGAATTTTAAAAGAATTATTCGTCTCAAAAATTTATAGGTTAATTGATTTCCTACAATTTATTTGATTTAATATTTGGTTAATTGTAACAATGAAACTACGGTGTTATTAAGCCATGTGCTAGTTTTATGTTGCCTAGTTGACGAACTAAATTTTGTAGTAAATTTTGCGAGTTACTCTCGAAATTTTTGCGAATTAATATGTTGCTGTTATTTATCAAACTATAATAAAAATAAGAAAATCAAACTGATTTTTCACTTTGAAACATGCCAATAAATAAAAAAAATGTTTATCGGAAAAGATTTATGAGTTAAATTATTTTCTACAATTTAATTTGACTGTATATATTTGGTTAATTGTAGCAATGAAACTACGGTGTTATTAAGCAATGTTTTATTTTGGCAAGATGATGAACTAAATTGTGTGGTAAATTTTGCGAGTTACTGTTGAAATTTTTGGGAATTAATATGTTACTGTTAGTTATGGAACTACAATAAAAATAAGAAAATCAAATTGATTTTTCACTTTGAACATACTAATAATTAAAACAAAATGTTTGTCGAAAAAGATTTATGGGTTAAATGATTTTCTACAATTTATTTTGATTTGTCTACAATTTATGTCTTTTAGTTAAAAATGATGTAAATAATTATACAGGTTAAATAAATAGGGAACTTATAATTAAGTTTTGTTTTAATTTTAATATTTATTTCGTTTTGATATAAGATTTTATTTCATAATTATTTACGGAAAAAAATATTTATTTCCTGTACATACTAAATATACTATACTTTTCAAAAAATAAAGATCAGGTTTAAAAAAAATTCAGATCTAAATTACTTTACATGTTTTAAGATTCTACCTTTTTACTTGTTGAAGATAAATTGATATTTTTCGTTTTAACTGTAGGCGATATATTAAATTTTTGTAATAGAATTATTTAGTTTTTTATATGATCATGGCAGAATAATAATGACTTCACCTTAAAATAATTCATATATAAACCTTCTTTTCGAACAAAAATGATTAAAAATATTTATATAATTCTACTTTTTATGTTCGTTGATAAATGTGGAGAATATCTTTGGAAATCTTATTCTATTAACAAATTGTAATTTCTTTTTCATATTATCTGAAATTTTAATCATTTTCTAAGAACACAATTTAAATTTATAATATAAAATAAAATGCATTCAAATTATTAAAATTCATTTCATTAATTGAATGTATGGATTCATAATAATAAAAGTTAATAAACGAAAATAAAATAAAAAAGGAAACAAAACAATGAATTAATTGGCACAATGAAAGTAAAGAGAAACATTTTCTGAAAACACTAATGATGAATTGTAATTATAATATTATTGGAAAATGTAAATGTCAGAAATGTTTTTGAAAGGAAGAAAGATATGCTTTTGAATAAATGATTAAACTTTGTGTTTAGAGAGCTTAGAAACGCATGAAGCACAAATTAGATAAAAATTTACGGTGGAAGAATTACCCATCTATTAAAAATATTATATATATATATTCACGATATATTTTTCTTATTGTAAAAATTATTATTAAATTTCTAAGAAAGTGACGAGTCGATTCTTAATTAAGTTCACATTAATTATTCTATGGGATTATTATTTTACATTAATTAATATCTTACATTATTGAATCTTTTTTAAAAATTTGATTCATAATTTTCCTTTTAAAAAAGTCAGACATTTTAATGATTAAAGCGTTTTAATAATTAATTTATTTTACCATTTTATGCTTCATAATTTATATTAAATTAATCTAATATATTTATATAAGAAGATTTATATATAATTTTTAATTTATAATTAAGTTTTTCATTAGTTATTGATCTTCAGTTAAATTTTAAAAGGGAATTTCTTGAAATTTTTCTAAAGCTAAATTGGCTTAGATTTCTTATATTTTTACAAAATGTTATTAAAATTATTGAATATTTGTTAACATTTTAATTCAGTTTATTTCAAGGAAAATTATATATTTTTTGTTTTGTTTTTCAAACACCGAAACAGTAAAAGAAAAAAAAATATTAAAAAAAATAATAACAATACAAATTTTAAAAAATCAGCATCATAAATAGTAATATTTTCCAGGTGACAGTTAAAATTAATATAATAAGTAAAATAATTTTTTTGCATTTAAAATTGTAAAGTTGTTTGATAAAGAACAATCATTATGTAACCAATCACTATGTAACAATTCATGGTGTAGTCCATATTCCATGTGTAATTGTTTGATCTGTAAAGGTAGCACAGACAATCGCCAATTTCAAGAGGTCTCATTATGCGGGTCACTGAATATCTGTTGTCATATTTAAGTGACAGGTTGTTATCACGAGTACAAAACACTAATTGCATGTAATATAACTATCCAGAACACTGCTTGTCTGCTGTCAAATTTGAGTGACGGTTTTTTATTATGTACTTATCAAATAATATAAATTTTTCTCTCCTGGGAATGTAATGTAAAAATTCTACGGATCACTCCATGTTTTGAAAGATTATATTGTCTGTAACTCTGAGCATTTTGTATGAAATTAAATAAGGCATTGCAAAAACTTTCTACTTTACTTTGGGATTTTCTTATCTTTTAAAGATACGGTATATATATATTGTTTTCTAGTAAAAATATATGGTTGAAAGAACAAAAGGATTTAAAGATAAATAAATAGGCTAAAAGTTACATAGTAGCTTGAGACAAAAGTCAAGAACAGCTCAGATGGTACTCAGTGATTCCGAGGAGAAATTAAATTAAAAAAAAACTGTGATGCTTTGCGGTTCAACGAAGGAGAAAATCCTCTTCTTTAACGATCTTGATTGTTGCCATGATACAGGGTTATGGATTCTCCAGTGAGGCAATATTTGTCTATGGGAACTATAATGTTAAAAAAACTTACATTAAAGTCTATGAGAGAGAACTTCTGCGTCATTTAATTTTTTACTACTTCTACATTAGAGACGACTCGATGTTGATTGACATAGCGTATTTAAGTACCACCCTTAGACAGTCAAGCTGCCCGAGAAGCTCGGTTTGGTGCTCTGCTGTCATTTTTTGCACATTTTGACCTAATTAGACTGGTTTCTACAGTTTAAGGTGGATTCTGAACCACTAGCAAACATCCATGCCACCGCCAAGATTCGAACCTGAAGCCTGTGGCACCAGAGACCACAGCGCTATCCAATTGGCCATCATCAACTACAGTAACATGCATGAGAGCATTTTTCAATTGTTGTGGGCATTAAATAAATCTTCATGAATTTTCTTTGGAATTTACCACTAGATTGGAGTCTACAGCGTCTATTTAGTAGATTGTTTATTAGGGGGGTTTAGAGAGGAGTTTTCCGAGTTCTTTCCATTTCAACACGCAAATGAGGTTCTCTACCCACACAAGAATTCACCAAAAGGCCTTTTTTCTTAGCAAATATCTATGGAATATTCATGGTTTATATTAGCGTAACTCGAGGTTCAGTTGATAAAAAAATGCATTGTTTTATTTATTTTGAAATATTATAAATCAACAATTTATAATTTATTTGAAAAAAAAAATAATAAATTAGTGTTCAAATATACAGTGCATATGTATTAAAAAAAATTTGTTTCAAAATTCAAGCACGCATAGAATTTCGATATCAAATACAAAAGCGCAATTTTTTGTTAAAGGCAAGAACATGTGTTGTTGCCTCTAATAACATAAATTTTACTTTTTCAATCTTTCCTAAAGATATAAATATTAAGAATATACTGTCTTATGAAGCGCTTTGAAGTTTCGAAAAATATTTATTTAGATTGAACGTGAGGATATTTTGTAAACAATTTCGTCATACATAAATATCATCTATATCTAGCTGAATATTTCTATTATATACTGAAAATAGTAATATTTTTTAAGGCATTTATTGTAATTTGTATAAGCAAGAAACAGTTTAAAAATTGAGATTATTGAAAAAATTTCAATATAATTGTTGAATATATTTTAGTATTTTTAATTCGGTTTCTTTTAATTACGAATTAATGAATTATATTTCATTTGAAATAAGAGTAAGATAGTATTCAAATATAAAATACATGAGTTTTAAAAGATTAATATTTTTGAAAACAAATGTACGCTTAGAATTTGCTCATCAAATAATAAAGCGGAACTTTTTGTCAAAGGTAACATTATGTTTGACTCTGATAACATGAATTTTACTTTTTAAATCTTTCTTAAGGATATAAATATTTGAAAAAAACTGTTTTATAAAGCGCTTTTAAGTTTCGAAAAATATATGTTTAGATTGAAATTGATGACATTTTTTAAGCAATTTTATAGTAAATAGCATTAAAGTATCCTTTCAAATGTGTAAAATATTATGCTTATATAAATATTCAATAATGTAAAATATTATGTCTGGAAAATGTATAAAAATAACCTGATAATCGATAAAAAAATTGCAATGTGTTTCTAGTATATCCATAACATTTCTTCTTAAAAATAACTAAATAAAAATAATAATTAATAAATTCGAATACATAAAAAGATATTTAAAATACATACTAATTTAAGATATCCTATAATATGAAGAAATTTTTTAAAAGAAATATTCAAATGAATAGCATCCATTTGGTAACAAAAAATATATTAAAGTACTTCTTAGAAGTAACATAAATTAATCAAATAAAGTGGTGTTATAGATTTCTGCATATTTTATCTTTTCAAAAAATGTGTCTGTAAGAAAAGCATTTTTTGATACATTAGTGAATGAGCAAAAAACACATAGTTGAGTGACAAACATTTGAAACTATGACCTTGGAATTTCCTAACATTTTTAACATTTTGATCTACAACTTTAAGTGTAAGCTCAATGTAATGGATTGTATTACTTTAAGATAAGTAGTCTGCTGTGTTTGACTTTATATTTATATAATTTATTTCTATATTGTTCATATATTATTATGTGCCCTGATGTCCTATTGGCTAGCGCTGTGGTCTTTGTTGCCACAGGTTCAAATCAGGTTAGTGGTTCGGAATCCACCTTAAACTAGGCCATGCTCTGATTAGCATAAAATGTGCACAAGATAGCCGTAGAGCGACAAACCAAACCATATGCTATTATGAAAATAAAAAGTTTTTTACATTTAAAAGTCATACATGTTAAGTTTTTTTGTATGGTTTTTTCATGTTGCTCCTTCACCAATTAAAAAGAGCACGGTTTTGTTAGTTCTGTAAATCTCTGGTAAAGACAGTAGTATACTTTTATTATAAAATAATTAATACTTTTTTAATTTTTGAATATTTTTTTGATTTAATTGAATATATTTCTAACATATTTTTAAGCGTGCACTACAAAATAACTTATAAAATATATTAAAAACAGTTCATTCAGAAAACTTTTAATTCAGTAAACGTTTTTAAAAAAGTTCATTCAGTAAAAGGTTAATCCAATAAAATTTTTAAAAACAGTTCATTTAGTAAGCAGTTAATTCAGTAAATATTTTTATTAGAAAGAGAAGAATTAAATATGTTAGATATTTTTCAAGTTTTTTTTTTGTATCGTTTTCCATATGGTCCAACACCAATTAAAAAGAGCACAGTTTTATCAATTTTATATATTTCTGGTTAACATCATAGTATACTTTATAAAGAAATTTAATACTTTTTAAGCTTGCGCTACAAAATAAAATATAAGATATATTAAATTTTTAACGAAACTTAAAGAGTAAAATTCAGTAAACCTTTTGAAAACGGTTAATTCAGTAAACTTTTTTATTAGAAAGAGAAAAAATATGTTAGATATTCTAACCTTTTTTTTTATCGTTTTTTCATGGTTCATCACCAATTAAAAATAGCACAACTTTATCAATTATGTATATCTATGGTTAAGAACATAGTATACTTCATAACAAAATTTAATACTTTTGTAAAATATATTTTGGACATGTACTACGAAACAAATTACAAAATATATTAAATTTTTAATAAAACTTGAATAAAATTCAGTAAATGTTTCCAATATAAAATGTTTCAAAAAGATATTAATACTATTTCAAGAATAAACAATAGATTCTAATATCATTATTTTTTCCTATTTTAAAGTCTGCAAATATTTACTTTTTATAAAAAGAGAAAACGATCAACTCAGATAAGATATTAAAAGATGGAAATATCATCGCACCGTTTTCCATTATATTTAGAACATATTTCGAACGTTTCTAAGGATGGAACGTTACAAAGCATTTTGGACTCATTTGTTTAGAAATAATTTCGCAAATTACCTCCGAATTTCAGCGCTTTCCGAAATCCATTAAAAATATGGACAGCCTCCAGAAATTCGGAACGCCGGAAATTCGGAAATATTAGTTACCGAAAGATGTCATGCAGTTCGAAAACACGAAAAGTTTTTAAATAATGAGTTTTGTTTTTAACGATTTTTTTTTCTCTTTTTGTCATTTCTTTCGTGAGACTTTTTTGATGAAGTTAAAAAATAACTAAAACTAAAAGAAAAGAAATCATGATTTTAAATCACTCTGAAATGTCACTTTCTTAATGGAAGGTTGCGTTACATAGCTAATGTTTTTCCCTTTAAATAATTAAATTTTTATTTTTTCTTCGCTACAGTCTTGATGGTTAATTATGTTTTTTTTTAAATTTGTGTAAATTGATTTAAATTTTTCTAAACGAATAATTTCTTTAACTAGAGATGTTTTTAATGGCAAATTATTAATTTCCTTTTTTGAATCCTTACCAGGGTTGCTTATTTTGTTATCTTTAATTTAAGGCAATTTGCCGTTGCCACTGAAATACAAATTTCATTACAGTGCGCATATCCAACTTCCTTAAATCCGTATGTCAATTACAGGAAATATTATATAAAGAATAGTTTCTTTAACAACAGATTTATTTCTATGACAAATTACTAATTTACCTTGTTACCTTTACAAGCGTGATAATTTCGTTATATTTAACGTAAGGCAAATTGCCGTTGCCACTGAAATACTAATTTCTTCACAGTGCCCATATCCAACATCCTTGAATCCGTATGACAATTGTAGGAAATATTATATCACCCATTATGCTGACAGGACAGCACTGTATGTTTTTACTATTACATTTTTTCTTCTCCATAATTGTGATGGTTAATCCTTTTTTAAATCGGTGTAAATTGATTTAAATTTCGCTAATAGAATAATTTCTCCAACTAGAGACTTATTTTTATGCCAAATTATTTTATTGATAAAATAAATTATAAAATATATAAAAAAAATTAATAAAACTTGTAGAATAAAATTCATTCAACTTCTTTTTAGAAAGAGACGAAATAAACATGTTAGATATTTTTGACATTATTTTTGTATCTTTGGTACAGAAAATATTATGCATTATAAAAAAATTTAATATTTTTTTAAAAATATTTTTTAAGCGTGCATTACAAAACAAATTATAAAATATACTAAAATTTTAAAAAAATTCAGTAAACTTTTAAATATAAAATGTTTCAAAAAGATATAAACACTCTTTCAAGATTAAACAATAGACTCTGATATCAATATTTTTTTCCCATTTTAATGTTCTAAATTTTTACTTTCAGAAAAAATTAAAACGATCCAGTCAGATAAGATATTAAAAGATGGAAATATCATCGTGCCATTTTCCGTTCTTGTTGGAACACATTTCGAACGTTTCTCCGGATGGAACGTTATAAAGCACCGCTGCTCGACTCGTTTGCTCGGAAGTAATTTCGCAAATTACCTCCGAATTTCAGCTTTTTCCGAAATCCATTAAGAAGATTGACAGCTTCCAGAAATTCGGAACGCGTTTCGAGAAATATTAGTTACCGAAAAATGTCATGCAGTTCGAAAACAGGAAAAATTTTAAATAATGAGTTCAGTTTTTACCGATATTTTAAATTTTTTTGTCGTTTCTTACTTGGGCCATCTTTGATGAAGTTAAAAAATAAATAAAGCGTAAGGAAAGGAAATTCTGTTTTTAAACAACTCTGAAATCTAAGTTTCGTAATATAAATTTGCATTACGGGGATAATGTTTTCCCTTAAATAATTGCATTTTCCTTTTTTCTTTGAAATAATCTTGATAGTTTATAATTTTTTAAATTTTTGAAAACTGATTTAAATTTTGTTAACAGAATAATTTATTTTACAGCAGACTTTTTTTTTATGACAAATTATAAATTTATCTTGTTAAGATCTTAATAAGCGGGTTTATTTCGTTATCTTTAACGTAAAGCAAATTGCCGCTGCCACTCAAATGCTAAGTTCATCACAGTGCGGATATCCAGCTTTTTTTATATTCATAGATCAATTACAGGAAATATTACATCTCTCATTATAGGGGAACCCAACAGGACATCACTGTTTATGATTACATGACATTTATCCCGAGCGAAATTTTGCCGAAGGTAATGAGTATCATAAAGTTATTATCTGGATGGTTTGGCTTGCTGCAAATTATTGCTGCTTGAATTCAAACATAGTTATATAACAGTAGAGAAAGATAATTTCAGTTGTGTTACATTTAAATTCATCTCATTCGGCCACTTGCCAATTTCCCAAGCAATAATTGGTTGGGCTCTAGCATCAGCAATTTTTTTTTTTTTTTTTTTTTTTTTTTTTTTTTTAGGATTTTGTGAATTATCTTATTTTTTCTTTACAGTTTTTAAAGTAATGAGGTTTGTTAATATTCTGTAATTGGTTTCACTTTAGCTTTCAAATGCTTCTAAATAACATATTATTGTACAAGAGGACTTGACTCTTAATTTTTAAATTATTTTTTTGTGCAAAAATAATAATAAATTAATTAATTAAATAATTAATTGTAATATAATGTCCGCAAATTCTACAGTTTTCAATATTGAAAAACCCTTAAAGATTCTACTAACTTAAGGTTCATAAGCGTTTAAAAAATATTTTAATACTGTTCTGTTTTTAATTATATTTACAATGCTTTTGGGCCTGAATGGCCGAGTGTGTAACGCTCTGGCGTTCGCTGCCACATGTTTCGGATTCGAGTCCCGGCAGTGAAATGGATGATTGTATTGGCTCGGAATCTACTTTAAGCCGTAGGTTCCTGTCTCAAATAGCTGCAAGAGCGTCATGGAGCCAAGTGAGGCGTCTACGTACGGGTGCTCCATCACAACAGAAGCTGCCCTTTTTCCCTCCATCCATGAGTAGACTACTCATGGGATGTCTGTCCCTCACTGCAGGACACTGAGGATTACTCACAACACAACAATGCTTTTAAAATTATTTTGCACAAATCATTAAGTTAGTGATTTGGGAATATAAGCCTTGACAAATAATAATTATTCGAACATTTCTATTATAGGGCCTTAATGGCCGAGTGGCTAGTGCTAGGTACCACAGGTTTCGGGTTTGAGTCCCGGCGGTGCCATGGAAGTTTGTAGTGGTTCGGAATCCACTTTAAACCGTAGGTCCTGGTCTAATATGATCTTAGAGAGTTGCGGGGGCATTGTAACTCCGCGCCCGTGGCTTATCTTCAAAGTTACACGCGCCACCTGAGTAATGAAAAGTGAGTAACGTCTGTGCAGCGCTTGCCTTAAGACATCAAAGACCAAGTTGTCTAAGTGTTTGCCAGCTGCATTAGAAAGAAAAAAAACATTTCTATTATAAAAATATTCTATGCCCGTCTCGTATAATATTTTTGATGTGATGTCTAGTTTTAATAAGCGGGCTATTATGATTTTTTTTATACTGACTTGAAATATCAGAGAAATTTTCACCAAGAGTTCTTTTAGAAATCATTACTTCTCTCCTAAAGAAACAACATTTTCGTCCCGAATTGATAATATCCATTATAAAAGTGATTAATAGTTTTAACAAGTTAAGAAAACAAAGAACACCAAGAAAAAGTTAAATTTGAGTTAGTACATTGAATTACAAATTTAATTTGTTCCCTTCTTTTCATGTTCTAGAAAGTATATCGGAATTGTAAATTTTCTTTCAGTGTTCTCAAAATCTGTTACAGATTGCCTTCTTGGTGGTAGTTTTTATTCGTTGTGCTTTCTAAAATGAAATATTTTAAAACTTTTCTTAGAAATACTTGATTTATTATTTTTAGAATCGGTGTTCTTCTAAATCGTTTGTGCGATTTTGTTATTTCACATTAAATTTTCTTATTTGTTAACTCTGTTGCTCTATTTCTCTATCAATTGGAATTGTTCAAATTTGGTTTAATTTGCAATGGTTGGTTTTGCATTTGATGGTAAATCTCTTTGTTATACAGTTCACAGGTCACATGTGTAACGGGCAACACCAATAAATATACCAGTTATGAAGTTCTTATATGAAATTATTCAAAAAAAACAACTCTTCTTATTATTTTATTTAAAAATGGGATGGTACATTGGATTTCTGAATTAATTATTTATTATAAAAATTCAGCAATTTATGTGGTACTATATGGGCCACATAATTTGTATTTATATGTACTATATGTGGAACTATATATGCCCGTTTGCATGCTTGATATAGCCACGATTAATTTGTAGTTAGATTTGAGAGGAGAGGATCGCCATCTTCGTAGGTATATTACTTTGTAGCTATGTAGAAGAAGTTCAATTTAAAGTAACTATAACGCTATAATTATAAATCTTTTTCTTAAATTTTTCATATAATTTTCAGCGCAAAACATAAATTATTTTTAAAATAGAACTTAAAGTTTATATTTAATGTAACATTCGAAGCGGTCGTTCAGTGAAGTTTATTCACGTATTTTGCATTATACCCTTAAGCAGTTCATATATAAATAAAGCATGGATTTTACATTTCAAAAACGTTAAAGAATAATTTAAAATAAACTAAGCTCATATCAATTTCTACTTCTTAAACCCACACTCTTTATAACGATTGGCCATGTAGCAAATATATGCTTATAGATATGTAGAACAGCAGAGATCAATTGAGTAATCAATATTTCTTGACAAGCATGATATGGCTGTAATAATCAATGATGGTGAAATCTCTCACGCGGATTTCTAAGCAAGTTATTTCAGCTCATATTGAGAAATAAATCAATCAGTTCTGCTAGCAGACGGCGGATTATGGCGGCTTCTGTCTGGATAATTATAAAACGTCGAATCTTGTTCCAAGAGAAAGTGCCAACTGGAGCAAAGATAAGGATTAGGAGTTTTGAGACATGCACTATGACAATGAAATATTTAGTTCTACTCGTATATTAAAGACGTAGATGTCTGGAGCAGCTTGTTGGAGAGAGCTGTGGGTTCGGTGTGTATAAATCTTCCAAATGGGGCTGAGAACGTTCAGTCAATATTGTGTTGCGTAACTTGTCTTGACGATTATGAATTGTCGAGTCTTATTTCAAGGGAAATTTTTCACTGGAATTAAGATAAAAATAAGTAGCCTTATGCCCAATTGGCTCGATTTCGAGTTCCGTCCTTGCCATGAATGTTTGTAGTGGTTCGGAATCCACTGTAAGCCGTAGGTCCAGGTCTGATATGATCGTAGAGCATTGTGTAGATAGTGTTACTAGCGTCCGTATAATATCTACAAGATTCAGGTGACCCTGGGTAATGCTCAATGAGTAACAGGGTGCAGCCCTTGCTTATGGCATCAAGATGAACTGTCTCTGTATTGCCAACTGCTTTAGATAAAAGAAAAATAAGAATAATAAGTCTCTGAATTCTCTTTATGAAAATGAATAATAAAATTATTATTTAAAGTCATAAGTCTGGCGCAGCTTGATGGACATTAATTTGATCTTAAAAATTTTGAGTGCAAAGAGCACGAGTATTGCACCTTAATTAAGCTGAAACTACTGCCTATTTGTCATTTCAGGAGCAAATCACTTTCGGTCAAGGAACATGTTATTTGCATGCAATAAACATAATAATTTCCAAAATAAACAACAACAGATATTTTAAATTATTAATATATTTTTCATAAGTTAAAAAATTGTATGTATTTTATCAAAATATATTAAAAGCTCCATCTTTTTAAAATGTAATATATATATATTTTTTTGTAACAATGACAGTAATTCTAAACCTATGATTCAGAATATATATTCCTAAGTCCAAGTTCTATAAGTGCAAGAAAAATAAGGAAGAAGCAATTTGCATGTAAATAAATAATTTAAATGAAGAATAAAAGGGGAATAAATAAAATTCGATTTGTTGTTATTTTTATAAGGGTACTCACCACTATGTTGTATTGACGTCCTCCCCTTAGCCGAAAATAGTACCGATTTTTGGGACTTTAAGTATTAGCTGTCTGTATTTGCATTTCATGTGTAGGAAAAACGTGAAAGCTTCAAAAGAACCACCCACGTAACAATGCATACGAGAGAGTAGATACTAGTTATTTTATTTACATCAAAATGTTGGTAGAAAATAATATTTTGCGATACTCGTAAGAATGATATGTTAAGTAAATATTTAATATAATTTCCTAATTCGTATTTATTATTTGCTTTTACATCAAACAAAGACTATTATAGTTTTTAAGATTTTTTTTTATATTTAAAATTTTGAATGTGAGTTAAAAAATTTTTGTGCTTAGTAACAGAAGAAAAATATTTTATTGATAGTTTTGTCAATAAAAATATAAAAGATAGTCATTTTCCGTAGTGTACCATTGAATAAAATATCAATAAATGTAAAATGTATAATCATAAGTTCTAATAGGAGAAAAGAAATAGCATTATAATAATATTCATTTAATTTTCTACGCGAAAATTACACCATTGCTTTTCCATTTTTTATAGAGAATTTATGGTATCAGTGACATTAAAATGACAAGTTTTAAAATGAAAATGGAAGGGAATGTATCTATAAATCAATAAATGACGAATAAAATGGTCGCATTTTCTTGGAAACTTAAATCGCATGAGAAGAACATGCAAATCGAAAGATCAATGGACACTTATAAAAGAATTCGATCATATCAGTGAATTGGATTATGCCAGTGCATAAAGCCTATTTACAGTTTCAAAAGTTTATTGCGAATGCAAATAAAAAGTCAGATAAAGAAAATGTATTAAAAATTGAGATGAATATCTTTAAAGGTATCTGCTTCACGTAATTTTAATTTTATACATATCTGCATGGACGCCATTAGTTTCCCACATCACATTAAGATGGTACTCGAGTTCTTGCCATGTTCCCCGCAGAATACCCACATCAATGTGGGGAATGCTATCTTCTGCTTTAATACAGTTCGATACACAAACTATTTAACATAACCTTACAGAAAGAAATCGAGAAGAGTCATATCTGATGCGCAAGGTGTCCAAGGTTAGGTTAAAGAAATTGAGGAGAGTCATATCTGCACATCATAGAAACAGAGGAAAGTCATATCATATATGCACAAGGTAACCAAAGTTTTGTTAAGGAAATCGAGGCGAGTCATATATGATGCACAAAGTGTCCAAGGTTAGGTTAAAGAAATTGAGGTGAGTCATATCATATATGCACAAGGTAACCAAAGTTTTGTTAAGGAAATCGAGGCGAGTCATATATGATGCACAAAGTGTCCAAGGTTAGGTTAAAGAAATTGAGGTGAGTCATATCATATATGCACAAGGTAACCAAAGTTTTGTTAAGGAAATCGAGGAGAGTCATATCTGTTGAACAAGGTGTCCAAGGTTATGTTAAGGAAATCGTGTATCGACACCATTGATAAATGTATGCTGCAGCAAATATGACAAGAATTCGAGTACCATCTTGATTTTCTTCGCAAAATGAATGTCTATATAGAGATGTATTAGATAAAATAAAATAAATTAACATGGAAAAAAGGATGTTTACATCAGGTATCTAGATCCGCGAAGATCTATATATATATATTGTAACTAAAAAAATATCGCCAGACGTATTTCATAAATCGCTTTTAAATCCACCATTTTTTGTGATGGTTTCTTCAACGTCTAATAACGATTACAACGATAATAACTATTTCTAATGGCTAATAACGATTACAAGACAATCTTTTGTAGTATAACATAAATTGCCAACAACTCACTCCTTCAAAAGCACAAAAGATGTTATTCTTTATTCTTTCGAATAAACTTTAACTTATTTAAACTATTTTAATTTCCTTTGTTATTTGTCAGTAATTTTGAATGCATTGAAACATTCCTTTATTCATATGTGTTGAAAGCTAAGCAATAGAGAGTTTTTGCATACCGTACTTTAAAAATACGGTATTTTTTTCTCCCTAACGAGCGTGCTCATAGGAAACATTATTACAGATATGCATGAGCAATTTCCTATGAGCATGCGCGCTAGGGAGAAAAAATACCGTATTTTTAAAGTACGGTATGCAAAAACTCTCTAACATCTCACTCACTCCGAGATAAAAAGGGAAAATCCTTGGCGATCATTTGCGACATTTATATTTGGCAAGAAAAGCATTGGGTTGAAAGAAAAGTAACAGTCCTTTATTATCTGTTACTAATTAGATGTTGTAAAACTGAAAAAGTACTTCAATTATCTAGAGAAAATAACTTATTATTTAAATTTCTTCAGTTGTTGTAAAATATGCATAGAAATTTTCAATTATTGTTTAAATGTAATCTTTCAGTAGAAATTGCAATCGAATTAGTATTTTTAAATACCATCTAAAGAAGAAATCAGAAAATTGAGTAGAGATTTATAGAGATTATTAATTTAAAATTTAACTTGTGAAAGGTTTTGTTTACTTAAAATTTCCTAATCATATTAAAATATAAAATTAACAAAAAAAAATCATTATCTGAAATAAATAATATAATTGCGAATGAGTTTTCAGTATGTTTCAAATTTCTAAGCCGAATCCTTTTTGCTATTAAAATAGAAAAATCATAATTCTATTTTTAATCCTAAAAATCGAAAAAAATATATGCATACATGCATATGTTCACATAATTTGATTTATCAACAATATTTTATTTTCCAAAACTTTAAGATGTCAAAACAAACAAGTGATGTTGATTATTAAATTGATTTCTTTTTCTTCTTAATTGCTGAAGAGCCCTATGATTGGCCAATGGCGTATTAAATTGAATTAACATTTAAAAATGTTGCTCTATACAGAACTTTAAAAAAGTGACAAAATAAAATCAATTAAATTATTAAACATTTGCCAAACTAAAACTTTTCAGTGTATTAAAAATATATAAATCTTCTGAGAAACAAATAATTAATAAAACTGAAGAATTTAGAAATTATTTATTTTAACAAATACTAAGTAAAAAATAAAAATAATAATAAGTAAACACAAAATAAATTCAAAGACAATTAAAAATTAAATTAATTATAAATTAATTAATACAAAATAATTTAACACTTAAAGAGTTTTTAAATTATTTATTAAATAATTAATAAAATTTTTAAGAATTTATGAATTATTTTATTTAAACATATTAATTAATAATTAAAAATAATAATTAAATACAAAATACATTAAAATACAATTGACAGTTAAATTAAATATTAAATAATAATCAAAAAATAATAATTAAATAAAAAATAAATTAAAATAACAACTATCAATTAGATTACATAAAAATTAATAAAACTTTATATAATACATAAATTATTTATTTTAACTCATATTAATTAATAAATATATATTAATAATTAATTTATATTTATTCATATAAATTAATAATTAAATAAGAAATAAATTCAAATACAATCAATAATTACAATAAATGTATATTAATTAATACAAAATGATTAATAATACTTCAAATAATTTATGAATTATTTATTTTAATTATATCTATTGAAATGTCAAATACTTAATTTCATATTTGTTTAGAGTTTGCCATTAAATTACGAATATTTGCAATATCAATTCAATGGAAATTCAAAATGAATTCAATTTCAGAATTTGATTTACAGCATTTGAATACAGATAATGGTAAACAAATGTAAATAATTTCTTTCCAAATTCAATTGATACAGATAAACTACTCTTATTACAAATCTTTCAGAGAGTTCAGTTTATTTGCTGATAATAAATTAGGATCCATAGAAAATATTTAAATAGTTTATTCATATATATAGTAACATCAATGAGCAGCAATTCTGTTGAATTAAGCACGTTATTTTTGTTTATTCTTTGGGATCTGATTCAAGGAATTCATTAAAATTCAAATATGCTGGATAATTATCTGTGGAATGTGACATCCATTAATTTGCAAACTTATTCAATTTGCCACCAGCTGTCAATAAAGTATCGATAACATATGAGAGTATTAATAAATATCTATTAGGAAATTTCTCATGCAGACTTTTCAATTAAAATTATTTTTACTTTGGAACATTTTTAAATTCGAATAAAATTAATATTTTTAATTTTAATTTACTATATATTCTAGTGTATATATATAACATTATAAAGAAAAAAATTTATTTCCTGTGTTCTATAGGTAACTAATATCAGTTGATATAATGGTGATATATTAAAAAAAAACTATTAATAATTAGAAAAATAATAATTAAATAAAAATAAATTGAAATACAATTAACAATTAAATTAAATATAAATGAATTAATACATAATAGTTAATAAATCTTTAAAGAATTCATAAAATATTTATTTCAGCGAATATTAACTAATAATTAAAAAATAACAATTAACTACAAAATAAATTACATATAAATTAATTAATACATAATTAATTAAACTTTAAAAAATTCATAAAATATTTATTTGAACAAATGTTAATTAATAATTAAACAATAACAATTAAATACAAAATAATTAAAACTACAATTAACAATTAAATAAAATAGTATGATTATTAAAATTATGGTGTTTATTATTATTATTATTATTATTAATGTTCATCTATTTGCTTCGAGTTTCAACAATACGTGACATGAAGAATTCTGCAAAGGATAATTGAATGAAAAAAGTGTATTGAAAAGCATATGATAATATAACGTATTCATTTGGTTGAACATTGCTTGGCTTCGAGTTTCAACAATACATAACAGGAACAATTCTCTTAACGGATGATTGAATGAAAAAAGCTTATAATAAGAAACAGGCATATTATAATCTATAACATATCTTTTGGGTTGAACATTGGTGGGCTTCAAGTTTCAACAATACATGACAAGATCAATTCTGCGACTGCTGATTAAACGAAAAAAGTATTGCGTAATAGAAGTTGTAGGGCTCAGAACTCTACCTCTACGTGTCATATGAGAGAAGATCTTGAAATCTTCCCAGACTGACTAATGATATGAGATATTTTGCATACGTTCTCACAATCGTTAACTAGTCTTCTTATTTCTGAAACAGTGCCTGCAATGGACGTCGTTAATGAATTCAAACTTGATCCTTCGGGCACATTAACTGTGATCGCCTCACTAGATTACGAATCGGACATATTAAAGTTATTAGAAGATAATATTATGTTGAAATATGTAGATTAAGAAGCGAAGTGTGCTTTTATAATAAAATTAGGATTTCAATTACAGCTTGGTATCGCTTTCAAACTATCATAAAAAAGAATAAAATAATAGAATATTTCTGTAGCCATATACTCGAATTTAAACAATAAAACTGAATGCAATATTTAGAGAAATGTTTTTATAGAAATTCCTGCCTTTTTTACATCTCGATAAAAATATATTTGTTTCCGCCATGTTAAATATTTGTTGAAAACGAGCTGGGTTTTTTTTTTTTTTTTTTTTTTGAGTCGAATGCTCCCTTTTTTTAAAATTTCGATACATTGCACTACACTTAGTTGAAATATATTGTTCAAAATGAAAACTAGCAATAGCACTGTCTTCCAAAGAAAAAAAAAAACATCAGAATGGTAGAGTGTTTGAAGTAGATCTTTGTTTTTTCGAAGTAAACAACCACCATCTGTTCTCAGAACTCTCGTTCGGAACAAATGAAAGTTTTATATTGGGCCAATCCTCGATGCACAGATTCTTAAGAAAATACTAAGATTTTCACCAGAAAAGCAAGAAGGAGGAAAGAATTCTATATTGAACGCAGAATTTTGTATCATTTACAGGATTTCTTTTGTAAAGTTTCTGGATTTTCAAAATGAACCAACCACTCTGTGGTTTGTTAAGTGTTAAATTTTGAATGTATACTGATGAGAATATGTAGCATTACTCATACTGTACGCACACTTTAAATAGATAAAAGATTCTAAAAGAAATACTCGTGGATAAAAATAGATGCAGAATTATGAAGTAGTATACAGAATGATGAAGTAATCTACAAGATAAGATTTAATACGTAAGATTAAATTCTAACATTATTGATCTAACATTATTGTATTTAAGACGTAAGAATAAACTCTAAGATTATTATATTTAAGTTGTAAGTTTTTGAATGTATACTGATGATAATATGTGGCTTTACTCACACAGAAAGATGGATACACACTTTTCATGCATAAAAGATTCTGAAAGAAATGCTAGTGGAAAAATATAGATGTCTACTTTTTAAGTGGTATACGGAATAAGTTAGTGCATAGAATGATGAAGTAATCTACAAGATAAGATTTAGTATGTAAGATTAAGTGCTTTATTAATAAAATTCGATTTGAATTATTTAGTATCACTTTCATAATATCGTAGTAAAAGAGTAACCATAAACTTGAACATAAACAATAAAACTGAATGCAATATTTAGGGAAATATTTTTAACGAAATTCCTTCTTTTCTTATATCTTGATAAAACCATATTTGTTTCCGCCATGTTAAATATTTGTTGAACACAAGCTGGTTTTTTTAGTCGAATTCTCTCTTTTTTTAAATTTCAATACATTGCGGTACACTTATTTGAAATATATTGTTCAAAATGAAAACTAGAAATAGTACTATCTTCCAAAGAAAAAGAACATTAGAATGGTAGAGTGTTTGATGTAGATCTTTGTTTTTTCGAAGTAAACAACCACCATCTGTTTCCAGTATTCTTCGTTGGAACAAATGAAAGTTTTATATTGGCCCAATCCACGATGTGCAATAAGAGGTTCAATGAGAAGTACTAAAATATTCACCATAAAAGCAAGAAAGGGGAAAGAGTTCTATATTGAAAACAGAATTCTGTATCATTTACTGGATTTTTTTTTGTAAAGTTTCTGCACTTTTTAAAATGAACCAATCACTCTGTGGCTTGTTAAGTGCTAGGTTTCAAATGTATACTGATGAGAAAATGTAGCTTTACTCCTATAGAAAGCAGGATACATACTTTTCATACAAAAGATTCTGAAAGAAAGGCTTGTGGAAAAAATAGATGTAGAATTATGAAGTGGTATACAGAATGATGAGGTACTGTGTACAATAATGAAAGAGCTCAGGATATAAATTAACATTAAAGCTTCAGAAAATGCAATTCCAAAATTGTATTTAAAAAAAATATTTTATTATTTCATTTAGTATTTTTTACTAAATTTCAAATTCAATTATGATTTTTTTTTATTTCAGGATGTTGTGTAATTTTGCTTAATCAACAAATGTAACGTAAAAATATATTCTTTAAAATTGTACGTAAAATCAGGTGTGATTATTTTTCTATAATAATTTTATATCTAATTCTACGATTGAATTCAATGAATTGAAACTCAACGTAATTCAATTAATTAATATTTCAGGCCAATTCATTGAATTGAAATTGAATTCAATTCAATTAAATAAAATTCAGGTCAATTCATTGAATTGAAATTGAATTCAATTCAATAAAATTCAGTGCAATTTAATAAAATGAAATTCAACGCAATTTAATAAATTGAAATTCAATGAATTAATTTTCGGGCTAATTCTTTAATTTGAAATTTGGCGCGATTCAAAGAATTGAAATTCAATGCAATTCAATGAATTGAAATTCAATATAATTCAATACAGTTCAATGAAATTCAATTCAATTCTTTGAATTGAAATTCAACGCAATTCATGGAATTGAAATTCAAGTAATTCAATAAATTGAAATTCAATGCAATTCAATGAATTAAAATTCAATGCATTTCAATTGATTGAAATTTAATATAATTCAATTAATTAATATTTCAGGTCAATTCATTGAATTTAAATTCAATGGATTGGACAAAATATTGAAATTATATTATTATAATAATGAATTGAAATTTAATGTAATTAAATCAATTGAAAATAAAAATGCTTTTTGAAATTCATGTGACAAAATTGCTGACAAAAATTAGACAATATTTTATTTATATTGAAGCAAATGAAATTAAGTTTATAATTAACTATCGTAATTGATTAATTTTATCAATTATTTTATTCAGTTTAAAAGAGTTTTTTTTTACATAAAAAATTCTAGAAATAAAAACTTATTTACAAAATTAAGTTAGCAAGTGTGCATTTTTTTGTATAGGAATATAAATTTGGTTTGTTTTCAAATATATTTTTTCCTTTCAACCAGTGTATAAATGAAAAAAAATATTGACTAAAATAAAAATATTTTTATTTTTCTCTAGAAACTTTGCTTTTACGATACTCGTAAAAAGTTCCAATTAAATTATAACAATACTTACTTAAGTTACTTATTTTTTAACTTAATAATTCATTTCTGCCCATTTTTTTCTTAAGAAAAATATTTTCAAAATATTTTGTTTAAAAAAATACTGATGTAAATAAAACTCCAGGTATTTTTTTACGAATAGTTTTGCAAGAATGTTTCGTCTGAAGTGTTTTCAGTGCTAGAGTATGTAAAGAGACTTATAAAAAATAATAAAAGTTTAAAATTAACTTCAACTAAATAAAATAATTATAATGAAACTTTTTCAAAATTTTATTGCACAAAATTCCTACATTGGAGAATTTCGATTTTTATACAACTAAAAAAATTATAAATTAGTCATAAGTATGAATAAAATAGCTAAAACATTCTGTATAAAAAAGGATTTTTATTTAGACTTTCGAAGTTTACAATTTGTAAAAAAAAATGCTTTGCCATGAAAATTAATTACTACCATTTTTTTAAGACACAATTTTATAACAAACAAAAGATAACACTTTATTTTATTGAATGAACAAATGAAAAATGAAAAATTTAGAAAAAAATATATGATTGCCTTTTGTTTTCTTTTTTCAGAAATGCAACTTAATTGTTACGTAAAAATTTTTGAAAAAGACAAAATTCATTTGTGAAATTTTTAAATACTTAGATAAACATTAATTTTTTTTTGTATTCTGAGACTAAAAGGGGAAAAAAAAAAAAAAAAAAAAAAAAAGATTCTTTTTTCTTCACTTTTGCCAGTATCATTCTCAGTATAAAAAAGATTGTTTTTTTTTGCAATGATCTACATAGAGAATTTACAAATGCCACATGTTTGCAAACGCAACAAGATTTTAGTCATCTATTGTTATTTAAAAAGAATTGCAATGCTGTTACAAAAGATATTCGAATATTTCTTTAGTCATACTTTTTATCATCATTGTCATTAAGACTTCATTCTTATTTTTTAATTTTTTTTACTAATTAAACAAAATGAAGCTATAGGTATATACGAGTACAAGGAGATAATAATAACAGTCCCACTTTCAAAAAGCTGTAAAAAAAAAAGAACCACTTGTCACAATGAGTTCAAATTTCAATTGAAGCTATTGAAGAAGGGGGAAATGGTACAACATCATAAAAGTTCCAAAGTCTATTAATAGATGACGCTGCAATAGGCATAAAGAAAGTGAATTCGGCTGCCAGGGATATTTTGAATAGAAATGATAAAGTATCTGACATGAGTTACACATTCTACCAACTGCAGTGTTCAATGTGCTTGATTGTTTCGGTTTTTTTGATGGAAAAAATTACTTCCAAGTCCTTCAACAGTTGTGATACTGTTAGTGGAAAGCCCATCCTTCACGGCAAGGCCACACTCAGTTTGATGGGAAAAATTCAGTGGATCTTTTTTTAGACCAAATTGGATGGAAAAAAGGTTTTTTTGGTGCCATACCGTTTCCCCCTTCTTCAAGTATCTTCAGTTTAAATTTGTACTCATTGGGACGAGTGACTCTTTTTATTACGGTATTTTGAAAGTGGGACTTTAATTATAACCACCCTGTACATCTTAAGACTTGAAAAAAAGTTATTTTACCTAATTACCCCTTCAACGCATATTAAAGAATATTTCTCATATTAACAATATTCAACTTAACCATGTGTAAGAGCTGATGACAACCATTTCTTCAGTAGAATTTTCTCCAGAACTCTGAAGTCGTCACTAATTTATCCAATTAGCAATGTGGAGGAATCCATAATTAACTCTAAAAGCCGTATCCTTCAATTTTATCCAGCAGATGAACGTGCTGTACTGGAGTAATGCAAATTCGTTCTTCTCATTCGCGGGAAGAGAATTGCTCTTTCTCTTCAGGCCGAGAATGTGGGGAAATTGACATTCGTAATCCTGTAATGAGTCTGGCAGAGAAAAATCCGCCGTTTACAAGATGGTGGATTCATTAACTCAGAGTGCACTTTTCACGATCTTAACGCCTGCTTCGCGAATCCGATTGAATGGCTGCTCGTCTGATCGATCCTTTTAAAGCTAATCAACAGAAAATTTTAGAGCACATCATCGTCTGTGGACATCTTTTATCGCCATAAATGCATTATTTCTTTTTTTTTATTCTATATATTATGTAGACAGATAATATCGCCGTTAAGGTATTAATTGACGGTGGCATTGAATCTTTGAACACATACTTAATACTTTTGGTACAACTGATCCATTTTTATTTCAATAGAATTTATTAAATTTAAATAATTAATTATTTAAAAAAATTATGACCTAGCAGTATGATTTCAGTTTATGACACTTTTTTACTATTGGGAAACTATTTGTATTTTTAAGCTTTATCAGTAAACTCATTCTAAAATGATGACCACTTTGTAATGATTGATGATTAATATTCAGGCCAATTCATTGAATTGAAATTCAGTGCCACTCAATAAATTAAAATCCAATGCAATTTGATAAATTAAAATTCAATGCAATTTTAAAGTAATGAAATGAAATTCAATCCACTTTAATGGATTGAAAATATAACTGCTTTATGACATTCATTTGAATTTGCTGACAAAAATTAGACAAATTTTCAATGAAATTTTATTTATTTTGAAGTAAATGAAATTAACTATATAATTAATCATGATTGATTAATTTTATTATTTGCTAAGTCGCTGTTAGTTTAAAATGAATTTTTTTTGTAAAAAAATTCGAGAAATAAATATTCCTTTATAAAATTTAGTTAGCAACTATGCATTTTTTGCATCGGAATATAAATTGTTTGTTTTCAAATGTAATTTTTTCCTTTAATCAAGGTCTGCATGAAAAAAGAATATCGATAAAAATGAAAATATTTTTATTATTTTTTTCTAGAAACTTTTCTTTTATGATACGCGTAAAAAGTTTTAATCCAATTAAATTATAACAATACTTAAAGAAGAAATTTTTTACTTAATAGTACCTTTCTGAGCTTTTTTTTTCTTAAGAAAAACATTTTCAAAATGTTTTGATTAAAAAAGTAGTGATGTAAGCAAAACTGCAGGTATTTTTTGCAATGAGTTTCGCAAGAATGTTTCGGCTGAAGTGTTTTCAATGCCAGAGTTAGTAAAGAGACTTATAAAAAATAAAAAGTTAAAAATTAACTTCAAGTAAATAAAATATTTATCATAAAACTTTAACTGAAAAGCATTTTTTTTCCAAACTTCCTTACTGCAAAAAAATCAAACGTTGAAGGATTTCGATTTTTATACAAATGAAAAAAATTAGAAATTAATCAGAAATATTCAAGTGTTAAGAAAATAGCTTAACCATTCTCAGTAAAAAGCATTTTTATTTATACTTTCTTAACTTACAATTTGAAAAAAAAATGTTTTGCCATAAAAACTAATTACCTCTTTTTAAAATGTTTCAAAACACAATGGAAGATAAAAGTTGAATTCTTTTGAATGAACAAATGAAAAATGAAAAATTAAGAAAAAGTGTACAATAATTTTTGTTTTGTTTGTCTAAAAATGCAGCTTATACGTTACACAAAATGTTTCGAAAAAGGCCTATCAGTATTCTTATTAATTACCTTTTCATGAAACAGAGCTTAAAGAAATATAATAGAAAAGAAAATGTGTTTGTGGTGTTTTTAAACATATTTAAATACCTTGATAAACTATAATTTTTTATTTCTACTCGGTGACACAAAAAACACTTTTTTTTCTTCACATTTGGCAATATCACTTTCAATATGAAAAATATTGCAGCATTTTGAAAGTGGGACTTTAACAACAATCACCCCGTATATCTTAAGGCAGGAAAGAAAAGTCCTTTTAAATAATTACACCTTCAGAGCTTTTAAAGAATACCACTCCTCAGTTAACTTAACCATGTGTAAGCTCTCATGAAAACCATTTCTTCAGCAGAATTTTTACAAAAACTTAGAATTCGACACTAATTAATTCAATTAGCAATGCGGAGGAATCCATAATTGTCACTAAAAGCCATAGCCTTAAATTTTATCAAGCAGATGAACTTGCTGTACTGGTGTAATGCAAATTCGCTCCTCTCATTCACGGGAAGAGAATTGCTTTTTCTCTTCAGGACGAGAATGTGGGGGTGGAAAATTGACATTCGTAAACCTGTAATGAGTTTGGCAGAGAAAAATCCGCCGTTTACAAGTTGGCGGACTCATTAACTCAGAGTGCACTTTTCAGGACCTTAACGCCTGCTTCGCGAATCCGATTAAATGGCTGCTCGTCTGATCGATCCTTTTAAAGCTAATCAACTGAAAGTTTTCGAGCCCATCATTGTCTGCGGACATCTTTTATCGCCATAAATGCATTATTTCCTTTCTAGATTTTAGATAAAATATGATTCTGCTGATATGTCTGATGATAAAAATGTATGCTAACTTATTATGATATTGCAGATAATATCGCCGTTAAAATAATAATTGACGGGGACATTGAATTTTTTAGCACGTCTTTAAATCCTTTGGAACAACAGATCCATTTTTATTTAAATGGAATTTATTTAATTTAAATAAGTGATAATTTTAGAATTTTTTTTATTTTTATTTTTATTGAAAGTTCTTTATAGTATAGGTTAAAATCTCAATTCCACAATTCTTTTTTAAGAAATTTACGATTTGTTTTAGAGTAGAATTTGATTCTGATGATAAAATTATCTGTTAACTTATTATGACATTGTTTTATGATAATTCTTTTTCTATTGTGAAAATATTTGATTTCTATGCGTTACCTATAAACCCATTCTGATGATGGACACTTTACAATGGCTGTGCTATTTTAATGGTTTGACGCTCCGTTATTCATTGTAATATAGTATTAAATTCCAGAAATTTGTCATTTGAGGGATTTGAACCTTCGATGCTTTACCAGTAAACCCATTCTAAAATGATGACCACTTTGCAATGGCTGGGCTATTTTAATGGTTTGACGCTCCGTTATTCTTTCATTGCAATATAAAATAAAATCCTTTAAATATGTTATTTGATGGAACCTTTGCCAGTTTGCTACAGTTGAATAAAGTTTTCTGCTACTAACTAAAACTACTAAAGTTCGTCTAAGAGTTTTCTACTTATTTCTATTTTCTTTAGAATTCATTTTTAAATAATACTATAACAAAGGACAAAACGTATTAGATTTAATTAAACGCTAATTTGTTACTGAGTGATGGTTTTTTAATATTAAATACACTGATGGAAAAAAAATTCCAACACAAAGAAAGAATTATTTTACTGTTAAGCGTGTTTATACACCTGAAAGATGACATCGATTCAATTTTCACATAAGTGTAGCACTAGTAGCGCCACTGAAATCATGCAAATGCTTTAAAACATGCTTGAAACATGCAGTTTGCTTTAAATGTGTGCTGTAAAGTTCGTGAGCGTGACTGAGCTTTGAAATTTGACGTATTGGGTTGATGTTAGCCAAGAATGTTTTAAGAAGACGAAGAAGCCATTATCAACATCTCTCCGATTTTGATCAAGGGCGTATAATATGGCTAAGAGAAGGTGGATTTTCTATCCGCGGTATTGCAGAAAGACTTGGCCGGAATGTGTCCACTGTGTATGAATGTTGGGAGCAGTGGTCAAGGGATGGTACTGCCTCAAGAAAACCGGGTTCCGGGCGGCCACAACTGAGAGGGAAGACAGCTGTGGCGCATCGTACTGCGTCAGAGGCAGAAATTCGAGCTGTTGTTGGTATCACAGTGACACAACAGACTGTTAGAAATCGGTTACTTCAAGTACAGCTCCGAGCCAAGCGCCCTGCAGCGTGCACTCCACTGACTCCAAGCCATTGCCGTTTGCGATACCAGTAGTGTCAATACAGAGCTCATTGGAGGACGGAGTGGAGATCTGTTGTTTTTTCGGATGAAAGCAGGTTCTGTCTTGGTGTCAGTGACGGCCATGTGTTGGTCAGAAGGAGGCCAGGGGAACGCCTGCAACCAGACTGTCTGCTCCTAGACACAGTGGAGTCATGGTCTGGGGAGAAATATCCTATGACAGCAGGATCACTCTCGTGGTTATCCCAAACACACTGACTGAAAATTTGTACGTCAGTCTGGTAATTTAACCTGAAGTGCTGCCATTCATGAACAGTATTCAACGGCAATCTCACCAGATCTGTCTCTAATTGACCACGTATGGGATATTATTGGACAACAACTCCAGCATCATCCGCAGCCAGCACTGACCGTGACAAAAAAGTACAACAAGCATGGAACTCCTTACCCCAAAATGACATTCAGCACCTGTATGACACAATGCATGCACGTTTGCAGGCTTGCATTCAAAATTCTGGTGGTTACACCGGATGTTAATGTAACAGCATTTTACATTTGAAATGCATTTTCTTGACCTTAATTTAACCTGTGATCGTTAAATTTTAATCAATTAAGCATGTTAACTCAACAAATGCATTGTTCGAATTTCATTGCTCTAAAATAATTTTTTCTTTGTGTTCTGATTTTTTTTCCGTCAGTGTATATGGCTATTATTACTAAACCGCATTAATTTACTTTATATTTTTCTCATTGAAACAATAGTTAATATTATTATTAAAGTCAAATATTTGAATATCTGAAAATTAACATTTTATTTCTTTATAAATCTAAATATAACTTTTAAAAATAATATTGAACACAATTTATATGAATAATGTATGAATTATATGATTAATATACATAATTTATATGTGAACGTATAGGAAAATGTATTCAAGGCATTGTCAAGAAAGGATGCCTTTTATCTGCTACACAGTATGCTTTGCTAATTACGCTCAAGGGACTCATTACCAACACTTTATTTACGCTCATAATTCTTATGTCAAGAGTCTGCATCAGTTTAGCACGCAATCACTCAATGAACATCGTGAAAGGTGTTGTGCAGTGAAAATGATAAGCTAATTGCATTTATCACTGATCCAATCTAGTTAATTACATTTATTAAATTTATTTCGATACTGATGTATGATAAGCTACATTAAGTGTTGCATATTAATGTTTTATTTGATTTCCCATAAAATATAAATGAATTATGATACATTTATATATTAGATTTAAAATACAGTGATTGAATATTTTATATAATGAGTTAGTGAATTTTGATTTGTGTCGGTTTGAAAGCGTAAATTTGATTGAAATTTTTATTGACCTTTTTAATTTATATAAATCCAGTAATTATACATAATATTATGGCCCTCAAAATCATTTAGGTTGGCCACCACTGATTTATAGATTTAAATGAAATATATATTCTGAATTGTACTATGTGAATCCTTGTTATCAAACTAATTAATTCATTAGAATTAATTAACTAAATGTATATTTATTTTATTAGATAGAGTTTTTAAAATGATAAAAAACAAACTAAAAGATATCGAAATCAATACATCAGTAAATTACAAATTATTGAATTTCTAAATATCTTTAAATTTAGTGTATTTTAAAAATAGTTAAAAATACCCCACCATTCACGTAAAAATTCTATATAAATCGAATTTAATTTAAAAAAAATAAAACAATTACTGGATTTCAAATTTAAATTTATAAGTGAATATCAAGTTATTATTATTAGGAGTTTTTGAACTCTGATATTCAAAAGATTTTAATTATCCATCATAAACATCTGGCGGTTTATATTTGCTTTCATTTTCCTAAATCCATAAAGAAGAAATAACCAAATGCCGGTCCTTTGAAAAAAATATAAATTCTTTCTTGTCATTTTACTGATAAAATAATACATTCATCTATTTAAAATGCATTCACCTTTTCTCCCGCATTTTATGAATTATTGCTTTTCTTAAAAACATTCCAAAACATCTTTTATATTTCTAAGCAATGTAAAAATTATTCATTTTCTATTCAATAGATATTTATTTTTTGAAAGTTGTTTCTATTTAGCAATTTATAAGTAAAAATAAGTAAAGAATAATAAGTATGACTGTAAAATAATTATTACTTGTACTTAAACTTATAAACAGCTTTACTTTTAATTTTGTAATTTTTTTTACTATTATTTCTTTCTATTTTTGGTAACGTTAATATTCAAATATGGGCCAATTAAAATAAGATTTGTAAAAAATGCAAAAAAAAAAAAACCGGAATTTAAATGGTGTGTTTGAAAATAAAGATGCTATTATTGCTAAATTTAAGTTGCAATTAATTAAATAAATAGTTTATTTTTGTTACTATTATTGTTTTAATTACTCTAGAGAATTTACAGGTCATCTGGATAATTTAAATAAGTGTCCGTCATTTTTTTTTTGTTTATTGCATCATTAATTGCAGAATTTTTCAAGTTTTTAAGAAAGAAAGTGAATTATTAATTTATTACTGCTTCAGTTTGTGTTGTTAAATATTTTCGGGTAGAAATTAATAATTATTAAATTATTTTTATTATATTGTTCTCGTTATTAGTAGTATAACTGATAATAATAATTTTTATTAAATTAAATTCTTTTTATAATTTAGGTTTCTACATGTAATAGTTTTCTCTCTAATAATATATCTAAGTCTCTAAATCACTAATAATATTTCTAAATTTTCAAAACAAATTTTATTATCAATTTTATATCTATGTTTTTGCTAATACTTTTTTTTTCTTCATACATAAAATGATTATATTTCACTAAATTTAAAAAGCAGGAAGTGTTCAATGATGTTTTGCTTAAATTAACGCAAATTGGCTTAATATTTTAA